>CM038110.1:7372560-7540915 GCA_001642375.2 Mentha longifolia | reverse complement strand
ATGGTCACCTCGGCATGAAAAAAAGAAGAAGATTATAATACCTAATCATGATTCATGATGTCTTATCATCTAAAAGACATCCAAAAATCATCCTAAAAATTATTTTTTGTATGAAAATTTATGTATTTTTGAATTCGTTCCAAATTAGGATCGGAAAATTTATTATTTTAGAAAGTTTATTACTTCGTCTAATAGTATACATTAATTTAGATTATGTAACATCAAATTTTGCTAAAATCATATTTCCTAGGTACAAGTAGGAGTGCATTTTTCTTCCGCACTGCAAGCCCAGGCATAGGATCTGTATCCACATCATCTGCTCGAATTCTCGGAGGCAATTCCCAATCGAAAGAGTAGAACAAATTGGCAAGAGCAAGCTCCAAATTTGCAAGTCCCATAGACATCCCGGGGCACATTCTTCGACCCGACCCGAAAGGAATGAGGCCGAAATCTTGCCCTTTTAGGTCAATATTACTATTCAAGAATCTCTCGGGCACGAAGTCGTGTGGATTTTCCCAGTAGTCAGGATCTCTGCCAACCGCATACGCGTTGACATAAACCCTGATTTTGGGTTGAATTTGGTAGCCTTCTAAAGTGCACGTTTCCATGGTTTTCTTGGTATGAGTAGTGGGCCCGGAGGGTATAATCTCAAGCCCTCCTTTACTACTGCTTTTAGATATGGGAGTTTGGGCAAATCATCTTCGTCTACTTTACCCTTTTTGCCTACCAAGCTTCTGATTTATACTTGGCAGTTTTTCATGACGTGGGTGCTTTGACCACTGCAGTCATCGTCCAAACAATTGCAGCGGAACCTGTGTCTGTTCCCGCTATAAAAATGTTCTGCAATAATTGAAATAAGACACTAATAAGCAACACCAAAAGTTATACTCCCTCCGTCTCGCTATCTTTGACACTATTTCTTTTTGGGCCGTCTCACTATGTTTGACACATTTCCTTTTTGGGAAATAATTAACACTCCCTTATTACACTTAACTTTCTATAATTAAATCTCACTATCTACTCACTTTTCACTTTTCAGCACATATCCCAATATAATTTAAATTCTAAAACTTTAAATTGTCATAACTTGATGGTTGTTTCGGATTTTTATAATTTTTATACCAAATTAAAGGTCTCGATACGATCTTCATTTAAGATCAAACATGAATATATTTTTATGCATCTATGATACGCTTATTTTAAAATATGTATAAATACATAAACAACACCATATCCCTACACACATTACACTTTACACACTAATCACTTCCATCTTAATTCACGTGTCGAAAAGAAAAGTGTCGAACATAGCGAGACGGAGGGAGTACTATATAGTATATTGTATTTATAATAATAGTTCTCTCCACTTTACCTCACAAATCCAAACATATTAATTAAAGAAATAATTATAAAGTCTTAATTACCAACTGAGACAACGAAGCGTGCACAACTCAATTGGTAAGACGCTCGACCTCCAACCAGGAGGTCGAGGGTTCGAGTGATTTTGGGGGAAATGGGAACCATTAAAAAAAATGGAGTTTGATAATCAAATTTCACTTATGAAAACATTGTGCTATGTCCCATGGTGACTTTGAGACAGATATTTTCGTTGAAGAAACGGAATAGTCATTTAAGTTAGCAAAAAATAACTTTCTAATTATAATTTTGAAAGAGACAAAGTTTGCCCTTTAAGGGTACGGCAATATTGCTTTAAATAGGCGCGAATCTGTTCAAGCCATATTATAAATACATATGGCACGAACAGTCTAATGTTCATGCCTTGGTACTGTTATGAGGCTTATTGTACATCGCAACATGCCTAGATCGAACGGCTCCCCTTGGTGTCTTGAATTTTTTTTTTTTCGTGCCTCGTTCGATTTTCACAAGCGGTATATTTTGGTAAGCGTGACTAGATTTAATTATATGTTATAAGTAGGTAGCTAGTATTTTCTTTCAAAGTAGCTACTTCACATTTCCTTCAATAACAAGAAGAATAAAAATAAAAAAAAATAAAACATACCATCAAGAGGGCTTTAATGTTATCCCATGTGAGTTGAATGGAGTGGTGTTCCTTAAGGTTGATAAGTATATCAAGAATGTCTTCTTCTTCATCTTCACCAATCTTCTTGATTCTTCTGGGGTCCAAATGCTCGTCGATGAGCTCTTGGTAGAACAAATCCAACTTCTTGAACACTTGATCACCTTTCTTGTTCAATCCCCTCACCTCATCCACCCACCCGAATACCGGGAAGTAGTCTCGGATGTAGAAAGAGACGACGTTCGCCTGCCCTTCTTCTAGAAGCTTCTCGAATCTTCTCATCTCCCTTCCATGCACGTCGTACTTCTTCCCGAAAGCAACCCTACATATCAAGCTGCTTCCTTGAGCCATAGCCACCTCACTCAAATTCAAAACTCCATCATTATTAGATGAAGAAGAAGCGTCGAAGATTCGGGCGATCATACGAGAGACTTCGTCCTCGCGAAGGGGGCGAAAGGATTGGTTCTTCTTGAGGCTGAAGAGATGGAGGGACGTGATTTTTCTCACCTCCCTCCAGTAACTGTTGTAGGGGGAGAAGATTATGTTTGTGTTATTGTAAGAGAGTTTCCTCAACCCGAATGATTTAGGGCGGCTGCAGAATGCTAAGTCTTGAGTCTTCAGCACCTCTTTCGCCAGTTTTGCCGAAGAAATTACGATTAGGGGCACGGAACCTAACTTCATGTGAACGGTGGGGGATTTGTATTTCTTGGAAAGGCGCCATAGATAGATATGCAAGACGCCGGCGGTGGCTAACTGGTGGAGGTTCCCGATCAATGGCAAGCCGCAGAGGGCCCGGTGGAAGAGTGGATTTTACGGTCTTTCGAGCTTCATGGAGAAGGTAGATCAAGATTATTGCAAGGAAGATTGATAATACAAGGATCATTATTGTGAAAATTTTATGTTTTGAAAAGAGTACGTAGTAGTTTAGGTAAGGAGAATAAGGAGTATCCAAGAAATTGTGAGTAGACTAGACTGTTGGATTATATAAAAAGGATTTATATAAGAGGAAGAAATGTTGATAATAAGAGAATTAATCACTATGGATAAGAGAATTAATCACTATGGATAAGGAGAGCAATTTTAATTTATAAAAATTTAGTTTAATTTTATAATTATTTTCTAGAGTTCAATCATCCAATTAAGATTTGGGTTACCCATTGGAGATAAAATATTTATTAGTAGTTATATTCATTTTGAATGTAATATTTTTTGGGTAAATATATTTATATGAAAAATTACATTGTCTGTTTTTTGTTGACTTTTTCGAGGGACAAGAGTTGTTGGGTTATTGTATTCATTTTGAATGTCAAATCGTCCGTAATTATCTGTTGGAGTTTTTTTTTCTCCTTATGTATAAACTATTGAAAAAACAATCACTATTAAAAGTAAATTTGTGTTTCTTTGAGTGAATAATAAATCCCACAAAATAAATGGCCTAACAAAGTTCTTAAATTGTTAAGAAAGTTGCAAAAAAATCTCAAATCTCAAGTGAAACATATTATTTCAAATTCCAATTAGAGACAAATAATTTTAAAAGTATAATGTATCTTTTATATCGGTTATTAATTGGTGGTGTTCCATATTAGTCGATATGAGATAGTTGAAATTAAATATAATTAATGAATTATAAAGCCAAATCCATTTACTGAGATCCATTTTCTATATATATATAGATAGATAGATAGATAGATAGATGATAATTAGACTAAATCAAATAATATCGGAAAATAAAAAATAAAAAAAGCAAAATAAAAAAAAATGATTTTGACACGCTATAAACAAAAGATCTCATATGAAATAAATTGTAAGTACATAGATGCGTCTACTAACAAATTAAGATAAATATAGCAACTGCATATAACCTAGGGTGGTTAAATTACCAAATTATTTATTTCAGACTGTCCTCATCTAGTTGCTAAGAAATTAAATTTCCATAATTATGTAGTTAGATGCTTCTATTTGCAAAATTTACATAAATATGGAGCAATAAATTGCTAGTACTTAGATGCTTCTACTTGAAAATCTAAAAAATATAGCAACTATACACAACCCTACATGCTAACACAATTAAATTTTAGTGTCCCTAACCATTTAAATTTTCTGGAGGGTACCATTGTGATCATTTGTGATCCTCTATATTGATTTTGGATGTTTATCAGTTTTATGCTCTCTCTTTTTTCATTAATTTAAATTTATAATAATTTAATCTAACTTTATAATTATTTTCTGTCATTCACTAATTATATTAGGGTTCATAGTTAGTTTTTAGCATTTACTTTTGCTTTTATTAGTTACATTAGAGTTGATAAATCCAAATATAGGATATAAAGTTATTTAACATTTCAATTTTTATTTGTAAATGTCAATTATAATTTATTATATTATAGTAATATTTTTTTACTAACTTTTATAAATTATTATTTTAGCTTTATTTAAAAACTACTAACCAGGTTTCTTTAATCTAATTAAAATTTATGATCAGATTTTTATTTTTATTTTCATTTTTATTAGTAAATAAATCAAAAACTAGGTGTAAGCATATTATGTCAAAGGAAAAGTTTGGAATCGATGTTATCTCTCAAAGCTGAATATTTTGGTTAGATTTCAGAACCTCAAGTATCCCTTTAAAAAGATGATGTTCATCAATTGCGTGAGAGCAACTCATTGTCAGGAAGTTGTGTTTATTTTTCAGACTAGAGGAAATAAATATGTCTTTGGGAAGAGCTTTGGCAAAAAATGATGACAAAAAATTACAAAAAAAAGCTAGAGCAAAAGACAAATATATATATATATATATATATATATATATATATATATAGGTAGTAGATCATATGAAAACTAATTATTACGTGAAACCAGCAACCCATCATAAAATGTTGCATTTTATTCATAAAATGATGCATTTTGTGCATAAAATGTTGCATAATAAAATATATTATTTTATATTATTTTATATTATTTTTATGCATATAATGCATCATCATGAGCATTTGCATAATAAAATATATTATATTATTTTATTTTATATTATTTTTATGCATCATGAGAATGCAATATTTTATGATAAAAATGCAACATTTTTGTGCATAAAATGCAATATTTTATGAGGGGTTGCAGGTTTCACGTAATAATTAGTTTTCACCATAACCCATCCCTATATATATATATATATATAGGATGGATCATATGTAAATAAGTTCTCATATGAGAAATAGGAATAGATCTGGACCATTGATCTTAGTTAGATCTACGGTTGATATTGATTTAAACATGGTTATAAGGTACAATAAGCATAATTCTATTTAAGCATCAATTTGTATATTAGAAAGAACAATTGTATATTAAGCATAATTCTATGCAGACTTAAGCATGAATTTGTTACCTTTAAGCATTATTCTCATTTTCTCACGCCATGATTTATTTACATGCGATATATATATATATATATATATATATATATATATATATGTCTTTGCAAAGATTATTTTAGGTAAACTACATGAAATTATCATTTATCTATGGAATCATAAATAACTATATACATTACTATCTTTTATATGTTTTAGGTTGTTTAGAATTACATATCATGGTGAAATCGGTATTGCAAATCATGCCAGCCATTGAAGAAATTGAACCCATTTCTCGAAGTATGGATGATCCACTGATGTTAGTAACACTATATTAATGAGGATGCTAGTTCTAGTATAGTAATAGAAGTCAGGGTGTTGCCGGTAGCTAGTCTTTTTGTCAGGTGCATAGGATGGAGTATGTAAAAGAAGTCACTTTCTAAGATTTAGGAAAAATAAACACACACTATCAAAGCTACTTTATTTCTCTCTGAAAAATAAGTGTTGTGATCAACATGCGTCAAATTAACGAATCTTATTTTTCATTGTGTATTTCTTAGTTTTTCATTGTGCATTATTTTTTTTCGTCTGTTCACAATATTTGTAGTCAACTTATTTTAGGATGTGGAACCCATATCCACAATTCCCATTCTACCCTCAAAAAGTCAACAAACATACACTTTAATATCCACTCCACCTGCATCAAGTGGGACTCTAAAACAACTTTAATATCCGTTATACACTTCAATGCATAAATATGATGGATAGAGGGAATAATTGAAATTGTTCTAACCTTTTCTTTGTTGTATTTCAAACTGATGCATATGGTTTTAGGGGAATTCTGAGGAAGATGGAAAATAAATCATCAATATGGTTTGATGCTTGTAAAAACACCCATTATAGTGTATTATTTCTCATGATGCAATTTATTTGTTATGTCTGTGAAAATTCCAACAACCATCTTTGCCAACTCACAAAGTTATAAAGTGAAATTTCCATAGGGAGTGTACAAAACCGAGATACCACTCGAGTTCAATATCATCCTTCAAATTGATTGTGTCTGTGTAGTGGGTAAATCAATCAAAGAAAGAAACATTGGGGATACTTGGAATTTGAGTGAATTACATATGACAACAACAAATGAGTGTTTATATACGTTCTTTTATCTATACCATAGGTACTCCTTGAAAAATAATCTATATGGCCTAGTTAATGAAACAATTGCTCTAGTTATGGAAATATTTTTGTTGTTGGAATCTTGATTAATATTTTGGTATTGAATTTTTTTAAGCGTCCGCGGCAACCGAGCGATGTTTGTTGTATATTTGTCTCAATCAAGAAAAATATTTGTTGTGGTTGTCAGTGCTTTACATCATGAGAGCTTATCATCTAAAATGCTAAATATAGAATTTCGTCAAGCTAGCAAAACATCATTTGGGCGAAGTTCTATGCAAAATAAAGGTGTCAGGATAATGTTTATGCACTTTCTATTAAGTAGACTATGTTAACAATGTCAAATACGTTCAAAAAACTTGCATAGGTAGTGTTTCGTAATACTCTCAACTATATATAGGATGCAACATTTCTATTGATCTTTTCTCGATAACAAACGTTTTATTTTGAAGCATGAAGTTTTTCATTTAGGTGTATATTTTTGTTGCTAATTTCTCAAGTATGTAAACTTTGACATTTGTCTTATGTCATTACTTTGCAAGGTAACATTGGGTTGTACTAACATGTTGCATTCTTTGCAATTGCTGCAAAAATTAGAGTACAACAATGCGTTACATCTTCACAATGGTCGAATGAGAGAGTTCAACTTTCGGGATATGTCCACGTGAGGTTGTTGTACTTTTTACTTGATAAATGATGTATTTTAGTATATTATGTCTTCCAGTTGTTTTATATAGACAATTGTATATAAACATGTTCCACTAAATTTTTTTAAGGTGATTGACTCATACATACATGTGATATCTTCCTTTCAAGAGTTTTACGTGAAGAGCAATAGGTTGTGGCGTTTCTTTTTTTTTCTTTTCCTTACAACCTTTAGTAATGTTCAAAAGTTATAATGAGCCACTTGACGTCTTATATTTTCATCATGAGCATGTCTTCATCGATATGAAATTTAATCCAAATAGGTTCTATGGATATATGATTATAATTTTCTAGACTTGGGAGACACTACTGAAGATGCACCCGTCTTGATTGATGAGGTAATTTTGGACTTCAGAATGAGTTATCAAGTTTGTGGCATTTTATGTATTTATCAACTTTTGTTAAAGCTAGAGTGTGTGTGTGTGTGTGAGATATATATATATATATATATATATATATATATATATAGAAAGAATACTAACCCATTGTTAGATGGGAAGGAGGTTATAATTATTCTTCCAACCAGGTCGATCTTAATTAATTCCTACAGTTTACAGAGCATGTTGGAACGTTACATGTCAACTTAAGGTACAATTAGCTTCTCTCATACTCCTTACGTTCATTCAGTTTTTCCTTTGTCCATTTTCTGTGACTAAAGTATATATTTCTCTTATCTCTTTAGATGAATTACTTTGCTATCAATGCTCTAGTGGAAGGTAGCAAAGTGAAAGAAATAGGAGGAACATCTTTTGGTTTAAAGAAGTGGGAGCAGAGACCCTATGCTAATGCATTACGCACTCTAAGAAAGTTAATGAAGAAATTTATCCTTCAAGTAGGTGCTGAAAAAAATTCACTTACAGATATTTTGTTACAATATTTCTACAAATGGTTTTGCTTGAGCCACTCGAAGTTTCCTCACACATGCCCCGAGACTAGCTAGGCAACCTTTCCACCAATTCACTTGGCAAAAAATACAAAAAGGCTTTTGAGAGTTTAATAGAATGCTAGAGAGCTTCTTAGACTTATCAAGTAAATTTTAGGATGATCCCGGTAAAACTCCGTCAGCATGGGCGTTAATCAATGCGGGATGCCGAGAATAGCTGGAAGCATAAAGAACACTTGTGTCACTTATGGAACGAGATCAAAGATTATCAAGTAAAGGTCGTGCAAGTAAATTCTAGGATGATCTCGGTAAAACTCCATGAGCATGGGCGTTGATCATGGCTAATCATTCATCTGCGGGTGGAAGCTAGTCGAGAATGCTAAGTTTCAGCCAACAACTTGAATAGTTCCAACCAAAATTTGTATGCTTTGCTTATGAAGGAGTTCAAAGAACTAGGTGGGAAAATTGTATTTGCAAACTTCACTGAGATTCTAATCGATACTAAAAAGTTGGATTTATTTGCTGCAAAAAAATATTGTGAAACTTTATGCAACAATGTGAAAAAGAGGTTTGTCTCGACATGCACTAAGGTACTTTAATATGACCGACTATATGTGTTTATATGGAAGGGTTGGTGGTTGGGTTACGCTTGTAGTTGACAGTTTTCTTTAGGATGTTCTATGCGTGGTGCATGTCATTTCATCACGCTTCCTGTGTAGCAAGAACGACCTATTAAAGTTCATTAACTTCAAGCTTGTCAAGTGTTGACAAGCCTTACTTTTTATGGACCAGGTACAAGCCATCTTAGTATGTTAGGAATCAAATTTTTGTTTATATTGACATATTCTTATTTAATTGGTTGAGACTTGTATAGTTGTGTTCCTTTTCTCTGTGTCTTACCGGTTTTTCCAATTCAGTTTTTTCATTCCCTATGGTTTTATTCAATGTTAGCACAACTATGCTAGAATTTAAACTATTTCAGGAGATGTATCTACGCAGAAGGTATCATTGTTGGTGCATATCGAGTGTCTTGTGACGCTGATATAGATATTGTCGTTAAGTGAAGATTATTAAATGCTTACCAATAGTAGGAGGGGTAGGTTAATCATACAACTTCTTATCTTAACAGTATCAAATGATTCAGTTATCTCCTTTACTATTAAAGGTTCTTTTTCATCAATGCATACTTAGATCTATAGAAAAAACCCCGAAAGAAACAGACATTAGCCTTGAACAATGTGCACATGTTAAGAGCTAGACTCTTGTATTGCAGCAATTTGGTGTTAATGCCACTATAGATATATCAGACCATAAAATGTCCTTTCCAGTTATGTAAACCTCCTTTAAAATAAAAATTATTTTGGCCATTGTGTACAACGAGATGATGTCTTTCTAGTCCTAAATGAGGAGAGAGAAGAAAGGGAACACATGTGAGGAGTGATGAGGGAGAATTAGGGTTATACATAATTTTTTTTATTAATTAAATTTTAACGAGTTTATTAGTGTCAATATGAGTAAAAGCGGCTACAAATAACCCATTTTGTCATTAATGGCTAAAATTTCAATTTGTCTTATGAAAAAGGCTCTTTGGGGCAACCACTAAAATAACCACTTTGGGATAATATAGATAAATAATAACCACTTTGATAAAAAAGATAAAAAAAAAAAAGTAGCCACTCTTCCCATAAAACTCCCGCCCTTTTCGAATTCACAAATTTAAGGTCGTGAATTGCTCAAAAAAATATAACAATTCACGAACCTAATTCATAAATTCACTCACATGAATTCCCAAAATTACAAATCGAATTCGTGAATCCATATATTCACCCACATAATATGAATAAATCACGAGTTTACTAACCCGAACTCATGAATTAGTGCCATAAAATTTACTAACACGAATTCACGACTTTTTAACTTGTGAATTCATCATGAGTCAGTGAAATTTTAGAACACAAACTCCCAAAACAACTCGATCTCCATCCAAATCTCGCGAGGTGCACATTGAAGCTCAATCTATACCCATAGCTCGATCCTCACCTCACAAAGCTCCACTCTATCTTACGTCGCCACATTGCAAATGGGTAGCTTGTTCGAAGCTCCGGACAACCCCGAAATCGATGGCCCCATCTAGTTGCAATCCGGAGTTTGCATCGAATTTTATTTGGGTGTTGGACAAAGACTGTTTCAGCGAGAAGGCGTTGTGGCCAATGAACGAGGAGCTGCCGCGATGGAGGGGCTGGTAGCTAAGACAACGGCCAACGGCGACGAGTGGTGGAAGGCCTGAGGCGATGAACAGTTGTAGAAATAGGTGAAAGTTGGAGAGAATTAGACCCTTCTTCTATGGATCGAGTTATGTGGTAATAAGAGTCAGGGAGGAGGAATAATTTATTAAGGGTATTTAAGTACTTTCATATAAAAACTAGCTAGTTTTTATCGTTTTTATCCTACTGGCTAGTCTTAACTTTACAATGTGAAAGTGGCTATTTTTTTTTTTTTGCATATTTTACTTAGTCTTTGCCTCTATAATTAATATAACCCCAAAATTAAGTACTTTTACGATTACAAATAAATACTATTACAATAGCTAACTCTTAATTTAAAAGCACAAAACAATCACAAAATATGCAATAAGTAATATCAGTAAATATGAACACATCAAGGGTTGAGTGGGTTGAGATTGGTTTTTAGTTATTAATATAGGGTTTAGGGGTATATTCTCACACTAGGGACTTATTTTTGTATGAATCCTTTCATATTTTTTTTTTCAATATTAACGATTGTCGTGATAGAAAAACATGATTGTAAAACGTTAGCATGATCCATAAAAACCATAGTTTTAGATCTAACTAAAAAAATATAATTTTATATATAGATAAAGAACAAATACCTCCCTAAAGTTTCAAGCGAAAATCAAATGATCGTTTATAGTTTGTTTTTGTGCAAAAGCATCCCTGAACTTCTATTACCAGGACCGGCCCAAGCCTGTTAGAGGCCCAGTACAGAAGATATACTCCCTCCGTCCCGGACTACTTGGCCTGTTTGACTTATTGACTTTTTGGCACGCATTTCCACCGAGCCGGGAAACGGGTTATAAGATATAATTTTGAAGTATTGTTTCTTCTACGGGATACTATGAGTGTCATAGTATCCCGTAGAAGAAACAATACTTCAAAATTATATCTTATAACCCGTTTCCCGACTCGGTGGAAATGCGTGCCAAAAAGTCAATAAGTCAAACAGGCCAAGTGGTCCGGGACGGAGGGAGTATTTTATAAATTACTTGGTTAATATTTTTTCCATCTCACTTCATTAGTCATATTTGTCATTTTGGTCCGTCCACTTATTAGTCTTATTTCCTAAAATGACAAAAAAATTATGGCTACAATTAACCATGTATTCTAGAATTGATTATAGTCACATATTTCATCCGTCATTGGTTTCTGTGCCATTATAAATGAGACTAATTAGAAAGAATGTGGGTAATATGTATTATTTCTATTACTTATATATTTCAAGTAATACAAATTTGGTCTTCCATTGGGTTTATGTTAATTCAGTCTAGAGCTATGTTGCACGGGTGCGGGGGAGCGGGTGCGGGGGGATATGATACGAGTGCGGGGTTACGTATTTTTAAAAAATTATAGGGTGCGATTCGGCTAGGATACGTACGCCTATTTATTTTTATTATTATATTTATTATATAATGCCTATATTATACATAAAATTTAAATAAATCATAAACTAAATATATATGAAAAATAATGAAACAGTGCAACTAAATATACAACGTACGTTTTCTGCTTTTATTTTCCCTTTTCTTTAATAAATAATGTTCAAGATTTGCAAAAAGTCCCTTAAAAACTTAAGTTATAGCAAAAATAACCCAATTAATTTCGGATCTGTGAATCCTCTTTATCGGATTCGTGTATCCATTATTATTTATATTAAATTAAATAAGGATACGTCATGTGGCGAATCGGGTGCGAATCCGCTGCGAATCGCACTCGGATGCGATATGAATGAGAATCCGATACTGCAATGAGTTCTTTTTTGAAAAATTCGTGCATCAAAGGTCTCATCCTGCCGTCTTCTCTCCCTCCCTCTCTCTGCAAATGGACGCCTGCCAATTTCTCCATTCTTTTTTCTGATTACTTTTTTTTCATTCCTTAGTCCAGTTTGAGTTTGAAGAATTCTCCCTAATTCCTTAGTTTCGACTTCCCCTAAATTTAGTGTAGAATCATTATTTTGGAAATAAAAAGATTCTTCTAATTCTAAATTATGTTACTTCTAGTCTTTTTTTTTAGGGTAATTTATAATTTAATTGTTAAACTATTCAACTTTTCACAATTGTGTTTCAAACTATGCAGAATAGCAATTAAATATCCAAACAATCAACATTTTCACAATAGTGTTCTATACCTTAATTTTCAACGACGAAAAACACTAATGGGCGAGCCGAAAACTGAATTAGACATTAAATAACACAAAAAAATGATAAATTATTTATCCATATTTCAGTTTCGTCCTCGGTGCAAATCACCCGCCTTGGTGATGGAATCTTAACAACCGTTTGGAAAAAAAAATACGTATATATTATTCACATTTCAATATTTGTTGTGGGACCCACATCTAAATAAATATTTTCCTAGTTCACGAAGAATATTGCTCCTTTTCTCTCTCATCTTTCCCATGCATTTTTCTTTTTATGTCGGCAATTCTGGATATCAGTTAATGCTGCCTTAAGCTGATTAAAAGCTGATCTTGATACATTACAAATCTTGTTCTCATCTTCATCGTAGCTTGCTAAATACAGTAATGAGGAAATAAAGGGTTTCTTAGATTTAGGTCCCATTAAAAAAAATAAAAAAAAAACTGTGAAAATTCGACATTCTAACCGTTGTTAGGAATCTGTTAGTCGTGTGGGTAAATTTGCATCCAAATTAGAACGTGAGGAATGTTTTTGCACAAAAACAAACAATAAGGGGTCTTTTGATTTTCGCTTGAAATCTTGTATATGAAAAAGCGTGAATGAACATAAATAATAGGGTTCTCACATAAACATGCAAAAAAATAAAAATAAATAAATTTTGTTGTGCTTCCATCAATATAAAGAAACAAAATTTAAGAGTTACAAGACCTTTCAATATTTTATAGATCAAATGCGTATCCATTAAATAACGCAATAAAGTTGATAAGATATAGTACATGTTTACTGTGCTAACTATACATACATCCTACACAATTAATCAATAATACACATGCAACCTATAACTGAATTTTACTAACATAAGTAGAAGGGAACTGAACCTGATAATATTTCTTCTTACTTGATTATGATGTATGCAACGTCTTGATTTCGTTGGGAGTATCTGTCTTGCTACGGGTCTCGAAACCGAGCATCTTGTTCAGTGCTCCAATGTAGGCACGAACACTTGAGATCACAATATCCATTGCTGCGCCTGTTCCACTGTGGCCCTCACAATGTGAATGTTGATGGAAATGTGAATGTGAAAGTGCAGATTGTATATATTCTGAAGTATGAACGACGTACCTAAATGTGCGATTGACAGCAATTCCATTTAATGAAGGAGATTCGTTTTTACGAATCAGAACCCTCGTTGTTGCTATAGCGTCAATACCTTCCGCCACTGCATTCATGGAGTACTCAACCAATGTAACAGGAACCTGTTAATGTTCATGCATGTCCAATTATATATATCAGTGAATCTACGATGCTAAAATGCTAATTAAATATATTCTTATATGAAAGATAAATGAAACTAGTATATAAACTTCGAGATCATAACACTCGACGTGCCTTCTCATATAAAAATTGATGAGACCTACTCTTATATAGAGGTTCTCAAAAGAATTAACAGTTTTTGCTACTTAGAATCGATGATTCTTTAGAACTAGTGTCCCAAGTCAGGACCAGAAAAAGATTTTGTTTTAGAGAATTTATTTAATGGAATATCGTCTCAGTGTCAAATCCATACGAAAAAGCATACTCCCAAATGAAATTTGAATATTGTTAAATTTCTGCAGATAAATTAGCTATGTCAAGCAACTAGCATGTGCTTTAATTTTCTGACCTTAACAATGAGATCCACTGCCTTATATGCTGCATCAACTGGTCCCGTCCCAACTGAACAAGCAATATGCTCGTCACCATTAATGCCACTGAGCTTAACAGTTGCCGTCGAAAGGCCAAGGCTTCCACACGTAACCTGCATACAAGGAAAACTAAGGCCAACAATGCTTGGTTGATCATTACCTTGAGGAGTAGATATTTAGATATACCTGAATGTCTAGAAGTTTCCAGACAACTTGCGGTTGGAATATTTCGTCTGAAACTAAAGCAATGAGGTCATCATCTGTAATAACCTGAGAACATCAAATATGTACAAGGATGAGTTCATCATTTATATGTTGCACAGTATATTCCAGTTTTTAAACTATTGGACCTACTGAAGAAAAGTGTTATGAGAACTGAAAAGAAAAGCAAATGATGATGTCAAAACTTTGAAACTATACATATTATTTGTTCCTCATAAAGAAAAGATAAGATGTGGCTGAATCCATGTAAACTGTGCGGAACAAGATGCTTCGGTGGTAAATTGTGCTTCTTGTATGCAGCTTTTATTCTGAGATCCTACAAACTAAGCAATGTATAAGGGCATAGGCGCCCTTCTCTTCTCTAAAGTTCAGGGAAAAAACAGAAAAAGCTAACCAAGAAAGAATTTTGTACTTACCTTCTTAGATCCTGCTACTGTTTTGAAGCGTGCGAAAAGACCATCAAGTTCTTTGCCATCAATATCATATCCAAGCTGCAACCACATTCAGAAAAAAAGAAAGAAAAAAAGAAGAAGTTAGATATATTATCTAGACAAATCAATGAAACTTCTGTACAGCTTTGAATTTTCAATTACCTCCAACATTTTCGCTTTCAGAGCATGGCGTCCACTGTAGAGAAACACAAAGAAACACATAAGTGATGTGCAGAACGGTTATTTCTTATGGCCGATGAAGGCAAAGGTAGTCGTACAACTTTTGGAAAATCTCACACCAACAGTACATTATATAAAGCAAAGAAGCAACGAGTTGGATTATATCATTGAAGAACACTGAATTAATTTCTTTTCAAGTTAGTGACTTAGCGTAAAGGATAGAAGATGGTAACCTATTCCCTGAGTCATTAAGCCTCTTTTCTCCATGGAGGGATATCAATGAAATAAAAGGTATGCAGAATAATCAACTTATGAGATATATAATAGTTGTAGCATATTCTTAAAGTCTTAAATAACTTGCTACCACCCATTCTCTTCTCCTCGTGACATATCCAATTTTGACACAACTGACCTATTCTCGATTGCATATTCAAGAACATAAGTTAACAACATGCATATGTTACTATGTACAAATGACCAGATTTTTATAGATTCTTTTTTTATACACATATCTTACATCAACTCACAAATTAATTTTTTTCCATCTGCCTTGGTTATCCACAACGGTAGTCGAAGTCTCAGATTCCGGAATGTCTGGGTCTGGGTGTGCCTTCCCACATTCAGGAATCCCTAGTCCAAAGTCCAAACTAAGAAGTACAGAATTGTTTTCTTCTTTCATCACTAAACCAATTCACCACTGTTTCTCCAATTAAAAAGATGTGTCATTCAGATCAGGATATCAACTCAATGTAAGCACTTTTTTTGTTTCTAAGCACTTCTTGTAGAGCCACACACGCATTAACTTCGTTTTACTGTGTCCTTGATGTTGCAAACTTGCTACCTTTAAAACAAGGTATACATGACCTGGAACTAATTTTGATGTCAAATTATAATGCTAATACACAGAAAAAATACAAGTTGATGGAAGCACAAGATCCAGCATACCATTTCTATAATATTATTCATTTCCCGTCTAAGCAGATTTCAAGCATCCGAACTTTGAAACTTTCAAGAATTAAATGGAAAAAGAGAATGTATCAAAGACCATTAAAGCAGCGTTAATAGGGTACTCCCAGTATACCTGAGTTTCCCAAGCACTATGCCAGATTCATTTGAGCGAATAAGTCCAATATCTTCTGGAGATATAATTTCGTATGTATTTTTATGTTTAAGCATTCCATCCTAAAAAAGAAAAGTCCAATGTAAGTAATATAAGACTTGCCAGAGCATACTATGTTGGTTGCAGCACCTAAATTAACATCCATAACATCTAAAAAGCAGCAAGAATGCAGATACACATCATCAACAATAAATCACAAGAAATATGATAAAATCAGTAGCAAGTAATATAAAGTACAACTTTAAAATTGAAGGTGCAGCCTTTTTCTTTTTCCTACCATTAATAAGCAATCTGGATTATGACTAACAGATTAAAAGTACATTTTGATTTTTGTTCTCAAAGTAGGACCTTGTTAGGAACCAAGTAGCTATGTTTTTTACGAGACCCCAAAAACCCTTCAACCTGTCCGCTTAAATTTAGGAGCTAACTAGCAAAAATAGAAATCAGAAAGTAGACCAAAATTTGTATATCATAATCTCAGGTTACAACTCATATCATAGATGAAAATTTTGCTTAAGACAATATAATTTGGAGGGGGCATTCACAACTAGGATAAATAAGTTGCGGTGGCAAACTAGGATTGATGAGCATTGAGTTTCCGTGCTTTTACATAAACCATGGAAATACAACCATCGTATCTTTTTATGCATGACACAGTGGATTCTATGTTACTTGGGTAGACTGTAGAGGAAAAGGGGGAGATGTAATGATTCTAAAAAAAAGAAAAAGAAACGGAGAAATATGTAATTACCCTGTATTCCCTTGCTACTGAAATAAAATCAAATTACCAGATATAGATTGTTTTCAAACATCAACCTGATGGATGCCACTTTCATGGGCAAAGGCATTAGCTCCAACAATTGCTTTGTGTGGTTGGATGCGCAGCCCACTGTATTCCTCAACCTACAAGAACATTATGAAAAATGTAAAACAGAAAGAAAAATTTTCAACAAGTAAAAAATAGGTAGATTATACCATCTTGCTAGCCATAGTAAGGTGTTGGGTGTTGATCCCTGTATAAAGACCATCTAGTAATTGCTCCCCACGGCATTTCAAGGCCATCACAACCTGCAGTGGAATTGGAAAAGTTAGCTACTTTTTTAGGAGAACAGCCATAAATTCGCGAGTCTTAAAAAAGACCTAAAAATGCTTCTAGATTCCTTTCTCATTTCTCATTCTTTCTTTCATCCTTCACAAACCAATCAACCACTTCAACTTCATGTAACTAGCTGCAGTAGTGCCACGGATGCATCTCCTTCAGTCTTTGTAGGGACAAAAACCTCACATGTTCGATGTATGAAAAAACAGGGTGTAGGCTCCATAACTTTCTAGGCTTACATGGTAATTATAACAGATTATGTCAATGATCAAGGCTTATTAACAACTTCATGGTTGTGTAGAACAGAGTGGATGTTCTATTACGTGCATAAGAACATGTGAAGTACTTTGGTTCAGAGGAGCTTCAAGCTATAATAAGCCACAGATAAAACACGGGCACTTTGGTAAATTAGGAGGAGAAAGAAGTGGTGAAATAGCATTATATTTAGTGTACCAAATGAAATGAAAGAATAGAAGTAATAATTTACAAATAGAATAAGCTCACCTCCTCTAATGAGGCATTTCCAGCTCTTTCACCGATGCCATTAATGGTCACCTCTACTTGCCTTGCACCGGCCTCAGCCCCTGCATGTACTCACTGACATATATAAGGTTTACAAAATTACAACATCAACTTAACCAGATATATGTGTATGCATATATATTACAAATAGTCAAATATACCAAGGAAATGGAAATGCATACCGCTAAGGTATTAGCAGTAGAAAGTCCAAGGTCATTTTGACAGTGTTGAAATTATCACATTTTCAATTCCAGGGGTGTTGGCTTTTATATCAGCAATCAGTTGTCCAAATTCATTGGGCAAAGTATAGCCGACTGTGTCAGGTATATTTAGAGTTGTTGCTCCTGCACTTATAACTTCTCCCAGAATTCTGTAAAGAAACTCTCTCTCTGATCTGTGACAAGGTTACCGAGGGAAATAAAAAGGTGAAAATTCAACGGGGAAGACAACATTCTTGGTATGTTACCAGCCTCGTTATAATCAAGTTCAAACTACTCCCTAAATCGGTACAAGATAAATACGAAGAAAAAAAAAAGAAGGAAAAAAGCATCCTACACTTTAACACTGATAAAGTGAAACCATAAAGGAAGAAATGGTCCATAGAGAACATTTACTCTGGGTCAGGCTCTTGGAATTGACCATTCATGATCCACTTGGTTTCTTCCTCATTTTATGAACAGAAATGTAGTAGTCCTATAAACATGGTGAAATCATGTCACGTTTTTCGCCTTTCCCTCTTCATTTACGTCAGCGGAACGCTCCAGATAACGAAAACACTATTTCTTTTCCACATGTCTTTGTTCATTTAAATGGAATAGGTGCTACATTAACTCCAGTACTCCACCCCACCATTATCATCCGTAGGGACCAGAAGCCACTTGATTAACACACACTACGGAAACAAGGCGGAGAAATCATAAAAAGACATATGGTTCTTTACTTTAGTAGTTCGCCCCTCTCCATCAACTATCATGTTATGAAGCAAAGTCCTAAAACTCAATTTGGTTGAGGCCCTCTCTTCAGAAAAGCAGATTAGGCTAACTAATTCAATGATAAACCAAAAATTAACTAATATATTTGGTGGAAATAATCAGGCTACCTAGCATTTATCAGAGCATTAACGAAAATAGTTAAACCATCCACAAACAATTGGACCCAAACCGGAAATTTTCAAACACAAAAAAGTCATGTTTCTTCACAACCACAGACCAGGGATAAGATTCTAGAGTAATTAATGAAGATAATCGCCGGCGTACCTTCCGGCATCCTCAGGGCTAAATTCGACGTCGACGCAGCCCAAACTCCGGGCATAGGCCACCATAGTCCTAGCCTTATCAACGACCTGCTCCGGCGTCATCTTCAGCTTGTAATTCATGTGGATTTCGCTGGTGGCGATGAAGGTGTGGATCCGCGGCTTCTTCGCGCCCTTCACGGCGTCCCACGCCCTCTCGATGTCCCTCTTGCTGCACCTCGCGAGGCCGCAGATGACGGGGACGTGATCGGCGTCGGCGTTGCCGACCTCGGCGGCGATGAGCCTGACGGCGTCGAAGTCTGCGTCGGAGGAGGCTGGGAAACCGGCCTCGATTATGTCGACGCCGAGGCGGGCGAGCTGGCGGGCTATGTCGAGCTTCTCCTTGGCGGTCATGGTGGCGCCCGGGGACTGCTCGCCGTCGCGGAGGGTGGTGTCGAACACGCGCACGTACCTGGGATCGGGAATGTGGTGGGGGATGTAGTCGGGACGCCTGAGGGAGCACCGGACGGCGACGGAGGCGGCGGCGGCGGTTCTGAGGCTTGACGAGCGGAAGAGGATTGTGTTGGGGGAGAGTGGGATGGCTCTAATAGGGTGGCGGGAAAGGCAGACAGAGGCCGCCATGGAAGGGTTGTGCTTCAAAGGTGGTGGTGGTGGAGAAGCACAGTATCAGTGTGTGTATGAATTTTAGTGAAGAAGAGGATTTTTAATTGGAGAAATGACGCATGTTTCTTTTTTTATTCTCATCAATACACCATGTGTCATGTTTATTAATGCAAATATATTTAAAATTGAAAATAATTCCATTTATTACGTCATTTCTATGCATGGAAATCAGTGATTAAAGTTGCTAATAAATCGAATAAAAGATAACTTAAACGAAGAGAACCAAAACTTGAACTAAAAACTGGATTTTATAAATTGGAACTAAAAACTGGAATTACAAGAATACAAGAATTCAAAATTTCCAAAAATAATAGTAAAAATAAACAACACAAATACAAATAATGTGAAATGTTGCACCTCCTCTTCATTAATTATTTGATGTTACATAGAAAGACACTATGTTTCGAAAATACAAAAGTTAACTCAAAATACAATAAGGAAAATTCAAAACTAGTTTTAAATGAAAAAATACAAAGCAAATTTAACTCAGACTTAAGTTTGCAAAATGTAGACTTGAAAAATGCAGCCAATCAGACAAGTCTCTTATAAGTCTACTTAATATTCGAGTTTTTTTAATTTATGCTAAATAGGTTTGACAACTTTTTAGAATATTGATTAAAACGTTTTAGAATTCAATCAAAACAGGTGAACTCAATGAGTTCCCTTTTACATATTCTAACATGAATAAATTTATAATATACTCAACGAGAATATGTTTTTTCAAATTTAAATTATACTATACATTAAGATTATTCGAAACGTTCAACCTCATTTATTAGTTGTACTTAGAACTCACAATCACAATGATTTTTTAGAACACAACTAGAATGTTTCTAGCAAATGGTAGAATGAAATTTTCATTTTTTAAATGAATATCTAGTTGACTGATTACATTCCTAGTATTTATTTTCTTGAAATTTGTTATTTTATAGATTTCTCATTATTAGGTGCAATTAGTGAAGTTTTTTTTCCTCGAGACATACGATTAATGAAGTTAAATTATTGTAAATATTCTTTTTATAGGTGGAATATTTATGAATGTACAAAATCCAACGTACGCTATCCAAAAGATAAAAGGACAGAGAGCTCATTGCGTTAAATTGAATTTATTTACTTTTTATTCAAGGTCCCAAATCTACGTTGGGATCTAGTTATGTACAATTTTAAGTAAAATTAGAAGACAAGCCCATCTAATAACACGACTTAAATGTATTTACTAGGGTAAATGTTGTACATAAAGTACACTTAAAAAGGACAGTAAATTTATTGCATTCGATAATAGATCATCTTTTTTCATCTAAAAGAAGAATGTATTTTTTTTTTTGGTAGGAAAACAAAGCAATTTTATTCAACAAGAACACAGGTACCAGCAGTACCTCTTCGTTACAACACACCCCATCGGTCCTTTAATCTAGTCTCATTCCAAGCGGCAAAACTCAAACTAGACTCGGCATCACCCTTAGCCAAACCCCAACTCCAAAACCGACACTTTATTTCCTCTTCTATTCTCCTAAAATTCCAATCTTTTCGTTCGAATTTGATCGAGTTTCTCCACTTCCACAAAACCCAAACCACACACACCAAAGACCTAGCAACCTCTTCCGGATTTTACCCCCGTCTCCTAATGATCCGACGAAAGCTAGCATGTGTTGCTCAATGGATTGAGGACCCACCCACGACACGCCTACCCAATCACTTATCTTGTACCATAGCCTCGAGACGTCGCCGCAGCCAAGGAATAAATGCTTGGCTGTCTCCATCTCAAACTTGCAGCAACTACATCGAGTATCTTCAGCCGGTACCTCGAATCTCTTCTGCAAATTGTCCATCGTTGGAAGACGATTCCAAAGTAGTCGCCATGCCATAACTTGCGCTTTGAAAGGCGCAAAGGATTTCCATATTTTGCCCAAATAAAATCTCTGCTGATCCCCTGCTCGCTGCCCCCTTTCTTGTTCGAAAATGACCTCGTATGCTTTTTTGACCCTATACTCCTCGTCCCCTCCTTTCTTCCACACCCACCTATCATGCACCCCAACCTTAAGTTTCACTTGTTGGAGTACAGCAAGCAGGTCAGCCAACCCCTGTTTCTCTCGGTCCCTAAGTTCCCTTCGCCATCCCACATCCCATATCCATCTCTCCCCTTCCCACCTTCCCATATCTTTCACCACCCCCTCCGTATGCGTTGCCAAATGGAACAAACGAGGGAATTTCGCTTTTAAACACCTCTCCCCAGCCCAAGCTCCGTCCCAGAAACCGGCTTTTAAAAGAAGAATGTATTGTTCTTTCTTTTTTTTAAAAAACTTTGAGGTACCAAACTAAGACCTACTCGAGACTGAAAAAGAGGATACGATCGGAATTAATAATTGTAATAGATAGTATAGCCGATGATTTTAACGCCAGATGCGAGTCAACAAGGGAAGGGGATAAGTTCCGAGTTTATTATAATACTCTCTTCATCCTGTCTATAACGAGTTCTTTTCTTTATTGGAATGGTCTCATTCAATTTGGGCACTTTCCAAATAAGAAAATAATTAGTGAATTATTATATTAATTAAATTAATTTGTTAATCTAATCCACCAACTCCTCATATATTCACCTTTCTGCATGTATTTCGACTCCTCTTAAATTATCATAATTTGATCATTTGGTTTTCGACTTTTACAATTATTATATCAAACTAAAGGTCATGATACAATTTTTTATTTAAAATCAATCATTGTTATGTTTGTATAGATATATGATGCTTTAATTTAAAATAATATAGCAATCATTAAAACTTAGATCTAATTAATATTCTCTTAAAAATATGTACCCAAAAGAAAAAAACGTGTTATAACTTATAAATGGGGCCGAAGGAAGGAGTATTTGTAGTCTATATTAAAACTACTTTTGAGATCTCTGTCATTGCTTACCATCCATCTCTATCTCTATCTCCTTCTCAATCATCATCTAACTTAGTAATTTTTTTTTAATCTTCTATTTTTGTAATAGAAAAAAGTACTACCAAACTGAAGTTTCGTAATAGAACTCTCTTCTTAAGCATCGTATCCTCATAAGATTTTTTTTAATCAATGATTTCGTTTATCGCTGCGACTCTACAATGGGTTATATGGTAATTATTTTGTATTTGTATTTGTATATAGAAGTACAGTAGTACCTCGTAATCAAGAGAAAATAAAAAATAAATAAACAAAAATCAACCATAGTGTACATTTTGAGTAGAAAAATCTACATGAATGGTATTTGCGTTGATCTAGCCGTAGTGATGTTAATGACTGAGATTGAGACATTTTTAATAAATGTCTCAAATTCAAGTTTTAGTGGCGCGATCTTTATATCTAATGTTAAAATTATTTATAGAAAACATTAAACATATCCTATGATTATAGGCGGTCTATAAAATAGTTCAAATGGACTTGACCCCCTTTTTATTAGTTTGGACCAAAATGTTTTCTTTGTCTAAAATGGAACTTTACACTCTACAAATAATTCAAATGGAGGCCCCAAATATTTGCTTTTATTGAATGTTATTATTTTACAATTAACATCATAAAAAACAATAGCACAGGCAAAACTCCAACAATAATACCCGAGTCCAGAAATTTTTAAAACTGATTAAAAAAATATATTTATATAACTTTTACATTGTCCCTGACCCTTCCATTTATGCACATATGAAATTAATCAATAACAAATCACCAGAAAGAGATAATTACTTTATTACCCACATACGTGTATATATTTATATGCTAAACAAAGTTTATAGGGTTCATAACCATCAAAATGTTAGCATGAAGAAAGTATTTAAACGTAAAAAAAAAACCCGGTGACTTGGAATCAGATCCTCTTTCTGTACAGTAGCCAAAGACAAATAGCAAAACTTACTTTCCATCATCATTTCCCCCATATTGTGTAGAGTTTCCGTTCCAAAACGCATTTTTGTCGCTGAACCTTTCATCATCTTCGTCGTGTTTTAACGTGTGGATATTGCCTCCGAAGCTAGAAGTTAGCTTTCGACTCTTGCTGTTTCTGCCACTGACGGTAGCAGGGGCAGTTTGGTCAGAAGACTGCATTCCGGAAGGTCTACCTCCGTCTCTTAGGGAATTCTGGAGCGAAGGATTTGGACCTGCAAAAGTAGCATCATTGAATTTGATATATTTAGAAGCATATACCAAAAGATTCAGTCACATAAATCATGATACAGAGAAGTGGATGAATTAGTATACTCACTATATTGCCATAGGCCACTTTGGGATTCCTGAGCCACACTCGTCGAATTGCTTCTGCTAAGGTAAGAGAAGATGTTTGCATAAGATAAGATTCTTTTCACAGAACCCCAGTATCCTTCACCTGCATTCGAAGGGCCAGCTTCATTTGAGGAATGGTTTTGATGCTGCGATGATCCTCCCCTGAATCGTGAATTGTTCTGTTTAAGTGGAACCACAATCAATGCCTGCCTATTGGAAAGGCCCAATTCTGATAACGTGCTCTCCATATCTGTGTGCATAAGAACATGAATATTTCGGAAGAGTGAGATGGATAATATAGACAGACAAAAATATTGCAAACTGTAAATCAACGTTTCATGTAGTACGCGACACATCATATCTCATCACAAATAATTTATTACATTGTTCGCAAAAATAAGATAATAAAAGTTCTAATGGGAAAATTCTAAGCACAGATTAACGCCAGGGCAACATGTCCGCTATATAAGTTCAGATCTAATAAAGGTGTCTACCAAACCAAAGAGATTGAAGCAAACAAAATACTTTCTTCATCAACAAATAATCCATTTATTCAACGCACACTTAGTGTGGTCAATCATTAGTCTAGTGCATTACAATAGAGTAGTGGATAGGAATATTTCAGCAGCCCTGTTCTCCTATCCAAGAAATGATCTAAGAATGGAATCAAGTTTTATGCCATAGTTGACTATGTAGAATGCTGACAAGAAATGGTATCAACCTAGCAAAATGAACATGTAGTCTATGTTGACCTCTCATCAGATCATCAATCTAAGAATTGTAATGAAACCAATGAAGGTACAAACGTTATGCACTCACGACATGGGTTGGTCACTAGGTTTTGTACAAGCACCTGTTCATGCCGGCTAATTATGTCAATTTAGATTCAAAGCCTAGAGTAGATTGGTTCTTCCATAGGCTACGGTACTTGATGATTAACCTTAATGGTAATTTACAATAATAGTCTTTGTCCAGTTCCTACAAAGAAACATTGACCAAGTATTCAGTTCAGTCATAAGAAGAGCCATTCATGCGACTATAGATCCCAATACTGATATCGATATGGCAGAGTTCATGATATAAATCGAGTACAGAAAATAAAAAATAATTGTTAGAATTAGCAATCAAAGCAAACCTTGGTCATTGAACATCTTGCGAGGGTAAGGAATAGCTATACCAAAATAGCCTAAGCTGCTCGTTTGATTTTCAATTATATGATCTTTAACCATTTTTAAGGTATCTGTCATAGCAAACTTCACTTGCAAGCTTGAACCATCAGGTTGTCTGATATTTAAGAAAACGTCATTTGATCTAATGGTAGAGGAATCTGATGCTTCAGCTTTCTCAACTTCTATAGCATCCTCGTTATTAACATGTGCCATTTCACTAGCTTCTTTAATATTCTCATTACTATTGCTCAAATGACTGTCACCAGCATCTAAATTCTCTTCTGGGGCAAGAAATGCAACTTTAGGGTTCTTTTGCTCTATCTCGATCGGGTTCTTTGATGCATTTCCTGTTTCAGTTTCGGAAATAGACTTTTCAAGTTCACCATTGTCCAACTTATTGGCAATAAGCTGTTCAGGTAAAGCCACATCATCTCCCTTGGAATCTGTACCCTGTCAATTTAAGAAATGCACCTGGTTTAAAATAATGAAAGCAGAATACAAAAACAAATATCAACCAAAGTGAAAATAGGTTACCTTGGAAGAATCTTTATTTGAATCCACATTTTCTTTTGTCTCTGAATGCAAGGATCGTCCAGCATCCACAGCTATGGTAGCACCATCTGTCGTTGAAGTTGACACACCTGACCCTTCTTTCGCTTGCTCAAGGGAAGCAACCTCAGAAGATCCAGAAGCGGTTTGCTTAGCAAGTGCAGCAGTCAAGAAAGCAGCAGTTGTTTCCTGAAACACATTATTCAGAGCATAAAATAGACTAGCAAGTCAGTTAATTTTGTTAAGACTGGACAAATTTTAATTAAAATTAAAATAAACTTAACTTAATGCACAAACCCATTTCTAGAATCCCAATACTAACAATACGACCATCAATATACAGGAACAAATACAAATAGCCTGTAAAACGCCACAAACTATCATGAAAACCAGACTAACCCACACATACTTTCCCCTCTTCTTTCGTCACAAATTACCAATATGCAAACTAACCCCTAAGATGAACTTTTCTGGCAAGAGACTTTCTTTCAGCTTGTTCCATTGGAGTATTCCACTAATTCACAACTTTTGCATAGTTCAGTTGCTCATTTAAACCAGAAAAAGAAAAAAATCATAAGTTCTCAATTTTTATGATAATCTGAAGGGGAATTGGAACTATCCAAAACACATACTTTAGGTCATCTGAAAAGACTACATTAGTGGATGATTGTGGTTCAAGAAACAGCCATCAAGATATCGAAACTGGCAGAGGGGCAGATAGGGGACCTTTGAAGCACATAAGACTTGAAAAGTATTCTCTTGTACCAGCATGACCCACCTGAACATGAAGATTTAACCAAGCCTTCTCGAGACTGGAAGCAAGCACATCAGCATGGACAAAACCCTCTGCAAATTTGTCAATTAGAAAGTAGAATATGAAAACGCCAAAACGATGTAAATCAACTGCTTTACAGAACAAGTTTCTACACTATTAAGTAAATACCTTTCTGCCAAAGTAGTACACCGTTGTATCCAACAGCAGTTATACAAGGGAAAAATTGCTGTGGGTCTGTACAGTTTGATGCAAGGAGACAAACTTTATGTACTTGTACAAGTGCTTTAAAACCTTCTCAGTTCAAATGTTCAATACACCCCCAACCAATTGATAGGCAAAGGAATAGGACGAAGGCAGAGGGATATGGAAGAAATGAGGACTTCACAACTCCATCAGTATTGAGAGAGATACATTAACCTTAAAAAAAAGAGTTATAGATTAAAGTATCCCACCTTATATCTGATATACCATCTATTTTGTTCAATCTCAAGGCCCTTATCATTGGCAGATAAGCCCTAATATATACTAGTAAAAAGATTTTGGGAAACCGGTCTTAGGAAAGAGACAGCTTTACTACGGTCAGAGCTCATCATGCTGAATCAGCTATGAAAATAAATTTGCAATGCTTAGTAATGTAAAGGATACATATTGCTGAAAAATTCAGTGCATCAGAACTTCCTTCCAGGATGTGTAGCAAAATGCAGTACTTTGACACTGTCTCAGAAACCTGGATGCATTATGTGGTCATAAGAACAATAACAGAGATATGAAAAAATTTATTCCACAAAATAATTAGCATATAAAGTGGCTGTCCGTGCATAAAGGGTGATTAAACCTACTTTAGGATCAATCCATGTGGATGTTTCTAGAAGTTTTGAGTCTGGATTGTCACCTAGAAATAAAAAAGTTACATTGTCAAAAACTCAATAGAGATTCTTCTTTACTGAAGACTAATATCTCAAAAACTCAATGGCAACAAAGGGTAAATCATAAGCCATGTACAAGAAAAAGACACAAGTATCTACAAGCTAGCAAGGAATAGTAGATAAGCACCCAAAAGAGGTTGCATCAGGTATCAATAACATTGAACTCAGCAGGTTAGGTAATTAAGAAAAATTATGTCCAACTCCAGGAACAACTTGCCGAATCAGCTTAGATCGTCTCCTTTCATCTAAATTATTTAATGCCAGTATGCAGTAGCTGAATTGAACACAAGAGGCTTCTTTATAATTAAATGTAAAGATGGTCATGATGAATACAGAAACCAAATTTTGAGGGAATCATGACTAACCACCAAATTCTTCAGCACCAAAAACTGGTAAACGAAATAATCGTATTGATGATATGTTCCTTCCTCACATTTTACCCCAAATCGCACCATAATTTCCATCCCATATAAGTTTCTCCAGTAAAACTTTAGACTTCCAAAAATATAGAGGCACTTCTCACTTCTTCAAACTATAACTGATAGCCCTCTGTCCTTATAAATCAAAAGAAAAGTACAAGTATGAAATGAAATCTCAAGCTGAACACTCAACTCTTAGTAGTTCACTGCCTTGGTTTCTACTACCTTACTCAAGTATTTTACATTTACTATGCTATATTAGGGGGTGGTAAGGTAATCCTTCAGTCAAATGTTATCCTTTTTTGCTAGGATGCTCCCTCAATATTATTCAAACACCTACATGGCTACATGTTCCACAGTTAAGAGAATAAATTCCCAAATGAAACACTATTACGCAGGCCATCCTGGAGGACTCACGAGAAAACCCATGTTCACACACAAAGACACATATAAGTAAGCAACTATGTTCTACCATCTTGCAACAATTCAAGGCAACTGTTGCAAGCATAAATTGCCTAGTTTCCTTGGTCATACAAACTTGAGAGTTCTTTCCTTTCCATGCTTCAACATGGCTAGTAGATCTTTGCTATCTAATCTGAAGTGGATCATAAATGCTTACCTGCAGTATAGACAACAAAAAGTTTCTTCTGTTGTTTTGCTTCAGCAATTGCTTCAGCTATAGAACCTCGAAAACAAAGAGATGAAAGGGAGTGCTCCATCTACATAAAACAAAAAAAGATCTTCACAAACTAAAACATATGAAATGACCTTAAAATCACAGCGGGCTTCAGTGAAGAGGGAAAAAAATATTAAATCGGTATGTGGATTGTGGACACAGTCATAGATGAGAAAACAAAATTAAATAATCTCCAAAGATGCAGTTAAGGGAAATGTACAGATCCACACTTATGCACATATATATACAACAGCATGTTCCCAAATTTATCAAAACTTAACATAATTCTAATCAAACAATGTGATTCATCGCCTGCATAGCCTTCATGTGAACTACTTTCTACTGAAACTGAAATTACTCGGATAACTACTTTCCATAGCCATTATTTCGTTTCCCCTTCAGTCTCCCATTCTTTCTCTAAATTCACCTCTTTCCGCATTCCTTTCCATTAAATTACGATACGTTTATGCTAATAATTCAAATAATCCCATCCATCGTAGAACAACAAAATGAATTTATATAAAAGAGAAATCCGATCACATGAACACTAAGAACAAAGATTTACAACTAAGTTTGTAAAATTAAACGATAAAGCAAAATCAAAAGCATCTTCCCCAATAAAGGTCTGAATTATACTGATCATGTCCAGTACTCGAAAATTTTCACATAAATCATTACACAAAAAAGTCATTTATTCAATGCATAAAATCGATTGTATAGAATTTCGTAAACGGCAATACTTAACATCAATGATCATGAAATCATGATTGATGGTGTTGATTGTTCTTACCGCGGCGAAAACCGAGAGATTCAGAAGCAGGAAAAAGCAGTCGAGAGTTCAATTAGTGTGAATTTCCGAGGATGATTCTTTTTGCCCTTTTTGTTTTTACCCGGAAAAAGGAATTTGCAATTTGACTCATTATTTTCTTATAATTTACAAGTTCACCCTTTTCTTCTTCAAGTTACTAACCGGCCCCATATTCTAGAAAAAAACCTGCATTTTATTTTTGCTTGTTTATCAAAGCCGGGTGTTTTAAGAACCGGACTGAATTGGCCGGTTGAACCAGGAATCGGTCATTGTTCTGATTTATCGGTTTTGTCCGGTTTTGCTTGGTTTTGACTAGTTTGATTGGGATTCAATTGAAAAAAATTGGAAATTGGATGTCTCGTTAGTTCAACCTCCAGTTTGATTTTTAAAACATTGATCAAAACAATTCATTTTCTTTTCATTTAAAAATTTTATAAATTAAATGCATATTATATCACTATATAAAATAAAAATCTCAAATTATTCCAAATTTCATTAGCATCAATCAACTCTTTTGTTTGTTGTAACAAGACCAACATGGTGGTCCCGAAATGAATTGTACACGTATATGAGAAATACACATGTGCTGCGCTTTTGCAATTTTTTTGAACTATTGTCTTATTATCAGTATCTAATCATCAAACAGGTCAAGACAATATTAATAGTTATTGACCGATTGATATCGATTATTCTGACTACTTGGTAGTTTGTCAAATGAACTAGGATTGTTTGATAAAATAGTTTCGTGTTAGTGAAAAAAAGAAACATCATTCACATAAACTAGAGAGTGATATATTTATTTAGGTAACATTGATTGGAAATAACAAACTTGAACTCCAAAATTCATAGCCCATGGAACCACTCGTAAATAATGAGAAAATAGAGATATACTCCTCCGTTTTTTTTAAGTGTCCCGATCAACAAATTGCAAATAATAAGAAAATGTGTAAATTTACATTTTAACCTCATTTATTATTCTCTTTTTCTGCACACCACCTTATACATAACATTAATTATAGAGGTAAAATTGAAAAAATGTAGTTATTATGTCATCAAATTCCGAAATGAGACACTTAAAAACAAACAACAAAAGACAACCTTTCTACATTCTTCACCCAAAAAGGACATCAATTTCTTGCAATCTAAATTATTCACATTTGAAATCTATGTATTGTATTTAAATGCAGAAAACCAAAACCTTAACTAGCACTTGAAACACTCTCTACTTCAATAATAATACTAATCCTCTTTTTCCTAAAACTGCAAAATTTACTTGCTCAATACTTCTTCTCCCCCTTCAAAAATGTCGATTGTTCAAATCTGCAGAGCTCGATCCCGACCACTCAAACCGGCCTCCTCGTCCGCATTTTTGTGCTCATCCGCGGCTTCACCATTACTTTGATCGTCTCTGAATTTAATCAGATTATTATTCAACATTAAGTATAGCGCAATCTAACAATTTTTTCTCAACAAGATTAAATAAAACTGCAATTTGCATGCTGTAGTTGAAGATTTCTGAGGCAATTTAATAATGCTAAGAACAGAAGAAAGAAATGAAATCGATTTCCTTACACTGAATAAACGATAAGCCCAAGCGTGACAGCAGCAAAGGCGACGAAGTACATCCAATCAACCTGTGAAAAAATCGATTAAACATGGTATACAATCACACACAAGAATTAAAAAAAAAGAAAAGAAAAGAATTGTTTGATCTTTTTTTTGCTTTCTAGTCTCTACCTTTTCGTGGTATGCGAAGATCCGAATTAAAACAGCCCACATATCTGAAGTGAGCAACGACAGATTTAGCATCGTTGATCCGCTCATCTGCATGGAAGCTCATGAAAAGGGTTGATCTGTTAAATATAGTTGCAGTAATTTTACTAATATCTTTCTACGATCCTTGAACCTCAACTGCACTTTTGGGACATGATGCGTAATTAACTTAGAGATGAAGCTCTCATCTACTATAAAGATCAAAAAGAGAGGAGTGTACCTTGAGTAAAACAGGAACCCCCGAGTAAAATACAAACATCGCCAAAGAAAATCCAACGAATGGGATCGTCTGCAGCATCAAATCATGTTAACGTCTGGTTAGAAGAGAGAGAGAGAGAGAGAGAGAGAGAGAGAGAGAGAGAGACCGCTCCAGATGACCAATGGATGGATTTGAGTTCATGCCTCTCGAATATGGCTCTGCATATATACAGAGTCGAACAAGTCAAATTCATGAAGAAATGTAAAAGTTGTGAAAGCAAGAGCTAAAAGAAATACATTTGGCAAGCACTGATAATCGCACCGAAGATGCCCAAAAACGCCATGAGTTCCACCCTATCGGCACTTTTAACAAAAACTCCTGCATAAGGCCACAAACACGAGGATTCACATTCTAACCTTCGGATAAAAAACCAAGATTCCATACAGAATCATATGCACATAGCTGACTTGGCATGCTAAGGAATTTATTCTTACACGCTCAGTTTTTAAGCCATATACTATATCGAATGTAAGTCTCGGGTATTTCTGAAAGGTTTCTTGACCGAGTAGAGTAGAGAAAATGTTTATGTGTAGTGAGGTCAGATATCAAACACTTCAACTTCTAATTTTTATTTACTTGGTACTGTACTATATAAGAAACCGAAAAATATTCACTCGTGACAAAAATTAAATTAGCCAACTCCATGCTAAAATTCAATATGTACTTGCCTCGCTGACATTGCTAACACCATAGAGTGTTGCCCCTGCAATTACGAGAAGATCACCTTTAAGAGGTGCTTTACCACCTAGAACAAAAGCATCAAATCGTGACTCGTATGAAAATGATAAGTGAAGATAAGAAAGATAACCGAATACATAAGATGAAAAAAAATTGAACATGGTTTCTAAAGGGCAGAAGAGAGAGATAGGAGAAAGTATTCATCCGAGAGGAACTAAACCTTTATTTAGAATAGAGGGAAACACAAGAAGGTGAGAAATTAAGATGAAACACATGCAAAAATACTTTGAGAAAACAATGAACACTCGACTTGCAAGTATGTAGATATTCAACAGAGGCAGCAGCGTTATATACAGAGCAGATTAATTATGTTCAACTGTTATTTCCGTATGTTAACATAATAAAAGACATGCAAGTACATCAGAAAAAACAACTATTACTAGAGAATGATGATACTTACTTGATCTATCTGCTGCATGTACATCGGAGAAAACAACTGTTACAAGACCAGCAATACAGATTGAGACGCCTACAAACTTTTGGAATTTATATTTCGTCTTCAAACATAACCAAGTCAGAAACAGAACACATGGTATTGTCCAACAATCTAGCAGCATCACACTTGTGATTGAGGTGTATTGATATGCCTTAACCACTGCAATGCCCAAACGATAAAAATATTACTTTACCAAAAGTACACACATCGACACTTAAAAAATGCCAGTAATCAGTCATATTATTTCTTTAGCTAACTAAAATTTTACTTCAAGTCATCATTTCACGATAGGAGAAAATCCAAGGGCAACCATGCCACCATAACAGGATAGTCCGCCTTATAAAGAATTAAGCTTGATGATGGAGTTGAAATGCATTACAATTTCTACATAAATTTGATAGATACAGATTAAGTCGTAGAGCAATTCTTTTTATTCTGGCAATTGCATAGCGTTACTCTAATATGTTGCATAGAGTAAAAACAATATAAGCGCCAGCATAAACAAAGCAAGTAGGTCATCTGATCTTGCCTAACAGAGCAAAGGAACTATAAAAATATGTGAATGTTTGCTAGTTCAGTTTGGTAGTAAGTAAATCAACAAGGATGCATAAATATTCATTTCCATTTTTCTTTCCGAAAAATAAAACTGTGTATTAAGTTAACCAAACTCATTAATTTTAGAAGATGGTTGAAGTAGTGATTTACCAAGAAAATTGCCTTCCACGTCAACCAAACCAAGCAAGATGTAGTAGTACCATTTGGCCTGCATAAAGGAACACCAGAGTCATGAAAGATTACAAGAAGATAATCGATTGTTAAAGCCTCGACTACAGAACTTAGCTAAAAGATGATCTGACCGAGTACAATAGATTAACACAGATGAAAATATATACTGGCATAACCAATGGACAAGCTCCTCAAATATTTTAAGGAGCTAACTAATATAAGAAATTTCATTAACTGACAAAATTGGATGATAATATCACTTTTTATATTTTCCAGAGACTTGATATCTTTCTGTTCATTTCACCTTCAGCAAATGGCAGGGACAGTACACATTCCCACATATGTGTCTTAGTAAACTCATTCTGCCTTATAATCTCTCTCTCTCTCTCGCTCTCTTTCGCGCATATGAGGCTGCAAATAAAATCATACTCCCTCTGTCCACAAAGAGTTCGATACTCTTACAAAGAGTTTGATACTTACACTTGAGTAAATGGGCCCTCAACCACTTTATATTCTAAACCTCTTCCTTTTATTACTTCACTCTCTCTAGTGGGCCTCATGCCCCTTTTAAAAAACATTACCAACCATAAATCAATTTTTTTTTTTTATTAAAACGCATGACACAAAGAGAGTGTTGAACTCTTTGTGGACGGAGAGAGTACAATTCAATCTAAAGTGATGTTAAGTCCAAATTCCTAGTCAATCTACATCCTTAAGCATGTTAAGTCGGCTGATGCTAAAGATAATTAGGAATCCTTCTTGAACTCGGTAAGCAATTTCCAAAATTTAAAAAAAAAAAAAAAAAAAAAAAACAAAACAAAACAATTTCCAACTACTCAAAACACAGAGTAGGAGTAAAGAGAGTGATGAGGTGACCTTGAGAGGTTGTCTTCTATAGAGCATAATACTTCCATAAACCAATGCCAATAATACATAATTCAAGAACGATTGCGATGTCGGTGCATTAATTCCTACAATTCAGAAGAACAATATGTATAAAAAGATAGATAAACATCTAAAACTAACCCTTTAATTTTTTCCTCGTCATGCTTTACAAATAAAAAAATATTAATTAATATAAAAGGAGGAAGAAGAAGGAATTAACCTTTGTTGGCGAGCTCTGAAGATGAAAATCCGGTGGAAGTGATGAGAAGAGAGAGAAACTGTCCCAAGGCAAGCCCCAACAATCTATGTTTCGTCAATAATTTGTTGGAATTCGCCATCTTCAACTATAAATTAGAGTATAGGAAGCAAGAGAACTCGTGTATGAGTTTAGGAGGCAAACGTCTCTCTCTCTATATATAGGGACAAGTTCCCTCATGCCTTTTGACCTCTTCACTGCAACAGAATATATTTGGTACTATATTAAATTATTATTTAAATATTCTCTGATTTTATATTTGCTCTTTTCGTCTGGTCAACTCCAAGTGACTTTTTATTAGGTCCTAAACGAATTAAATAATTTTGATTTGATTCGATATTCGTATTTGATTAGCTCAATTCGTATTGGATATTTTATAATTCGAATTGAAAAATAAATATTTTTTTTATGATTCGCTTATTATTAAATACAAATAAAAATTTATGATATTCAATAAAATATAAATATATATATATATATATATATATGGAAGAGTTCACATGCAAATAAATCATAGTTTGAGAAGTGCGAATTATGCTTAAAGCTTTACAAAATCATGCTTACAGCTATATAAATTTACGCTTATGGTGCATAATTATGCTTATGGCTTATTTTATACTTATAAGCACAAAATGTACAATAAGCATAATTTTGTATAGCTTTAAGCATGATTCTATATAGCTTTAAGCATAATTCACACTCTCACACTAGGATTTAAATCTATATGAACCAAACTCTATATATTACTCCCTCCGTCTCAAGTAGTAAGACACCTTTCTTTTCGGCACGAAACTTAAGACGAGAGTGTTTAGTGTGTAAAGTGTAATGTGTGTGAGGATGTGATGTGATTTACTCCCTCCATTTTGTCTAAATTGACACTTTTTTTTGCTTTTATGGCATGCTTTTCCACGCTTCTCGATGATGGGTTTTAAAATTAATTTTTGAAGAATTCTTTCTTTTACGGGATACTACGACTGTCGTAGTATCCCATAAAAGAAAGAATTCTTCAAAAATCAATTTTAAAATTTATCATCGAGAAGCATAGAAAAGCGTACCAAAAAAGCCAAAAAGAAGTGTGTCAATTTAGACGAAATGGAGGGAGTATGTATTTAGACATATTTTTAAACTAGAGCATTATAGATGCATAAAAACATATCCATGTTTGATCTTAAATAAAAGATCGTATCAAGACCTTTAATTTGGTATAAAAATCATAAAAATTGAATAACAAACGAGAAAGTTATGATAGTTTAAACTTTTAGAATTTAAATTATATTGGGATACGTACTGAGAGGTGAGTGGATGATGAAATTAATTAGATAATGTTAAGAATAAGGGATTTACTAATTGTACTATTAATTAGCTAATTTTTTCTCGAAAAAGAAGGTGTCAGAATACTTGAGACGGCCCACTAAGGAAATAGTGTTAGAATACTTGAGACGGAGGGAGTAATTCTTAAGCTCAATTAAAAATTTATTTCTTAAATGTTAAATTCTAATCGAATATAGACTACGAATCGTTTTCTAACAAAATATTCCGAAAATATCATTTGGAATATCATTAAAAAAAAAACAAATTGAATATTCGAATTGAATCGCATACTTTCGAATTGAATATGAATCAAAACTAGTATTCGAAAAAAATTCGAATCCTAATTCAAATCTTCGAATATCTTAACGAATCTGAATCGAACTCACGTGTTTGTATTTAATAAAAATAAAAAATAAAAAAAATCTACTAAAATCAAACTAAACCAACCAAAATTCGATCACTTTTTTTAATAACAAAACTAGTTCATTTTATTCAATAATTGAAGGGTCAACACGATATCCTAACCAAATTTAGTTTTCGCCAACTAGCATAGGTCCATAACAGATTTCACATTGAAATCACTCATATCCCAACAACTTGTTAGATTTCAAGAGACTATTATTCTGCTGAGAATCCAAGATAGTTTCCGAGCTGCCTCCCTCCGTCTCCCATTCACTGCATGAACGATATTAGTTTTGAATGCACGATAAATCCTAGCAGCTCTTCATGGTTGGCTCCGACAACTGGTAATGTGTTTGTTAATAGAAACAAAAAATGTCGACGAAACACAACTCATGAGTTGATAAGACGCTTCCCCTCCAACCAAGAGGTCGGGGGTTCGAAACACCTCGGGTGCGTGTGTGTGTGAGTATGTGTGTTATTTGCCTAATCAAAAAAAAGAAAAAAAAAAAGAAAAAAAGAAACAAAAAATAGTTTAATACACAAGTAACATATACTATAAGTGATCATAGCGTTGGAAAAAAATGTAGGGCAATTAAAAATGATTGTCACACTGCAAACAGCATCAGCTCAGTGTCTCAATGAAGCATACACAACAGAAGCAATATAAATAAATAAACCATGCAACCAAAATGTGAAAGAGGATGAGTGTTAATTTTTTTGCAATTGCAAACACTTGAAAACTAGACTTTGTGCTGCTTCCAGTTCTCCAGCACTTCACCTCTATCCTACATGAGATCAAAAAAATAAAATAAAAAAGATTAACTAGAGAGGGATGTTCTGGATTTCAATTTATTCAGGACATTTTATAAGAATAATGTGAATAACAAATATGATCAATATCTAAATTTTCATTTATCTTATACCACACATCAGATTTTACCATAGCTATAAAACAATTGCTTAAACCTTTTCAAATAACTATTATCAATTTATGATAATATATGGAAGAATTAATGAGAGTCCAATATTACGATATTCGCAATACAAAACTCATTGTAATTACTAATTAACATCATGAACTTTTTTTGGCAGTACTCATTATATGGAACATATAAAAAAAAGAATTACAATTAAATAAATGGAAGGGGATAATTACCAGTTGAAATTAGTGAAGAAATATTAATTTCGCTGCTTCTCTATTTCACCCTTTGATTCCTGGGCCTCTTCACCACCTTCCCTCTGCTGCTGCTTCTTCTTCTTCTTCTTCTTCTTCTTCTCTTCCTCTTCTTCTTTTTCCTGATTACGTTAATGTCAAATTCGATCAGCGAGTGCGTGCATGAGTTGTAGCCATCAAACAATAAAAGATAAGGAAGAGTGTTATTGGTGTTATATTCTTCACTATATCTGTGGTTGTAATTTTCCAGAAATGTAATAACAACTTTCCATCTCCACTGCTATAAATTTAATTTATAGCAACTGTTTCAGAATGTTAGTTGTTCTTACCTTTGTTCGCTGCTGCAGCACCACCAATAGATCTATAGTTCAACTTGATGGTTTTTAAATTTGGTGCGGTAAGGGGTCCCGAGCTGAAATGTTTCATATTAGGGCAGTCGGAGATTTTCACTTTACTCAATGAAGGCAACTCGACACCACTTTTCCTTTCACAAAAGCTCACCAATTTGGGTAAAAATCTCAAATTAAGCTCTTCCAATTTAGGAAAGAGAAGAGTTCTTCTACCGCCACTCGCAACTTCCTCCTCCTCATCCTCCTCTTCAATCACTTTTACCATCTCTCCACAATGAGTTATTACTAGTAATCGGAGATTCACAAGTTTTCCAGCGACTGAACACGGAAATAAAGTACTCATACTTCGATGTGCATCCAAGTATAACTTTTCCAATCCATCAACCAGGGATATAAAAAGTTTATGATGATAAAATATTGGACATTCAGTACTCCTCACGTCGTTAATCCTTAACATCTTCAGTCTGTCGAATGAAACCTGCAATTCAAATAACTCTACGATTAGCTTTGTAATAATAAATCATCATGGAATAGTGAAAGAAAAGGATGATGATGATGATGATCGAGATCTGTTGAGAAATCTTCCAAATTTGGTGCTGCTAGGAACCCTAAGCTGAAATTCTTCATTTTGGGGCACGAGCTGATTCCCAGTTTCCTCAATGAGGGCAACACGACATCACATTTCAATTCGCAAAAGCTCACCAATTTGGGTAAAACATCCAAGCTGAGCAACTCCAATTTAGGAAATAGAACAGTCTTCATTTCACCACCAATAATATTTGCCATTCCTAGCAACTTATCTTCCTTGTCCTCATCCTTAACCACATGCACCATCTCATCACATCTAGAAATACTTAAGCTCTTGAGATTGGCGAGATTTGTAGCGATGGAAGATGATATTAAACTCCTGCTTCCATGATACCCAGAGATTGATAATTCTTCCAATCCATCAAAGGAGGATACGGGAATTTTATGACCACAGAATGGATTCCGACTCATATTTAGTTCCTTGAGGTTGCCTAACGATACCTACATATTACATAATTAATAGTACATCAAAATTAGATGATCGGTCGTCATTCATAATTTATGTTTGATTTCTACTTAATGGCTTGAGATCCATATTCATGTGATTAGGTTCAAAAACTGAAAGAAAAATGAGTAGATATATAAGTGATACTTACTTTCTCTGATTGGCAGAAGAGATGTGAATAGTATATCAAAATTAGATGATCGGTCTTTGTCTTTTAAGTTCTACTTACGTAAAAGCTTTAAAAACATGAGACTCATGTGACTAGGTTCAAGATCCTTTTTCACAAACCGAAAGAAAATAAGTAGATATGTAAGTGATGCTTACTTTTTCTGATTGGCAGAAGATATGTATATCTGCACTACTGCTGCTGCTGCCTCCACCTCCTCCTGACTTGTTCTCTCTACTTCCTGAAATGCCAACTATACTTGTCCATTTTGGGCAGTCTTCGATATGAATTTTCCTTAGTAGAGGAAATTCAATGCCTTCAATTCCTTGACAGAAAGTAGCTAGATTTGGTAGGGACTCCAATCGAACCTCCTTCAGTTTTGGGAACTTCACATGAGAAGAATTAATTCTTGATTCACCATTGTTGTCTTCTTCCTCACACAACAGTACTTGTTCAATCGTCTCACACCCATGGATATGAAGCTTCTCAAGTTGTGAAAGGCAATACTCTCCGGCAGTGGACAACTTGGCTAGACTGCGTAGGCGACGACATTTACGGATTTTAATAAAAGAGAGATTCTGGAATGAAGTGGATGAAATTGATATCTCTTGTAATTGGGGAAGGAAGTGAAGCTCCAGATGCTCTAGGGAAGCTGGGAGCAAAGAAACATCAACATCATCCTCACAGTACGTCAGCCTCAACCACCTCATGTGTTGACTTTTTGCAAACTTAGATACTCGGTTTCTCTTAGGAGCTGCATCTCAATCCAATTTCCTAAACATGTTTCTCTCTCCAAGCGCAGATCACTCATTCTCTTGTCATACATAACTGACGGATGAAGATCCCTACCAAATAAACTTAATCTACTAAATATGATGTCGACTTTACCAAATCTGATGTCGAATCTCTTCATATTTGTTGAAAGGTGCATGTTTTCTGCAACTAATGTATGATCAGCTATCTCAATCTCCAAGCAAGTCAAATTGGTCAAGGACTGCAGCTCTCTCAACCCTGCATTCTTCCTTTCTTCTCTGTTCTCTCCTTCCCATTTCCTGAAGCTCTTAACCATCTTCAACTCCTCCAACTCAACTAGACTTGATATGATGCCTCGCCCTATGCTTTTGAGCCTGCCGCACTCTGTCAATTCTAACAATTTCAGTCGATTTGATCGTTTTATCTCTTTTGGCAACTCCTCAAGTGAAGCGCATTGACGACATATGAGAATCTTAAGATTTACCAACTCTCCAACAACAGGTATTGTCTTCAATCCCCGACATGAAACTAAAACCAAAGTTTGGAGATTTTTTAATGGCTGCAGCTGCAGCGATGTCAATTTGGAATATTCGATCCACAAGACATGCAAATCTCTTATACCTTCGAGAAAAGCATTGCTGTCAAATTTGTACATTTTCTCCAACATGAGAAGACGTAAGTTTGGGTGCCCCAACTCGTTACGGAACTCACTTCTTTCTCCCATCAGCTCATGGGAAGAAACCCAAGCGCAATCATTGCCACCAATATATTTTTCATTCCTACCAATGATTCTGCAAACATCACGAACAACATCATGCATTCTCACACAACGTTCATCCATCCTTTTAATTTCTGACAACAAAGACCGACTTGTTAGCATCTTAGTCAATGTGCTAATCCTATTCCTCGCTCCCTCCAAATTCAAGTTGCCTTCAAATATGCCTAATCCCATACATATATACGTGAGTTTCTTCAATGGAATCTCAGCATCTTCAGGAAACCAACAGCAGAGTAAGAGTAGGGATTTCGCCGCTTCTGAGCTCAAGAAATCATAACTTAGTTTCAAAGGATTATAAACTCTTGCATCATAATCTGGGATGTCTTGATTGCACTCTCTTAATTGGAGCAGAGCATCATTCCAAATACCCAAATCTTTCTCATCTTTAAGCGCCCCGCCAACAACGGTGAGGGCAATCGGCAATCCCCCGCACTCTTTTACTACTTCTTTTGCTTTAGAATTCAACTCGGCATCATCCACACATGTCCCAACTCTCTCCCTAAACAGAAACCATGCTTCCTCTACAGATAAGATTTCCATTCCGAAAACCTTTTTGACATCCATTTTACACAACGCATCCCTGTTTCGAGATGTTACAAGAATGGTGCACCCTTTAGAATCACGAGGGATTCCTAAACTCTCCAGCTCGAGTTCTTCCCAAACATCATCCAAGATTACGAGGATTCTCTCCGTGCCGTTTAGTCTAGCATGCAATTTTTGTACTCTGACTTGAGAAGTATCCTTTTCGAGATTCAAACACAATGTTCCACCAATCTCAACTTGAATTTCAGACTTGTCTACTTGTTGGCTGACAACTACCATCGCGACTTCTTTGAATACATGCTCCTTCAACACTCTGTTCCTGATTCTTTGGGCCATGGTCGTCTTTCCCAGACCTCCCATCCCCCATATCCCAATGGTATTCACATCAACATCTCGAAGAGCTGTCACGATGTCTTCTTCCAACTTTGTTCTCGACTTAAATTCATAATTCGTTCCTAATGGAACTTCTTGTGTTGCTCCTAGAGGTCGTTCCCTAGTTATAGGATTGAAGTTTTTCCGGGCTAAAAGTTCTTTCATATGCTCAATTGTTTTCTTAGCTCTTCTGCTGAGAGAAAATCGAGCTCCAAGCTTTAAACAACCTTCTTTTAGATTTGGAACATCACGCATAATTGTATCCTTTTCTTCTTTCATCTTTTGGCACTCATCGAGCCAAGTGATGACGTCAGGGACGGCATCTTTTAAATTTCTTCTTTCTATATCGACTTGATCCTGCACTTCTCTTGTGGCCTTGTCCAGTTCTTCGGCTTTGTGTTTCAAACTATCGATGTTGCTAGTGAAGCAACAAAGATAGTTGAATTGACGTTTGATTGGTTCAGCAACCCATTTCACTACTTCTATAGCTGGTCCTGCAAAACCTGCTACAATTTCTGCCATTCCTGCATTCATTTTACAGTTTTAATTTGTTTCAGATGATAAACTGTTAGTGACTCTACACATACATCCGTACATTAAAATAATGAAATTATATCATTATATGATATAATATCAAAATAATTATGAATAATTGTTACGCAAATTAATGTATTGACAATAGAGATGAGATGAATTAAGAGATTGACAAATATTGGGATAAGACATAAGATGAGATAATATTAGAAGTAACCACATGTGTTTAAGTGCGATACATATGTCATTATTAATAGAAGTACCAAATTAAAGGATAAAATATAAGTCAATATTGGGCTTTAGGATATCCTTTATTTTTAGTCTCACAAAATAAATATGGAATTAGGTCAGATAAAATTAGTTAGGAAAATGCCCCTCAATTGTATCATAATTCTTGTGTGAAGCTAGAAGCATAATGTATGATTGGTCATAATTCTTGTGTGAAGCTAGAAGCATAATTCTTGTGTGAAGCTAGAAGCATCATGTATTTGCAGAAATACATATATATATACTATCATAAATGCAAAAAAATCAATTATTAAGATGCCGGTGATGTAAATACGCAGATGATCTATGGATTAAAGATAGAAAGTTGAAATATTATCCCAAAAAAAATTAAAAAAACTTAAAACAGAACTTGATAGATGTCATATGCATGCATATATATATACCTTTTGTAAAATGGTTATATAGAAGGAAAGCTGCGTGCAGATCTCAGATGGAAATGAAATTGTGATCTTCTTCTTCTGATGCTTTGTTTTAGCAAGAAAAATAAAGTAATGTGATTCACACTAATGTTGAGCATTATCATATATCTACAGACTGGAAAACTCATTTTTTTTCTTTTTTCTTTTACTTTTTTTAAAGTACTACTACTGTTTTCATGATTGTGAAACAATTGTGGGACATTCACGTCTATGTGAATGTAGCTTTTTCCTTTCCTTTTATTTTTCTTCATTTATTTTTATTGTCTTTTTTTGCTTTACATAAAGTACCGTGTCCATATATGTTGTTGTAGGCCATGATTAAACATGACAAAGAAACTGGTAAAAGTGAGCAAAGCTGAATAAATTTTCTTTGACGACAAAGATGGAATAATCTCAAAGAAGAAAGGATGGAATTTTAAAAATTTTAAAAAAAAAGAAAAAAAGAAAAAGGAACCATTAGTCCATACGCAATTGCTTAATTCTCAACCATTTTTGAACTATCACGCACTACGCAATTTACCTTCTACTTTTATTTTTTCGTAGCATTTTTTCCACGAAAAAGAAATGTTTGGTCTCTCTAATCTCCACACCTTAATTATATTAACCCTATGGTGGTAAGGCTTCGTGTTTGAAGTTATATTTTCACTTTCATTTACAATATTGCATTTAGCATCTCTGCTATGTATGGTGCTCGCACTAAGTATTTTTATTTTGGCAAAAGATTTGTTGTCAATAATGTCTTCATGACATAATGCCATTTTTTTTATAAAAAAAAAATCGATTTTTAAATCCGATTTTTTTTCATTTCCGATTTTTTTCCAATTATTTATTCACAATTATACCCTTAATCATATTATGGAAACAAATCAATTTAAAATTCATAATTAATATCATTAATTTTGTCACTTATTACATCTTATAATATGGAAATAAATAAAATATCACATGAAAATAAACTAACTATTTTAGGATAATAATTAAATTAAATATAGAAAAAAAAATCAATGAAATTATGAAAAAAAAGAGTATTACGTATATGATAATTAAATTAAAAAAAAGATAATTAAATTTTTTAAAAAAAAGACACACACGTTCAAACATAAACATATTATTCGTTTCTTATTTTCCGTCGGATTATCACTTTAGAAAAACTTAATTTTAAGAATGAAATCTAAGGTTATGGAATAAATTATATAATTATGGAACAAATTAGATTTGATTTGATTGGATATAATTATGGAACAAATTAGATTATATTTGTTTAGATTTAATTATGGAACATGGATATAATTATGGAACAATTTAGATTTGATTGTAATCTTTATCTTAAAATAGATAGAGGGTATTAATGTCTAAATATGATTACCATTGATTCAAACATGATTATAAGGCACAATAAGAATGACTATATTTAACTATCAATTTGTACATAAAAAAGGAGCAATCGTATAATAAACATAATTATATGTATATTTAAGTATGACTTTATATACTCTTAAGCATTGTTCTCATTTTTTCACACCAAAATTCTTATAGTTTCCTGTTCCGGTTCATGGTTCCGGTTATTTTGGCCGGCTCTAAGTACAATCCCCAAGATTCTTATAGTTTTGACTTATTAATCAATAATTTAATCTGATTAATTATCAATAAAGATTCTTAATAATCTATAAAAATAATTAAATATATCACATAATTTTTTATATATCTTCTATACTCATTATCAAATCTTTTGATCTTGTTTTTTTATACAATTTCAATTCTCGTCTAAAAAATCAATTAATAAGTCCAGTACATATACACAATACGTTTTTCATAGTTTCATTATATAGTTCAACTGATCAACGATATATATACGATTATAGATCTTAATTATACGTGTAATTTTCTCAAAGTATTATTATTCTTTGACTTAATAATTTATTAATTCTATTTATTTCAACTATCACACATTTTAAAAGTTCTGTTCAATTCACCGCCGGCATGTGGTGTGTGGAGTAATTTTCCCATCCTTGTGTGGTGTAGGATTCCCACCTATGTGTGGAGTAGTTTCTCATATGTATAAGAGTTGAATTGTGCTATAATTGTATAGATTTGACTTGTAATTCTAAAAAAAAAAAAGCTCTGTTTATACACATAGTATTTTGAGGTAATAGGGTATTCTACCCACTCTTAGAAAGTTAAATAAAAAACTACCCACCCCTTTAATTCTACTACCCAAATACCCAAACTTTACAAATGGGACTAAGTTACCCCCAACTACCCCAAACTAAATTCAAAATTTGAAAGAATCCCCAATTTCAATTCTCGTCTCTCTCGATCCTCCTCCTTTTCTTCTTCCTCATCCTCTCTCTTCCTCTCCCCCTCCACTCCCAACCAATCTAGGTAGCAGCTCCTCCACCGGCGAATCCCCTCCATCGTCTTCTCCGCCACGGATAAATCGAGGGAGGTGGAGCCAACGTAATTTCGCTGGTTTCTTGCAGAGACGGCGGAGATCGCTTCAGTTTGGTTCTGTCGTGGCGGTGGACGTTCATGTGGCCACCGAGAGTCTGCGCTGACCAGAATTCCCTTCTGCAGAAGCTTTAACCATTGTTAGTTGAAAAATTTCTGTGTAAGGAGGCGGAGGATGGAGAGGTCGGTGCTTTGCCCAAAGCGTGAGTTTTAATTTCGTTGATTTTCTCAAATTTCTTTTTTTTGTTTGGAATAATTAGTGGATATGTTTGTACCTTGTAGTTGAAGCTACTATAAAAATAATCAGACATCGAATTAAGGATGTGATTATATTTTTCCTCTTTTTCATTTTTGCTCCTTCTCTCCCTCCTTCCCTGTTTACAGTTTACTGCATATGTTACAACAAATATTTGTACTTTTTGATTTTTTTTCTTTGATTCTTCCCCTCTATAGTGTTTTCTGGAGTTTGATTTGATGAACTTAATTTTGTATTTTCTGTTTGTATAATTGATTTCTCAGTTTGGTCTTTATTCTTCAGAGGTGATGCTGTAATCTTACTGATGAGTTCCCTTTAAGTTACGGTATGAATTAATAATACCGTACCGTAACGGTACGAATTCATAATATCGTACCGTAACTTGTCGAGATTGTTTAGAAAGTAATGAAAAGTTATGGTACGAATTCATAATTTTTTTCTCTTTGTAATGGAAAGTTACGGTACGAATTCATAATTTTTTTCTCTTTGTAATGGAAAGTTACGGTACGAATTCATGATATCGTACTGTAACGGTACGAATTCATAATATCGTACCGTAACGGTACGAATTCATAATATCATACCGTAACTTGTCAAGATTGTTTAAAAAGTAGGATAACAAATATTCATTCGTTCATATCATTAATGAATGGTACAAATTCGTCTCAGTCTTTCTGAGTACCGAGCAATTTTTTATGAATTTTGTATTGTTATTTATATTTTCTATTCCCACGTCATGGTACGATTTTCTTCGATAGTGGTACGAATATGTGTTTTGTTATTAGAAGTCGGTACAGACAGTTCAGCCGTACTTCGTACCGTTCCTTAGTTACGGTACGAAATTTAAATATCGTAAGTCGTTGTAAGTAAAAATTGAATAAAATAAAAAATAAAAAAGAAAGTGGAAAAAAGGCTGAAAATGATGAAAAAAGGGGGAAAAAGGAAAAAAAAAAGTTGAAAAAAATATATATAAAAAACAAAAAAATAAAAAAAAGTCTGAAAAACAAAAATAAAGAAAAAAAAAACAAAAATGAAAATGAAAGAAAAAAACTGAAACAACAAATGAAAAACAAAAAAAAAGATAAAGGAAATGAAGAAAAAGGAAAAAAACATAAAAGAAAGAGAGGAGGGAATTCATGTGCATTAAGGGCAAACTTGTCTAAATTTGAAAATGTGGGTAGATGAGATGTAAATTAAAGGGGGTGGGTAGATTTTGGTTTTCTTATTTGAGGTTGGGTATTTGAGGGTTTGCCCCTTCTAAGAATCTACAATTATAATATACACATATTTTACAATAAATTTTGAAGCATATATATATTTTAAATTTTTTTAGCATGTTGATTTTGGATGCTAATTAATTCATAAATAAAGATTTCAATTCCACATCGATTTTTTTATAAGAAATCAATGAAGTAGTACCGATATAAATAGCTCAATATCTTCCACACAAAGTTTATAATTTAATTTGTGGAGTCACACATTATCTTGGAACCATAAAATAAAGATTTCAATCTCACATCGATTTTTTATAAGAATCCAATGAAAGAGTACCGATATAAATAGTTCAATATCTTCCCCACAAAATTTATAATTTGATTTGTGGAGCCACACATTACCTTGGAGCCCTAAAAAAAATATTAAGGTTAGTTTACAAATATTATAATAGATGCGTTTATATACACACATATAATATATATATATATATATATATATATATTATACAGGGTATGTGAATTTAATATTATATTAGACATATATTTGAAAATGTTTGACCTTTTAAAAACACTATATAAAAATTACTCATCTCCAATTTCAATTAAAAATAATAAATAAACAACAATAATAAAAGGAAAAAGAAAAGGGAATACACGTCAAATAAAAAGCAAAATAAGTAATTAAGCTACTGCATATTATGCTTAAACCTTAATCATTACCATATTTTTTATTTTTTTTTGGTACGAAAATAATTTCATTTCACCTCCAAAAATATTTACACCTTGTACAAAACCATATAGATGATATTAATTTTTTTTTTTAAATATTGACTCGATCTACTAATTTATGTCATATAGGGATTGTGAAATGGTAAATCAAATTGAAATCATAAATATTTTGAGCCTAGCTCTCACAATAGCGAAGAACAAATGGCTCGGTATTCAAAAATTTTAAATGTTACCTTCATTAACTAATTTTTTTAATACCGCAAACAACAGGCCTACCTGAGAAAATGCTACCTTCTTTAAACCATTTTTCAATTACTATGAACAACGGGTGACTTGACAAATAAAATTTGAATGAATACGACTATTCAAGAAAATGATGTCTAATTAACATATTTTTCAAATATTGTCAACAACATAGAATTTTTATCCAAAGGGAAATTACAATCCATTTCTCTTATGGGGCCCTTCTCAACTAAAATGTCAATTGCCTTGTTATCAAGTTTTTCCCAATTTTTTGGATCGTAGATATCAAAATAAGGTATATTTTTCTCTTCATCAACACTAGGAATTTCAATATTAGATGCATTAGGCACATCCTCAGCATCAATCAACTCATCAAGTTCCGGCTCTTCATTTTCCTGATGAGAGTCTACATTTTTAAAAACAAATCTATCAAGTGCTCCTTTTTGTGATTTTGTAAACCCATCTTCGTTTTTTCTATTTTTTCTTTTTTCACATCCAGATAAATGTTTCTTTGGCAATATATTATAATTGATAACTAGTAAACAAATAATATAAGAGTTTGAAAAAGAATAATAACACCTGATATATGTGGTATGGTTTGATTAGTTTAACGACCCAAAATTTGTGCTATCTTTCTGTCCCCGAAATCCTGACTCTGTCAAACATAACAATAGTATCAAAGTGGGGTTAATCAAGTATTAATATAAAATATGTAATCAACTACAATTATCGAAACACTAAAATGAAATCAAAGCACTTAAACTATTAGATTATTGGATACATCCCTCTCTCTCTTTTTGGCTTTTCCCGCATGATCCCTAACCGAGGAACAATGGTCCCCCCCAATGCCCTTATCCCCAAATTCCATCATTATTCGACATTAGAAAAAAGAAAAGGATACATCACAATTCCATATTTCACAAATTCGACAAATTCGATGTATTATTACCTTACCTAGACTCCAACGCCTCCAAATTCCAAATTTTCCAACCTCCCCTTGATTTTTACCGTGGTCAATGACAATAAGCAATAACCCCCTTTCGATTTTTCAATGACAGCGGCAAATACATTGGTTGAAAATTGAAATCAATGAAATGGTGAGAATAGGCGACGGTGAATTATGAATTTTCTGCTAGAAAGAGTAGAGAGACATTACAAATTTCACATATGTAGCAGAATAAGGCATGTGATCGTGTGTTTTCTTTTAATTAAGTTTGACATTTGTAATTTTAGGCCTTTTGGAATGGTCAGGAAGGGCCGTCAAAAAATAAACTATTCGAGCTATAATTTTTTTTTATATATATACTATATATTACTTAAAAAAAAAAATTGGGCCCCATTTTTCCATGGGCCCTAGGCCCTTGCCCCCCTTGCCTATGCCCAAGGCCGGGCCTGTCTTCTCTACAATTTTTCTTTTATCGCATCTCTGATTACAAATTTAATATGGTATCATCGGCCTAGGTTGTTCCGCAAGTGTTTTTAATAATACATCGCAATTTTAGAAAGAGAAACTCACCGAAATGCTCGAACAAAGGAGTTATCCTTGCCCTCGCCGGAGGCGACAATTTGCTTGCCATCGGCAGACCATTGGAGATCGTAGATCCTATCCGAGAGGACACGGAACTCCTTCTTCAGCACGAAATCATTGCGAGTCCCCCAGATCCGAACGGTGCCAGACACGTCAGCCGAGGCAATCAACTCGCCGTTGGGGGAGTAGCGGGCGACGGTGGCGGGGGTACATGTGCTCGCCGTATACCTTGACATGGAGGGGACGGTCGAGGTAGAGAATCATGACGGATCGGCCATTGCAGTAGAGGATTGAATTGGATTTGGGGTCGCCGGAAATCAGGATGCCGCGGCCCTGCTCCATCGACGGCACGCACGCGTAGGTTTCAACGAGCTCCGCCATCATTTTTATGGTTGTTTTGGGGAAAAGTGGTATGGAGAGGAAGAAATGAAATGAGGAGTGAGATTTTGAGGAATGTTTATTTATAGGATTACTGATACGATCTTAAACTAGCAAGAGTTCTTCAAGTGAACTCAAACTCCAGAACAAGATAAGAGAATAGAAAACAGAGCAGGAAATCAAGAAAAAATAACAAATTTCATTTCATGATTTTCATTTACAACCACTCTACCGGTTCTGAGATTTGATGGGCCCTAGGCAAAACTAAAAATATGGGCCCCTTATATATAAAAAATATAAATTGATTATATTAAAATTGAAATGATCCAAAAACATATAGAAAAAGAAATTTATGAATCACATGAAAACCTAGTTTGTTACATAAAAGAAAATCTCCATATCTTTATGCTTGATCTTCACCTTCATATCTCCATGCATTGATCTTCACCTTCATGTCTCGATCTTCACTTGCAACAAAATGCATACGTACAATATCATAGAAAATGATTCCTTCGAGCATTTGCAGATACAAAATCATTGATTATCACATCAACATCAATATTTTGTAACATATCTTTCTCAATAGATAAAGTTGCTAAACCATTCAACCTTTCTTGAGACATTGATGACCTCAAGTAGGTTTTTATTAATTTAAGTTTCGAAAAACTTCTCTCGGCAGATGCTACAGTCACAGGCACAGTTAATAAAATTCTATAAGCAATCGAAACATTTGGATAACAATCTGTCGATTTCACAAATCCTAGAATTTCAGTGGCCGACATGGATTCAATGGGTAAAGTCAATTGCAATACTTTTAATTCAGAGAAAAAATCATCTAAATCAACATCACATAAATCGTCATGAGTAAATGTATAATGAAAATTAACACAACTATGTCTTAACTCATCATCATCCAATGACTTTAACTTATGTGAAGTATACAAAAATCCAAAAATACTTTCAAATGTCTTCAATTCCTCAAATCTATTATTTAAAGAAGAAATTGCCATATCTACAACAACCAAAAAGTACTTAATTCTAAATAACTCTTCGGGTGATTGATCATGTTCATCCTCATTATTCTCACCAAAATGTGTTTTTCTAATCACACGACGTTTTGTCACAAAGATAGGCTCTACGTCCATTTCAAGTGCAACATTCTTAGCAACATTCATACTTGTTATGAAACCTACATCTCGATACTTTGTAAAAAATGATAATGCACCTTCCAATTGCTTTAAAGTAGTATCAATGCACACAGACTTAGATTGCAATTTCTTACTCACCATGTTAATAGCAAATAGAATTTCATACCAAATGACAATACCAAGTAAGAATTCAAAGTTTTCTATTGCACTAATCAAGCTCTCTGCTTCACTCTTTGTCTTTGCATCATTATCACAAGATTCATGTAATTTCAACAAAGCCAATCTTATTTGTGGACATTGAAATCTAATGGCTTTAACACTTTTAATTCTACTCTCCCAACGAGTATTAGACAAATATTTCAAAGTTAAACTTGGTACATTGTCAAGCAAAATATTCCATCTCTTCGTAGAACCCGAGAATAATGAATATATGCGTTGAATAACTCCAAAAAATGAAATAGCTTTAACACAAGAATGTGCCATATCACCAAGAGTAAGATTAAGACTATGACAAGCACATGGCATATATAAAGCTCTAGGATTTATTTCTAAGAACCGCTTTTGAACACCTTGATGTTTTCCTTTCATGTTGGAACCATTATCATAACCTTGGCCCCTCATATCATCAACATTAAGATTAAGACTTCAAGATATTTTGCAATTCAGTGAAAAGTCCTAATCCAGATGTATCATCCACTTTTAAAAACTCCATAAGGAACTCCTCAATTTTGATATTATTATTTGACATATTCACACATCGAACAATTAGAGTCATTTGTTCTTGATGACTCACATTAGGGGTACAATCAAGGATTATTGAAAATATTTGGCCTGTGTAATGATTTGCATGATAGAAGTTCTGATACTTTCAGATAAAAGAGAAATAAACTCATTTTGAATTCTATGTCCAAGATAATGATAATGAATCTCACGAGATTGAATACGTCTAACATGATCTTGCATTATCACATCAAACTCTGCAATCATTTCAATCAATCCTAAGAAATTACCATTGCTATCTTGATAAAGTTTTTCATTAGACCCACGGAAAGCAAGATTATGCTTAGCAAGACATTTTATAACAGATAGTATTATGTGCAAAACTTGTCTCCAACGCTCTTTTTCTTTCATAATTTCTTCTTGCAAGGATTTATCAATTGTTTCATTTTTATTCAATCTCACTCTCAATTCATTCCAAGTATTCATGTTAGACATATGCTCAGGACTAAGTTCATGTTGTTGGAGTCTTTGGCCTATATGTTTCCAATCACTTAGACCTTCATTTGCTAACAAACTTATGTTGTGAAAAGATTTAAACAATTTACAACAAAAACAATAAACTTTGTCGACACATTTAGAATAAACTAACCATTTTCTATCAATGATCTCACAATAACTAAGCTTTCTAGAATAATATGCATAAGAGAAATGCCTAGAATTTTTATCCAAAGGGAAATTACAATCCATTTCTCTTATGGGGCCCTTCTCAACTAAAATGTCAATTGCCTTGTTATCAAGTTTTTCCCAATTTTTTGGATCGTAGATATCAAAATAAGGTATATTTTTCTCTTCATCAACACTAGGAATTTCAATACTAGATGCATTAGGCACATCCTCAGCATCAATCAACTCATCAAGTTCCGGCTCTTCATTTTCCTGATGAGAGTCTACATTTTTAAAAACAAATCTATCAAGTGCTCCTTTTTGTGATTTTGTAAACCCATCTTCGTTTTTTCTATTTTTTCTTTTTTCACATCCAGATAAATGTTTCTTTGGCAATATATTATAATTGATAACTAGTAAACAAATAATATAAGAGTTTGAAAAAGAATAATAACACCTGATATATGTGGTATGGTTTGATTAGTTTAACGACCCAAAATTTGTGCTATCTTTCTGTCCCCGAAATCCTGACTCTATCAAACATAACAATAGTATCAAAGTGGGGTTAATCAAGTATTAATATAAAATATGTAATCAACTACAATTATCGAAACACTAAAATGAAATCAAAGCACTTAAACTATTAGATTATTGGATACATCCCTCTCTCTCTTTTTGGCTTTTCCCGCATGATCCCTAACCGAGGAACAATGGTCCCCCCCAATGCCCTTATCCCCAAATTCCATCATTATTCGACATTAGAAAAAAGAAAAGGATACATCACAATTCCATATTTCACAAATTCGACAAATTCGATGTATTATTACCTTACCTAGACTCCAACGCCTCCAAATTCCAAATTTTCCAACCTCCCCTTGATTTTTACCGTGGTCAATGACAATAAGCAATAACCCCCTTTCGATTTTTCAATGACAGCGGCAAATACAATGGTTGAAAATTAAAATCAATGAAATGGTGAGAATAGGCGACGGTAAATTATGAATTTTCCGCTAGAAAGAGTAGAGAGACATTAAAAATTTCACATTTGTAGCAGAATAAGGCGTGTGATCGTGTGTTTCCTTTTAATTAAGTTTGACATTTGTAATTTTGGGCCTTTTGGAATGGTCAGGAAGGGCCCTCAAAAAATAAACTATTCGAGCTATATATATATATATATTTTTTATATATATACTATATATTACTTAAAAAAAAAAAAATTGGGCCCCATTTTTTCATGGGCCCTAAGCCCTTGCCCCCCTTGTCTATGCCCAAGGCCGGGCCTGCTAAATAGCAGAAAAGCATAAAGAGAAAACAATAGCAGAGCAAGGACTTCTCTGCAGCAACATTGGAGTTGGAGACCACTCAAATACACCAGCTAACCAAACCCTATAAACTTTGCTAGCAAATGGGTCTCACGTTTGGGCTTCTCTTGACTTGGGCCAACTTCTCAACCATTAATTAAGCCCAACATTATCTTTTCCAATTAGGCCGATCATAACAATTACTGCTTATCCCATGCTTATTTCAATTTTCTTATAAAGGGAAATTAAGGGTTGAATTTTAGTACCATGAACAAAGTGCACATTAAAATCAAATGAAGAATTTTAGTATTCATAAAAAGCATAATTTTATATCTAAATAAGTATGATTGTAAAAAAAAAAAAAAAAAAAAAAAAAAGGTTATATCTAAAAAGCATGAAAAAATTATAGTTCAACTTCAATCACTCAGGAAAAACAAATTAAGTATTTTAATATTCGTAAAAAGCATAATTTTATATCTAAATAAACATGGTTGTAAAAAAAAATTATGATATTTAAGCATGAACAGATTTTAGTTGAAGCATACATGAAAAGAAATTAAGCAAATTAACATTTATAAAGAGCAATTTTCTTATATATACATAAGCATGTCTGTAAAGTAGCATAATTTTATATATTAAAAAAGCATGAAACAATATAATGTGAAGCAACTCCATTTTGCTTACTTAACATGCCTCATCACATAAATAAACATATATAATACGTGTGCAAATTGTGAATATAGTGAAGCTTAATCGAGTATAATTATCACAATGCTAAATTTGGTGTAAACCTTTTTTCCTATTTTTCTAGTGAACAACATATATACGCTCTAGTACAAAAAGTAATGCGTGAGCAACCGATTATTATAAATAAAATAAAAGAGATGCTAATTTAATATTTAAAGAATTTTCTTTGAATTAACTGTTGTTCTATCCGTGAATAGATTCCATAATAATAGGTATGTGGAAGATTTGAATTTAAGAAAGTTTCAAAAATAACCCCACGTCTATTGATAAAAACAGTTCAAATTTTGATTCTAAATTTATAGCCTTAGATCTTAAATAAATTAATGTATGAAATTGGTTCCCAATTCTCACAATCTATAGGGGTTCTCATATGAACCAATTCATAATATATATATATATATATATATATATATATATATATATATATATATATATATAGTTTGGTTCATATAGATTTAAGTCTTAGTGTGAGAAGTGCGAATTATGCTTAAAACTATACAAAATCATGCTTACAGCTATACAGAATCATGCTTACAACTAGGATTTATTTGCACGTGAACCTTTCCCTATATATATATATATATATATTTGTTTGAGGAAATGCATAGTTTTGTCCCTTAAAATTAAGAAAACAAAATTTTGCCAAAAATATAAGCTGACATAAATGTTTCACCTAAAATTTCTTTGAAGTTATGCCTACAAATGAAGGTTCAAATTGCAAGTATTTACATTAAGACTGACAAAAGAGAAAATTAGATAGGGCAAATATGTAACAATAGTGAAATATTATCATCTCTTTCTTCAAAAAGCATATATCAAAAGATTGTTACCAACTTACGTAACAAAAGCGTTTTATTACAGGCTAACACACATTTCTTTAAAGTTTCAAAGTGAATACCTACTTACTCTCTATCATGATAACTAAAGCCTTCGAGAAACGGAGGAAAATGCAATCTTCTTAGTTCAATCGCGAAAATTGTATTGAGAGATCATCCCATTCGGGCATTCTTGTCAACTGGTGCTGGTTCTGGCTCTGTCTGAGCCTCCTCAACACGTTGGTCTGCCTCTGGATTTTGGGAATTCGGAAGTGCTTGTGCGTCTGCTTCAGCTTCGGCTTTCTCAAGTACAGCCTGTCTTTGCATCATTGCCATCATTCTCATTGTCTTCTCCTCTCCTTCGAGCTGAGACTTCATAAGTATCAATTGGCTTGAAGTAATCCTCAATGGCAGCTTCCTGCCAATTTTCATCTCGTATTTCAACAAGTTCACTGGATAACTAAGTATTGCTGAGAAGAGATTAGAAGCATGAATCCATCGCAACTCTAAATGAACAGTCGAAGATATAAAGATTGCGTAAACAAGAGGAAAAAGATGGAGGACAATATCAATTACAGGTTGCACCAACACTTGAAAAGTTGCGAATACCTACATGTTTCCTCAAAAAAAGGCCTACACGCAGAAAACTTCTCTAGATGCAATAGTGATGTCAGATAATAGGAAGCAACATTAAAATTGGCACATGCCTTATCCTGGTCTACACATCACATATAAGATAATACTCCATCTAGTTTTTAGTTGTTGCCAGATTCCAGTACCAATGAGCGGAAAATGAGATAGTATTTGATCTCTCCTTACGAGGAGAAGATAAAAAAAATATATGCTAGGATTCTAATGGATCGTTATAGAATATAGGTGGGTAGCTTTAAATCATTAATTTGTTCCCAGTTGGAAGGTAGGCAGTGGTTAATTCATTGCCCGGATTCTTTTTTGGATTTAATTATTGACCATGGATCACACCTAACGAGCTTCATGCAGCATCTGTTGACCATGAATTTCATTGACATTAAGCATTAAGAAAACATAAATGATCCTATGCCAGATACAACCCTCACAGGAAGAGGAACGGTATAGGTTTTAGCTGCAAAGATCCTATGCCAGATACAACCCTCACTACCAGTACCAGCAATAAAGTAAAACTCCAGTTTATAAAGAAACAAGGTTCTCATCTCATTTTCTCCACATAATAGTAGCCAGTATGGATATTGTTTATCTGATTAAGACAATTGCGGAAAGTGAATCATTAACTACGTTAGAAGAAGGTCTTGCAAATAGTACTTTAGAACTAATTCCTGAAACCGAAATTCAAGTCCTCTTTCAACCAATATGATATCCCAAATTTGGAAAGGCAGCATGGCATATAGAGAAATGTTGTCCTAAAATTTCCCTTCAGCTTTAAAAATACATGCTACAAACTGTAGAGTGGGGAAGCTTACTGTGTCCTCTAACTTCTTATTCAATGTTCGCATTTCCTCAACCATCTTCCACACCTCCGACAAAATAATTTGTTGGGAAAGGTTATTAAGAGCTGCTTTTCTTGCTTCTGCCTGTCGAATGAAGGAGTGTCACAGTAAGAAAGAAGAAGTTCAAAGAAATACATCAGTTCATACTTGCATAGAACATAGTTTTCCGGAAGAATTCCCTCACTTGAAGGAATACTACTATGTCAAGTACAAACTATACGAGTAAGAAAAGCATGCATACCTCCATTTCTTTGGAGGAGTTCTGCAGTTTTACGATTATGATAAAAAAAAAATCTACGAGTATGGACAATGGGAGATCAGATGCCATTACAAAGGCATCTTTAGTTTCCTGGAGCTCTGTTATCACCCCATCCTATATTTTCGAAGTATGGCAAAGCATTAGAGAAATAATCAGGTAGAATATAAAACTTGTGACTCTTAAAAATGCAAACTTTACTCAAGTTTTTCTAAGCTATATATAGCATGTGCTCAAGGTATACTACAAGCCTTAACTATAGGAAATAAACAATAACTACAAGTTGGAAAAAGACTACAGAATAAATTGAAATTTCATATAATACAAGTTGGAAAAAGACTCGCAATAGTTACTGCTGCCATAATGGGATACAGGACCATCAATTGGCCGGGCTCCAAACCCTCATGCAGGAAATTTTTATCATTATCGTAGAACTGCAGAACTCCTCCAACTTCCATGATTGCCTAAACTAAGAGAAAGCATATTCGCTTTTAATTCCTCAAACCCAGGAATTAAAAATTAAAAAAAAATGGAATACATCTTACTCTCTGATATGCATTTGGCCTCCCTGATGGATTACCATTTGACGCTGATAAATGATATTTAGAATTAGATTAGTAACAACCGCTTAAAACACTCAGAAAAAGGTTATTATACTACTACATGTATGGATGTGTGTAAATTGCACGTAAACTTAAGGCAGCCACAAATGTCTACACAAAATATATCCTCCCATCTGTTGACCTTTAGGCTAGCCCCTTGATGAGATTAACAAACACAACAAACTCAGGAATGTCGCCTTTTCATATAGTGTCTGCACATAACTTAAATGCTTCATCAATTCTGCCTGAAGCAGTCAGGTTCTCGATTAACGAAGAACATACATTCTTGTGAGTTGATGAAGATGGTGACAATGATGAAAAATCTTGATGCAGCTGCAAAGCCATGTCTAATCTCCCAGCCTTCTTCGCGAGTCGAAAAGCACGGTAATTTCAAGAAGGTTGAGGTTGAGAGCATGCAGATATACCATATCAAAAATTCTTGAAATTATTGGGATTGTGTTACTACTGCCATATTAATCATAATGAATGAAAAGAAAAATTATACACCACGATTTCTTTATTAGTCTCCGTTTTCCGTGATTTTCTTGAAACTTCTGGACTTTAGTTTGGTGATGAAAATGAGATTAGCAAAATAATATTATCAGCAAAGAAAGTGAGAAAAATTATCAATATCACAGAAGCAAATATTAGGTGTTGAGTTTAGTCCAAAACCTGTATTAGTAGTTAGTTTATTTGTACCAAACTTCACTTCATACCAGGTATGTCACACAGCAAACAGCAGTGTCTCAATCAAGCATACACAACAACAAAAGCAGTAAAAATAAATAAACCATGCAACCAAAATGTGAAAGAGGATGAGTGTTATATTTTTTTGGCAATTGCAAACACTTGAAAACTAGACTTTGGTGCTGCTTCCTGTTCTCCAGCCACCTCACATCTCTCCTTACATGAGATCCCCCCCCCCAAAAATAAATAAATAAATAAATAAATAAATAATAAATAAAAGAGAGAGAATAACTAGAGAGGGATGTTCTGTATTTCAATTTATTCAAGAAATTTTATAAGAATAATGCAAATAAAACAAATATGCTAAATTCACATGTTACCAAAATCTAAATTTTCATTTATCTTAGCTATAAAAATATAGCTTCTTCATCCAAACTCTTGTCCTAAAACCAATTCCCAACAGTGAAGAAATTTATAATTCAAACCTTTTCGAATGACTATTATCAATTTATGATAATATAAGGTAGTATTAATGAGAGTCGAATATTATGATATTTACAATACAAAACTCATTGTAATTAGTAATTAACATCATAATTTTTTTAATTAGTAATTAACATCATAAGTTTTTTTGGCAGTACTCATCATATGGAACATTAAGGAAAAAATAAATAAATAAATGGAAGGCGATAATTACCAGTTGAAGTTAGTGAAGAAATATCAATTTCACTGCTTCTCTATTTCATCCTTTGATTCCTGGGCCTCTTCACCACCTTCCTTCTGCTGTTGCTTCTTCATCTCTTCCTCTTCTTCTTTTTCTTTTTCCTGATTACGTTAATGTCAAATTTGATCAGCGAGTGCGTGCGAGAGTTGTAGCCATCAAACAATAAAAGATAGTTTTCCAGAATTGTAATAACTTTTCTCTATCTCCACACTGCCAACTCCTTAATCCAATTGCAATCATCACTAATAGGAATACAACTTGAATTTCACTACAATGTATAAATTTAATTTATAGCAAGTGTTTCAGAATGTTAGTTGTTCTTACCTTTGCTCGGGTCGAGTGCTGCTGCTGAAGCACGCCATTCAAATCCTTTTCACCACCAATATCTTTATAGTCTGTTCTGATGATTGTTAGATTTGGTGCGGTAAGGGGTCCCGAGCTGAAATGTTTCATATTAGGGCATTCGAAGATTACCACTCTACTCAATGAAGGCAACTCGACACCACTTTTCCTTTCACAAAAGCTCACCAATTTGGGTAAATACTCCAACTTAAGCTTTTCCAATTTAGGGAAGAGAAGAGTTCTTCTACCACCACTCACAACTTCCTCCTCTTCAATCACTTTTACCATCTCTCCACAATGAGATATTTCTAGTAATCGGAGATTCACAAGTTTTCCAGCAACTGAACACGGAAATAAACTGATCATACTTGGATTATTATGCAAGTATAACTCTTCCAATCCATCAACCAGGGATATAAAAAGTTTATGATGATAAAATATTGGACATTCATCAGTATTCCTCTTGCCCACAATCCATAATTTCTTCAATCTGTCGAATGAAACCTGCAATTCAAATAACTCTACGATTAGCTTTGTAATAATAAATCATCATGGTATAGTGAAAGAAAAGGATGATGAATCATATTTTACGTCGACTCCGAGTTCAGGAGGATGATCGAAATCTGTTGAGAAATCTTCCAAATTCGGTGCTGCTAGGAACCCTAAGCTGAAATTCTTCATTTTGGGGCACCAGTGGATCACCAGTGACCTCAATGAGGGCAACACGACATCACATTTCAATTCGCAAAAGCTCACCAATTTGAATAAAAATATCAAGCTAAGCTCCTCCAATTTAGGAAATAGAACAGTCTTCGTTTCACTACCAGTAATATTCGCCATTCCTAGCCACTTATCTTCCTTGTCCTCATCCTTTACCACTTGCAGCATCTCATCACATCCAGAAATACTTAATTCCTTGAGATTGGCGAGATTTGTAGCGATGGAAGATGATATCAAACTCCTGCTTCCATGATACCCAGAGATTGCTAATATTTCCAATCCATCAAAGGAGGATACGGGAATTTTATGACCACAGAATGGATTCCGACTCATATCTAGTTCCTTGAGGTTGCCTAACGTCACCTGCATAATTAATATATCAAAATAAAATGATCGGTCATTCATAATTTATGTTTGATTTCTACTTAATGGCTTGTCTTTTAACTTCTACTTACGCAAAAGCTATAAAAAACATGAGATCCATATTCATGTGATTAGGTTCAAGATCCTTTTTCACAAACCGAAAGAAAACTGAGTAGATATATATAAGTGATACTTACTTTTTCTGATTGGCAGAAGAGATGTGAAGAATAATCATCATCTCTACTCTCTGAAATGCCACTGGGAACCACACTTTTCCATTTTGGGCATTCTGTGATATAAATTTTCCTTAGTAGAGGAAATTCAATGCCTTCGATTCCTTGACAGAAAGTAGCTAGATTTGGTAGGTTGTACAATGTAACCTCCTTCAGTTTTGGGAACTTCACATGAGAAGAATTAATTCTTGATTCACTATTGTTGTCTTCTTCCTTCCCCAACAGCACTTGTTCCATCGTCTCACACCGCTCGATATGAAGCTTCTCAAGTTGTGAAAGGCAATCCCCTCCGGCAATGGACAACTTGGCTAGATTGCGTAAGCGAGGACACTTACGGATTTCAATAGAAGAGAGATTCTGGAATGAAGTGGAAGAAATTGATATCTCTTGTAATTGGGGAAGGTAGTGAAGCTCCATATGCTCCAGGGAAGCTGGGAACAAAGTAGCATCAACATCATCATCACACCTATCCAGCCTCAACCACTTGATGTTTTGACTTCTTCCCAAGTCGATATTCATTGCACCGTTTCCCCACAAACTTAGATACTCGGTTTCTCTGAGGAGCTGCATCTCAATCCAATGTCCTAAACATGTTTCTCTCTCCAAGCGCAGACCAATCATTTTCTTGTCATAAATATGATCTTCACTTGGCAGATAATTATATCTATCAAATGATATGCAAAATCTCTCCAACTTTGTTGAAATGTGCATGTCTTCTGCAACTAATGTAGGATCATCTATCTGAATCTCCAAGCAGGTCAAATTGGACAAGGCCTGCAGCTCACTCAACCCTGCATTCTTCCTTTCTTCTCTATCCTCTCCTTCCCATTTATTGAAGCTATTAACCATCTTCAACTCCTCCAACCCGACTAGACTTGATATGATGCCTCGCCCTATGCTTTGGAGCATATAGCACCCTGTAAGTTCTAACAACTTCAGTCGATTTAATCGTTTTATCTCCGTCGGTAACTCCTCAAGCGATTCGCACTCACGACATATGAGAATCTTAAGATTTACCAACTCTCCAAATACAGGTATTGTCTTCAATCCCTCACACGAAACTAAAACCAAAGTTTGGAGATTTTTTAATGGCTGTGTTGCATGCGGCAGCGATGTCATGAATGTGGAATTTCCGATCCACAAGACATGCAGATCTCTTATCCCTTCGAGAAAGACACTTTCGTCAAATTTGAACTCATCCTCCAACAAGAGAAGACGTAAGTTTGGGAACCCTAACTCGGTACGGAACTCACTTAACTCATATGACGAAATCCAAGCGCAATCATTGCCACCAATATATTTTTCATCTTTAGCAATGATTCTGCAAACATCACAAACAACATCATGCATTCTCACACAACGTCCATCCCTCCAATGAATTTCTGACAGCAACAAAGACCGACTTGTTAGAATCTCAGTCAATGTGATAATCCTGTTTCTTGCTTCTTTCAAATTCAAGTTGCCTTCAAATAGGCCTAATCCCATACATATATACGTGAGTTTCTCCAGTGGAATCTCAGCATCTTCAGGAAACCAACAGCAGAGTAAGAGTAGAAACTTCTCCGCTTCTGAGCTCAAGAAATCATAACTTAGTTTCAAAGGATTATATACTCTTACATCATAATCTGGGATGTCTTGATTGAGTCTTAATTGAACCAGAGCATCATCCCAAATACTCACATCTTTCTCTTTAAGCGCCCCGCCAACAACAATGAGGGCAATCGGCAATCCCCCGCACTCCTTTACTACTTCTTTTGCTATAGAATTCAACTTGGCATCAACCACACATGTCCCCACTCTCTTCCTAAAAAGAAACCATGCTTCTGCTACAGATAAGGTTTCCATTCCGAAAATCTTTTTGACATCCATTTTACACAAAGCATCCCTGTTTCGAGATGTTACAAGGATGGTGCACCCTTTAGAATCACGAGGGATTCCTAAACTCTCCAGCTCGAGTTCTTCCCAAACATCATCCAAGATTAGGAGGATTCTCTCTGTGCCGGTTAGTCTAGCATGCAATTTTTGTGCTCTGATTTCTGAAGTATCGTCTTTCAGATTTTTCAAGCCCAATGATTCACCAATCTCAACTTGAATTTTGGACTTGTCTACTTGTTGGCTGACAACTGTCATCGCAACTTCTTTGAATACATTCTCCTTCAATACTCTGTTCCTGATTCTTTGGGCCATGGTAGTCTTTCCCAGACCTCCCATCCCACATATCCCAATGGTATTCACATCAACATCTCGAAGAGCTGCCACGATGTCTTCTTCCAACTTTGTTCTCGACTCAAATTCATAAGTCTTTCCTAATGGAACTTCTTGTGTAGCTCCTAGAGGTCGTTCCCTGGCTATAGGATTGAAGTTTTTCCGGGCTAAAAGCTCTTTCATATGGTCAATCGTTTTCTTAGCTCTCTTGCTAAGAGAAAATCGAGCTCCAAGCTTTAAACAACCTTCTTTTACATTTGGAACTTCATGCAGAATTGTTTCCTTTTCTTCTTTCATCTTTTGGCAATCATCGAACCAAGTGTTGACGTTAGGGACGGCATCTTTTAAATTTCTTTTTTCTATATCGAGTTGATCCTGCACTTCTCTTGTGGCCTTGTCTAGTTCTTCGTCTTCGTGTTTCAAACTATCGATGTTGCTAGTGAAGCAACAAAGATAGTTGAATTGACGTTTGATTGGTTCAGCTACACATTTCACTACTTCTATAGCCGCTCCTGCAAAACCTGCTACAATTTCTGCCATTCCTGCATTCATTTTACAGCTTTAATTTGTTTCAGATGATAAAATGTTAGCGACTCCACACTTACATCACAACATATCATTAGGTGTGGACACTTCGAGCTTCAAATATGAAATGCTTATATTATATCAATAATTGTCACGCAACTTAATGTATTGACAATAGAGTAGTCATATTCTATATAACGGAGATTTACTTGGAGAGATGAGATTGACAAATATTGGGATAAGACATAAGATGAGTATGATACATATGTCATTATTAATACCAAATCAAGGGATAAAATGTAAGTCAATATCGGGCTTGAGATATCCTTTATTTTTAGTCTCACAAAATAAACATGGAATTAGGCCATATAAAATTAGTTAGGAAAATGCCCCTTAATTGTATCATAATTCTTGTCTGAAGCTAGAAGCAAAATGGATGATTGGTCATAATTCATGATTCATGTGCAAAACAAGTAGTAATCTTGTATTAGCATAAATACAATAGAACATATATATATTATCATAAATGCAAAAAAAAAAAAATCAATTATTAAGATGATGGTGATGTAAATACGCAGATGATCTATGGTGTAAAGACAGAAAGTTGAAATATTATCAAGAGAAGAAAAACTTAAGAGAAGTTGATACAGATGAAAATATTAACAGATTATTGATAGATATCATATGCATATATATATACGTACCTTTTGTAAAAATGGTTATATAGAAGGAAAGCTGCTTGCAGATCTCAGATGGAAATTGTGATCTTCTTCTCGAATGCTTTGTTTAGCAAGAAAAATAAGGTAATGTGGTTCACACTAATGTTGAGCATTATCATATATCTACAGACTGGAAAAATCATTTTTTCTTTTTTCTTTTTCTTTTTTTAAAGTTCTACTAACAATTGTGGGACATTCACGTCTATGTGAAAGTAGATTTTTCCTTTCCTTTTTTTTTTTCTTCATTTATTTTTCTTGTCCTTTTTTTGCTTTACATAAAGTACCATGTCCATATATGTTGTTGTAGGGCCATGATTAAACATGACAAAGAAACTTGTAAAAGTGAGCAAAGCTGAATAAATTTTCTTTGACGACAAGGATGGAATAATCTCAAAGAAGAAAGGAATTTACGTTCTACGCAAGGAATTTACCTTCTACAATAAGGATGGAATAATCTCAATTCTCAACCATTTTTGAACTATCACGCACTACGCAATTTACCTTCTACTTTTTTTTTTTCGTTGTATTTTTTCCACGAAAAAGAAATGTTTGGTCTCTCTAATCTCCACACCTTAATTATATTAACCCTATGGTGGTAAGGCTTCGTGTTTGAAGGTATATTTTCACTTTCATTTACAATATACTAACATTTAGCATCTCTGCTGTGTATGCTCTCCCACTAAGTATTTTTATTTTGGCAAAAGATTTGTTGGCAATAATGTCTTCATGACATAATCCCTTTTTTTTTAATAAAAAAAATCGATTTTTAAATCCGGTTTTTTCATTTCCGATTTTTTCCAATTATTTGTTCACAATTATACCCTTAATCATATTATGGAAACAAATCAATTAAAATTTATAATTGATATCATTAATTTTGTCACTTATTACATCCTATAATATGGAAATAAATAAAATACTCCATCACATGAAAATAAACTATCTATTTTAGGATAATAATTAAATTAAATATAGAAAAAAAATCAATGAAATTATGAAAAAAAAATGAGTATTACGTATATGATAATTAAATTAAAAAAAGATAATTAAATTTCTTTTTTTAAAAAGACACACACGTTCAAACATAAACATATTTCTCCAACACAAACATATTATTCGTTTCTTATTTTCCGTCGGATGAGAAAAACTTAATTTTAAGAATGAAATCTAAGGTTATGAAATAAATTATATAATTATGGAACAAATTAGATTAGATTTGTTTGGATTTAATTATGGAACAGTGATATATATAATTATGGAACAAATTAGATTATATTTGATTGGTGTTTCACCCAAAAAGTGCTAGCAATAAACTAGGTCTATCGTAGTACTTAGCAAGTAAAACTCAATGTCGAATTTCAAGGAAAGCTTGGGAAATTAATTATGTGATATCTACCCTAAGAAAGCAAGTAAAAATTGGGGGTTTAGAGTTTGATTAAATTATAGGCTTGAAAATAAAGGAAGCAATTAAACTTATCTAGACTTGAGAACAAAAATCAAATAAGAGAATTTAGACAAATTAAACTTAGACCTTTAGACAAATTAAACTTAGACCTAAAGACAAGAATTAATTGAAAACAATAAATCTACCTAGGCATGAATTGAAAAGAAAGCAAGAAAGAAAACAATTAAACCTAAGCTAGTGCAAAGAAATCTGCTTGTGAAAATAAATCTAAAGGAATATAAGCAAATAAATAGATCTTAAGAAGCAAATAAATAAGATGAAAACAAAGAACATGCAAAACATATAAAACAAATCTAAGAAATTAAACTAAACTTACGAATTCAAATTACGAAAAACGAATAAAGAACTTAAGGAAAGCGTCGAACTTGAATTAAACTCGAAGGGCTCGTTTGGTTCGCAGGAAAGTAATGTTATCAGGGAATATGATTATTAGGAATGTGATTCCAAGAAAAATAAATACCCAGATTCTTTATGCTTGTGTTTGGAAACACCATGGAAAATGTGAGGATTTTTCATATATATATACTTTTGCAATGTATAAACGATATAATTTAATATAATAATACATAAATGTATAATAAAATATATAATAACATAAAAATAAAAAATAAAATAAATAACAATAATAATAATAATGCGGAGTAATAGTTAACGTATTGAACAATAAAATTGTAATATTTATATATATTTTATGTATTATTTTTATTATATTATGTTAATATTATAAAAATGTTAATTATTATTATTATTATTATTTATTTTATTTAGTGCTATATCATGATAATAACAACATATAACTATATATAACTATAGTATTATAATAATAATTATGATATTATCATTATTAATTATTACTACTTTTACTATGATTTTTATTATTTAATAATAATAATAATAATAATAATAATAATAATAATAATAATAATAATAATGTAAGATTCCTTGAAACAAGTAATCAGAATACCTAAGTTTTGGTGGGGAATAAGAATCCAGGAAATTGTACTAACTTTCCTTGTTGTGTGGAATCTGATTACTTTCTGAAATCTGCTAAAATTGAAAAACACAGAAATCTGCAAATAAAGAATCAAAATACTTTCCCAAACCACATTCCTTGCCAACCAAACATGCCCGAAAAGAAAACTTGAATACGGATCACAATTCTTCAATGCTAAAATCTAAACTTAAGCTATAGTTCTTGATGCTAAAACTAGAGAGAAAAGAAGTAAAGGTAAGGTCTTTTTCGTTTGCAAAAGATTACATATATATAGGAAAGAAAAAACCCTAATTGTAGAAGGAAATAAGTGAGATTTCGGCGGGCCTTGTGACCGCATGCTACCTTGCGGTCGCAAGGATGGTCACGCTGACTTTCTTTGAGAATCAGAACTTGCGACCGCATGCTACCTTGCGGTCGCAAGGTATGCAATGCTGTCCTTGTTCGTTTCTTCTCTTCTTCCTCTCCTTTCTTGACTTCTTCGACTTCATTCTCTTCTCCGTTTTTCTACACTTTGCTCGTTTCTTCATTCACAAACCTCCTTTTTCTTCTCTTCATAAAATCTTTCCAAACCCACCTTAACACTAAAAACGAACTCACAAACAAATCAAAATGAACAAAATACGACTAAACTACACACGCAAAATATACGAAAAATCACATAAAAACACACTAATCAATTGGATATAATTATGGAACAAATTAGATTATATTTGTTTGGATTTAATTATGGAACATGGATATAATTATGGAACAATTTAGATTTGATTGTAATCTTTATCTTAAAATAGATAGAGGGTATTAATGTCTAAACACAAATTTCATTAAAATTCAAAATTAAATAAAAATTAAAATTATGGTAAGATTACAAAAATATCCTCATTATGTCTCAGACATTGTGTCTCTAAATCATGACCCTTTTATTTTTTGCTCTGGTCATGACTTTTAATATTTTGAAATGTTTCATATGAGGTGTGCTCCATATTATCAATCAAAAAAACCAAGTTTGCACCATATTTTCAATAAATAAATAAATAAAGTTAGCTCCATATTTTGAATTATGTGTGCACCGATGAAGCCTTAGTCTTGTGGCAAGGTTAAGGCACTTAAAGCCTCTTCTTAATAGGAGGTCTTGGGGTCAATTCCTATCAGTGACGTGTGAGTAGATGTAAGAAATAGGAATATATTTGGACCATTGACTTTAGTTTGATCTATGGCTACTATTGATTCAAGCATGATTTTATATACTTTTAAGCATTGTTCTCATTTTTTCACACCAAAATTCTTATAGTTTCCAATTCCGGCTCATGGTTCCGGTTATTTTGGCCGGCTCTAAGTACAATCCCCAAGATTCTTATAGTTTTGACTTATTAATCAATAATTTAATCTGATTAATTATCAATAAAGATTCTTAATAATCTATAAAAATAATTAAATATATCGCATAATTTTTTATACGTATATATACACAATACGTTTTTTATAGTTTCATTATATAGTTCAACTAATCAACGATATATATACGATTATAGATCTTAATTATACGGGTAATTTTCTCAAAGTATTATTATTCTTTGACTTAATAATTCATTAATTCTATTTATTTCAACTATCACACATTTTAAAAGTTCTGTTTATATATATACTATTTTTGTATTTGCAACAAAAGATGTTTATACACATTGGTTCAACTCTTTCTTTAGGTTACATATTGGTCTAACTTAACGCAGTATGAGTGGGAAGGTCAAAGTTCTCTAGAACTGTAGAATATAACATGTCCTAAAAAAAGAACGTAACATTCTGGAGAATTTTCATATTTAATCAATTATCTGAATTGATGAAGTTAAAACACTCATCCCATCAACATTTTTTCAGAAATTATAATATTAGCTTTTATGATAAGTAATCTCTAAAATTAAGAAAGAAAACAAATAAGAATAGTCAATATTTTTCATCATCGGCCACAATTACAGAATGAGCAAATTAAAACGACTGGAAAATTTAACCAACCGCCAAACCGTATGATTTAATCATGGTTAATTGAACAGGTCAGTATCATTTAATTTCTAATTTTAAAAAACCGAGATACGGGTTGTTTCACTTTTGGTTTTTATGTATAACAACCGATAGTTAACCAGACCAAACCAATTCACTTACAAATGATACAAAAATAGAAGATGAAATATAGACAAAAAGACATTTGAAACTAGAGAAGAAATTTATATATTTAGGCCATCTTCTTTACTTTACCATTTAGAGTGTGTTCTCTATGGTGGAAAATTTTCATGGGAAATATAGCAATCACCCTTTAAATTTTTCCTTATTTTCCACCTTTAAATAAGGAAAAATTTAAAGGGTTATTACTCTCTTTTCCTATGAAAATTTTCCACCATATTCCACCATAGAGAACACAACCCTAGAGTATATGTTGTTAATATATGCTATATGATCTTTTTCTCTCGAGGTTAAAACTAGAGAAGAGATTATGCTACTTACATCCATTTCAAGAGATTTTATGCTGAGCGGCAACAATAGTTTCCCGGCTGCCTCCGTTTCCCATTCACTGCACGAACAAAATCAGTTTTGAACCTACGATAGCTTCCAGCACTTATTAGTGGGTGGCTCAGACTAAGCTTCTACATTTCTGTGTAGCTCATCTTGTTTACTGTTTGAACTTCTGTTATTTCCTGTAACTGCCATAATCATTAACACTCGAGATTGCAGCAGTGTTAATTTAACCGAGGATATAAGAATTTCCAGTCTCCATCAACATGAATCGTCAAATGTCCAGTGAGAGCATGTTCCTGAAAACAGGAGCACCACAATCTTCTAAGTTCAATTAGCAGAGAGCAGAATCATCCAGTGAAAATCAATGTCTTTTATCTAGTGCTGCTCGACACCGAGCTCTACTTGTCTACTCCGGGTTTTAAATTTCACATATTCTTAAATTTTCAGTGATAAAAAAACGCATGTATCACTGTTAGTCATGCCGCCTTCTCCTGAGGTGAATCTTTACATGCTTGATGAAGAAGAGTGGAAATTTGATCCCATTATTTTATCTTGAGCAAAAAAACATTTTATGGATGTGTTTGGATATAATGATAATGGGAAACGATCCAGATAAATGAATTTGGGATTAGATATATACTAAAATGATGATTGGTTACCGCGTATTTGGTAACAACAAATATATGTAACTGCATTTAAAAGGGCAGAGGAAATAAGAACTTTTCGAACCTGGACTGCAACTATACGACTATACTGCTAGAAGCATCATCTTTGTCAGCCTCGATTCCTTGTGGTAATGGTGATCGTCCCAAAATAGATGAGAGAAGATTTCATTGATGCTTCACTATCCAAATGTAATGAGTAAAATAAGAAATAACTTATGTCTGTTTTTGCATATTTTCGTTTGGCAGCCATTGGATATCCTGCCACCCAAAAAAACCATACAGCGAAAATCAGATGATTTGAATGCTAAGCACACTAGATAGTACATATCTGTGTGAAGTCAATAGGAAAGTACCAATTGAAACGCTTTCACGAATTCCAGACAGAATTGCAACAAAGTTGTTCTCTTTTCTTATACCTTATCACTCACCTTATATTTCTCATTTCAAAGAACTAGACGAGTTTATAGCTTCGATAACTGTCTAGTTTACAATTCTTAATACCAGAGTTCCCTTAAATAGTGTATTTGGCAAAACTGGAGCGGTTTATGGCAGATCAAATCTTCAAGAGAACCCTACATATGAATTGAATGTTATGTATATTTTCAAACAGATAGAAGAACGAAAGAGTGCAAAAGTTCCTAAGGACCCATCATTCTGTTCATGCATGGAAGCTCAACATTATCACTACTCGTCCTTCATAACTTTTAGCTTATTATTGATTTTCAACGGCAACACAGGAAATCCACCAAAATAACAGGAATCGTGATAATCAAAGAATAAGTCGAGAGTACATAGCATTGATGTTAGAAAGAGGAGGAAAGAACAGCATACCATGCGACACAAGCTTTCCGAAAGCATAAATGCATCCTCCCATCTGTTGACCTTTAGAAGCCCCTTGATGAGATTAACAAACACAACAAACTCAGGAATGTCGCCTTTTCCTATAGTGTCTGCACATAACTTAAATGCTTCATCGATTCTGCCTGAAGCAGTCAGGCTCTCGATTAACGAAGAACACACATTCCTGTGAGTTGATGAAGATGGTGACAATGATGAAAAATCTTGATGCAGCTGCAAAGCCATGTCTAATCTCCCAGCCTTCTGAAAGCTATCGATCAAAACTTTGTAAACTGGAATAAGGGGAGCGGAATCATCGTTACCCATTTCATCCACTAATTGAAGACTCGATATAAACTCCTTGCTGAAGCCTTCCACAACCTTCTGATAGTTCGATAGATGAGTTGGCCAGTGTGTTTGTTTCATCTCCTCAAGAAGTTGATAAGCCTCATCCAATCTCCTGACACCGCACAAAATATTTATTAAGACCCTATATGTGATATAATTAGGAGCACAGCCTTTTTTGACCATCTCCTGGAAGAGTTCGAGACTTTTATCAACTTTTCCAGATTTTCCGAATCCATCTATCATGGCAGTATAGGTAACAACATTGGGATTACAACCTTTTTCCTCCATCATCAACATCAGCTTGTATGCTTCAGCTGTCTTCCCAACTTTACAAAGACCATCAACCATCTCTGTATAAGTAACAACATTAGGCATGCATGAATTCTCTAGCATTTTCGCTAATACTTTTAAAGCAAGATCGAGACGTTGATCTTTAAACAGCCTGTCAATCAAAGAGCTGTATGTATAAACATTCGGAGCATATCCGCATTCAGACATTTTAGCAAATACTTCTTGTGCTTCATCCAGTTTTCCAACCTTGCAGAATCCATCGATAAGGGCATCATACACAATATGATTTGCCTCACAGCCCTCAGCCTTCATCGTATCTAAGAGATTTTGAGCCTCTTTCACCCTATGCCCCTTGCATAAGCCATCGACCAGAGCTCCATACGTAACAGCATTTGGCTCATTATTACTATCACCAGAAATCCTAAAGTACATATCTACATCACTGACATTTAAATTTCCTCTCATTTTTTCATAAATTGCACTAGCCTTCTCTATATCTCCAGCTTTGCAGTATCCATCGATTAAAGCACTAAAAGTGACGACATTAGGGTGGCACCCTTGAGTCAGCATCCTCTCGAATATCTCATTTGCATCAGATATCTTCCTTACTTTGAGATAAGCATGTATAATAGCTGTATACGTTACCACATTTGGAGTACACCCCTCCCTTATCATTTCCTCAAACCAGCAACGAGCCTGCTGAATCAAGCCAACTTTACAGAACCTATCAATCATAATAGAGTAAGTGTATACATTTGGTCGAACGCCATTCTTATTCATTTCTCTGAATAAAGAAAGCGCTTTCTCTACTTTCAATGCATCACAGAAAAGACCAATAACTTTATTGTATGTGCCAGCTTCCGGAATGAATCCATTGCCCATCATTTCACGAATTACATTATAAGCTTTCTCAAACTTCCCAGCCCCACAAAGACATCGGGCAAAATTGCTCACATTGACTCTATTCAGTGCTACTCGAGAATCAAGCATCTCACTATAAGCCTTTTCAGCCAATTCTAACATATCCGGACTTGGAGAGTTGTCAATACTGCAAATACTTCCAATTAATATATTATAGACTACATAACCAGGCTTACAACCACAATCAACCATTTTCTTGAACAATTTATAGGCATAAGAATGGTCTCCAGTTTTGCAGTAGGCGTGAACAAGAGAACAGAAGATCTTCGGGCTTGGGTAACAACCTTCTGCAATCATCATGCTCAGAATCCTTTTACATCTTCCCAACTTTCCCTTATTAAGACACCCACAAAGCAAAATCCTATATGTCACGACATTAGGAAAACACGAATCCACCCGCATCCTATGCAAGAACTCCATAGCCTCTTCAAAGTGAGAGCCCTCACACAAGCCAGTTATCATTTTGGTGTATAACAAAGTATCGGGCTGAATTTCTTCCGTCTCGATCATACTCAGTGCATCTCTCCATTTACCTATCTTGCATAAGAAATGCACAAAGCAGCCCAATACATGGATCTCCATCCTAAAACCCATATTCAACATCTCCCTATGAAGAAGTAAAGCAGAGTCTAACTTCCCAGCCTCCAAGAAAATGCGTATAAGCGCATTGTATGTCGCCCTCGAAGGCTTAAACCCTAAATCCTTGAGCCTCCCTAACTCCTCTAGTGCCAAATTCCACATTCCACTACGGCAACACTTCCTAATTAGCACATTAAGCAATCTTCCCAGCAATTCTGCATCATCTTTCTTTATTTCGAGTAGAAAGTGATCGTCGACTCGCTCTTCCCTACCGCCGCCTAATAACTCAAGCAAAGCGTCGTAAACAGCTACAGTATGACTATACCCTATTTGCCTACCAGCCCACATGAAAAACTTAACACCCAAATCAGGATTCTGCACATTTCTCAACACATCAAGCATCAAATTCTCATCGAGTTTCGACCTAAACTTCCTGAGAAATTTCTGGGATTCCTCTCCGAACCCATCGTTATAACTCTTGATAGTGTTTATTATTGAAAGAGCATCGGTGGAACACTTACCCTCCTCGAAGACTTCAGCTTTGGCATCAGAGATGGAGTCGTTGAGAAATGCGAGATCTTTAGATGAAAGGGATTGGGCGGGAGAGTGTCGAGGTGCGTTAATGGCGGCGCCGATTACATTGTCGGGTGTTAATCCTTGAAGAGCGTCGTCGGCAGTGAAGAATCTGTAGAAGGGTTTGAGCGAGTGTAGGAATGGTGATGGAGAAGATGCAGCATATCGGAGCACCCTTCTGCTCATTCTACGGCAGTCTCTCTCTCTTCTCTCTCTCTCTCTCGAGTGTTTTTTCTTCTTTAAGTCCCCGCCGGCACTGCAGCATTTGAAAGTTGCTTTTCTCTCTTTTACGATTCTTTGGGGCGAGAGTGACAATGAAGAAAATTTTAATTTTAATTTATTCTAAAACTATAAATTTTGGTTTTATATTTTAAAATTTCATTAAAAAACACTTTAATTCTGTGATACTTTTAAGCTAAACGCACCTAGGGTCTCATTTTTAGATTATGAAAAAACAATTGTCAAGTTCATTGCCTTCATTATTTTGATCCGGATCCTCTATCGATTTTGGAATTTTTTTAATATTTTAAACACTTGACGAATATCTAGTAGTGCAAATACTGTAATAGAAGATCCAACACGAAAATGCAATAGAAGATCCACATCACAATAAATATCTAACGGTGCAATAGAATATCCAACACATAAATGCAATAAAAGATTCACATCACATTATTTGGCTATCAATTTTGGTTCATGTAATACTCCCTTTGTCCCATTGAACATTGAAGTAGCCCTCTTTCATTATTTTGTGAGGTTTCATTATTTTATACCTCATATATATTTAGGAAATGAACTATTTCAATGAAACAGAGGGAGTACTGTTCTACTCTAGATTAATTTTTTTTGAATTTGCACCTGTTCACATTATGATTTTTGTATTGTTAAACCAAATAGTATGACTTTTGAATTGTTACGCCAAATACATGAGATTTAAATTAGAGAGAAATGTGCATAAAACCACTTTGGCCAAACATACGTTTAATAGCCACAACCATGAGAGCCTATGTAGGATTTAAACCTTGCAAAGAAAAGAAAAATAAATAAAACCCTTTAACCTCTATGCATCCATTGTATAATCATTCAAGAAACCAATCACCGAAAACTTAAGCATGGAAAGAGAATGAAGGTCGAATTTATTGAATGGTGAGCAACCATTTTTGAACAAGGGCACTGTCAAAATGGTGCATAAAGGGAATATCATCACAACAAAAAAATTGGCCACCTGAGAGAGGTAAACCCTAGATACCGATAATAATATACAAAGATCGCGTACAATATAGACTGTGACCCAAAAATATATCATATAGAAAACAAAACCCCGAAAGAATGAATACACACGTTACACACAGCCAACATGGAACAAAAAACATTACAAGCGAAAGATAAACTTGTTGGTTGCAACTTTGTCTAATATATCTAACTGTAAAGCCACATTTATGGTGAGGGGGACTCATTTTCTGTATAAAATAGACCATTATCATCTCATTTACCATGCATCCATAACGGAGAAAGCTCATCGATAGCCACCATATGGTTGTTGACCGTAATTTCCAGCTCCCATTGCCGGATTATAGCCCCCAGCTACGGTGCTTCCGGGAGGAAGAACTCCCATTGCCTGTTGCTGGTTCATACCCGGACCCATACCCATGTTCATACCCATACCCATAGCTCCGGGCATATTCATGCCCGGACCCATTCCCATTCCCATCCCTCGTCCCATTGGTTGGTTTCCACCATAGCCACCCATGCCTATGCCCACACCCATACCCGGACCCATACCCATACCTGGACCCATACCCATGCCAGGACCACGGGCCATGCCATAATTCATACCAGAACCCATCATTGGGTTTGGCTGAGGAGGCTGAGGCCTTAGAACACCAGCTCCGGCACGGCCAATGCCAGATCCAGATCCCATTGCTTTGCCCATGGTAACTGTAGATGCTACAGTAGATGTTGCTGGTTGTTTTTCCATCCTTTTCTCCTTCCGGTTTATGGCATCAAAATCAACTCCAATATCAGCCAATGGATTTGTTTTTGCTGCACAGATTTTAAATAATAATTTAGGCTCGGTGATTAAATATAGTTGATCACAAAATGAAGCTGCCGGAACTTACATCCAGAAATATTCAGATTGACCAGTCCGCGGCTGAGAGTGTCAGCCCAAACAGTGGACTTGGTCTCAAACTTGTCTGAGGATGGTTTGGGAGCTACAGCAGAAGAAACTGTGGAAGACACAAGACTGCTTGATTGAACTTGCGGAGCTTGAGAACCCACATGTGTAGCTAGTGGAGCTGCAGAGCCTGAATGAGAAAGGAAATTTTGACTAGTAGCAAACCCTGTGGAGCTAGGAGGAACCATGTACCCACCACCTGGGGTTGTAGCAACTGATTGTTGTTGGTAAGCTCCATAGAAGTTCGGATTTGGCTGGTTTGGTTGGGTGGGACCACCTTGAGTATGAAATCCTGAATGTGGTGCTTGACTAGGTTGAACAGAAGGGACTATACTCATGTTTTGAGAAGGATAGCCTGATTGTGAAACAGAATCTGCTTGTTGAGGAGGATAGTTCCCTTGCAATGAAGGCTGTCCAAGTTGTGTAGGAAAAGCAGGTTGTCCAGGCTGAGCTTGAAAACCATTCTGGGGTGGATACTGTTGATTGGTTTGAGGATGAAAGCCACTCTGAGAAACAGACTGGTTTGGTGCAACTTGGTAGCCAGTTTGTTGAGTACCGGCAAAAGATGGAGGTGCAGAGGGAGGTAGAATATCTGCCAATATATCAATATCGTGGCTAGCGGTTGACGATTCATGTTGTGGAAATGTTGTGCTTGTAGTAGGTTGCATTCCAAATGGTGTATTCGTTGCATCGTAATAAGTAGCCCCAACTTCAGTAGCTGGCTTTTGAGGAACTGCTTGAGGCACATCATGGGTCTGAATGGAATTTGCAGTGAAGGAGGAAGTATTGATCTGTTGTTCAGTTGCGCCATCTGTAGAAGTAATAGCTTTGAAAGGACCATCACCAAATGGATCGTCGAAAGGCTACAACAAAATCAAGAAACAAAACACTTAATCTCCTTGTAAAAATGAAAAAAAAATACATAGAAGAATGGGTGAAATTTCCACAATGTTCAGACTAAACCACATGCAGTTCAAAGCAGCAAGCAAAGGAGTTTCTTTTCTGGTTTGCCATGCAAGCTACTCACAGATAAGATGTACTATATACTAAGACCATGTTAGTACATGAAACATGTCATCAGTGAAAGCAACGTTATAAGGCTACCTGATTGTTAGTCGCTGGTGGCTGTGGCCCACCTACAAATGCAGGTCCAGATTTGAAGCCTGCTGATGGGTTCGGTTCAGATGCAATGTCAGGCTGGCCAGCAGGCACAAGAGCCAGTGAATTTGAAGAAAAGTCGTCAGACAGAGAACCCAGCAAATCCATTTCAACAGCAGACGTGGCAGGAGCAATACCATTTGATGAGGCAGGGGCAGCTATTCAGATATTTGACATATCAAAAACTGAGAATAAGCCTTCACCATCTGGTAGCTTACCGATGGTATGTAAATAAATGAAAAAAGAAATTTACAACAAGTATATATTAAATATAATCTCAATATGTCATGGGAACCAGAAGAACACAAGAAATAAAATGATAATGTGCTGTTCCAACTATTGCAACATCTTTACCTGAAAATGAACCTCTAGGATCAAATTCATCAAATCCCTCAGCTTCCCAGTTGCTATGCTGTGCTGCAGCCTGAGTTGAAGCAGGAGGGGAGGCAGAAGCAGGGTGTGGAGCAGATGCAGTTGTATGGGTTGGGCTAGCATCTTTGGGGGGAGATGCTTTAGGGGCATATGCTAGTGAAGATTCCCCATCCCTATTAGTGACATGGATTCAGATCTAATGCACAAACTAAAAGAGTGGTAAGCAAATGGGAATCTTACCTTTCATTGTCAGGACTGCGGGTAGCACCAACAGCATCCTCATAACTAGGGGGAGCACCAGCAAATTGCCCAGAGTTTTTACTTTCAAGCTTTTTCCCAGCAGAGCTGAGATAAAAATCAAACAAATTAAACAAATTCAGTTTATAATTGATCCACAACGAACTATACATCATAATCGACCAATTGAAAATACCTTCCATCGTGAGATTGATCATCCGCTTTTGCACCACTTCCTCTGCAAAGAGAAAATGCCAATAAAATTGAAATTATCAAAATGAAGTATTTCCCCACGTTTATTAAATATCTTGATACCATCTAGAACACATTTCAATATAGACAATACCACACTTAGTAGGGCCATGAATTTGATAAGGTTGTATTCCAAGGTACTAGACCAATTTAGTGGAAATATGTCAATACAGTATCATTCAAAGGAGAATTAGCATCAAGGATTCTTGGAAGGAGCTACTCATAGTTAGTTTTCTCGTGTTTACAGGTCCAAAAAGGTGCATTAACAAGTTCTCTAGAAGTGAGATTTCATTAACTGCCCTTCTAGCAAACATCGGATCCTTATTTCATCCTCCTTGCGTTATTATTGTCAATCCAAGAACGGATACAAATAATGATACAATATGTTCACCAAAGAAATTAAGTAGGAGGAATTCATTGAATATGAAAAAATAGAGACTAAGCAAACCTGGAAGAATAATGCCCATCATCCTCATTCGCAGGATTTCTCTCTCGATCAGCACTTCTACTTCTTGACCCATACTTATAATCATCAACGCTCGGACTTCTTCCTCGGTAGTCATCATCCCTGTACCCATCTCGGCCATATCGCTCCTCATTATCTCTACCATACCTGTCTCCATCACGGCCATACCTATCTTCATCTCTAGAACCCCATTCTCTTTCTCTCCCATAGCCATTCCTATCATCATCTCGGTTTCCATATCGATCATCATCATATCTGTCTCCATACCCTCCAGAGCCAGGATGATACATACCACCAGAAGGTGTACTGCGGAATCTGTTGATACATAATGGTCAGTAGAACTATCATACAACTTTGCCAATGATAAACCAGAGGCTATTTTTTATATGTATCAACGACATACTAGACCTCTGAATGAATAATAAACTAAACGATATGCAGAAAGATGGCAGAAAAATGAAAATATATATTGAAAGAAATACAAAGAAGATTTCCATGAGATAAATAAACTATTTTCATGCACATCAAGCGTTTGACTAAGCTCTATTCAGCAGCAATAAAATCATCATCGCACCTAAGGAGCCCATAATGGCAATTATCATAGCATGCGTGAAAGACATGGAACAAGGCATAGGCACAGCTCCCCGAAATCCCTCACTCACACAACTCACTTGGAAAATCCGAAAATGAGCTGATTCAAAACTACAAGAAGTAGATTCATCCTCAAACACGAAAAAGGAAGGCATAACTCAAATTAGGAGAAGTTAAACTGTACGAAGAACATTCAAGGAACATGAATCACTAGTAATATACATGCAGGAATTCAGTAACCATTGAATGCTTGCAAACTCGAGACCTTCAAATGGCAAAATAATCACTGAAGATAGGAGCCCTTTATACAGAACATGATATACATGTCGTTTATAATAAGTTGAAGAGGCAGACAATCGATGCATGCAATGAGAGAGCTTGCTTTGCTACTTACTTGTCCCTATTAGTAGCCGCCTTCTGGCGAACTTCTTGTATTCTTTCCTTATCATTTACAAGAACTACTAGGCTTTGAGATTTCTTTCTTACATTATTACCCTGGTCTCTTCCACTGGAATCAATGTATTGGAAATCGGACAATGTCTATGGAAAGAAACAAAACAAACACCACCCATTAGCTTAGATACAAGGTGAAGCTCTGAAAGAAAAAAGTTAAGATAATAAAGAAACTAACTGATATTTGGTATGCATGTTCCCTGATATCATCTATGATACGCTCAGACCCATGGGCTACCAAGTACTCCAGAACAGTCAATGCCTGCGGAAAATCAGAAAGAAAATGTTGATTTTTAAAACCATGGGGTATCATCTTCAAGTATATTCCAAGCAGGAATATCAGAAAAAATCAGAGTACTCTCCCTGGATTTAAAGTGATGCTCGGGAGCTCGTGAATGAATAAAATGAGACACCCATAAGTTAAAATGGTTACTGAAAAGGGAAATTTCAATTAAGGAAGACAAACCTTATATACATGCCGCCAATTTTTTCCAGTATCATTTATACGCTTCCATAATACTGACAAGATCATCTGATACTCATGACTGTTAAAAAAGTAAAGTTAATACCTTCTATCCCAAAAGTAACACTTGTGGAAGTACTGTAAATTGAGTCAATTTGAGCTTACTAGTTTCTAGTTGCCTGAGCAATATCTGCAAGAAGGGATCCATGAGGACCCCAGGGTTCATTGCTAGTTGCATCAAGAACCTGAACACATAAGGAAAGGTGCCGCTCAGAAACTGCTAATAAGCACTAGGCAACAAACAGCTATGTAGTTATTATTATTTTCTTAGAAATTTAAGATCTGGCCAAAACATGTCAATAGAAGAAAGCAGAAAGGGATCATTAAGATCTGGCTAAAACATGTCAACAGAATGAAAACAAAGAAGACTAAAATGTGAAAATACAATGAGGAAACAATCAAAAAGACAGTATAGATAATTTACCTTCTGTTCTATTGAAGGGACTTTAAGAACTTTCTTGTTAACCCCTCTCTTACTGCAAGATGACAAATAAAATATTCTTAACAAAATGCTTGGCAAAACAAAATTAAGACATGATCTAACTATATCACCACTGTGTGAAGGGCAAATCTAAATATATTGTGCAAGCTTGGTAGCTCAGCTGAGCAGTCCAAATCCAAGTATTTTCCTAACACCTTTTTCTATTGTCTAGACACTTTTAGCCAAGACAAAATAACAGTGGGAAGAATATCCATTAAAGAAGTGCAAAGACAATAAATTAAGTGCGCAGGGTAAAAGAGAAACTCACATGTCACGGACAGTTTGATCAAAAACTTTCTTCATTACACCCTTGCCTGATAGATGCCGAATTAGCTAAGTCTATCAATTTGTTGCCTGCACATCAAAGGAAACGGTATGCTCAAGTGAATCACAACAATCCTTCCCAAATTTTACAGCATTGAATCGCAATTACAACTTAAGAATTGATAAATACCAATCTCTAAAACAAACATATCATGATTTCATCATTTCATTCGTATCAATTAAAGCACAAAAATAAAATTCACGCAAGGAATGATCTTTCCAACAAAGTTCTACCACCAGCACGGAATAAGCAACCGCCGGAAGAAACAATCATAGCAGAATAACAATGTACGATAAAGCAACAGATAATCACGCAAATGAACAAACTAATACCTCCACAGAAAACAAAAAAAAAAAAAACACAAATTCAGATCTAAACACTCAGCTAAACCAAAACTGAATTCCAAATAAACACATATATAAAAATAAAAAAATAAAAAAATGAAGATCCAGTAAACACGATAAAATACAATCAACAAAATCATAAAAAACACAAAAAATCAGACCTGAGAAATATAGAGGCTCCTTCACCGTATACTAGATCTGAAGATATGGCGTTGATGAATGGCTGCCTAGATCGAGATCGAGAGATGGAGGGGATGAGAGGAGAGAGAGAGAGAGAGAGGAAGAGAGATCGGAAGGAGAAACGAATGGAAAGGGAGATGCTCCGTAGAAGAAAATTCGTCGAATTGAATGGAATTAAGCTGTCTTTAGTTGGAAAATAAGAATTTCTAATAATAGTTCAAACTGTAAAATGGAAAATAATTAAAATAAAATAATAAAGTGATTTAGAAAATGTAAATAAAATGTTGTTTTTTTAGATGTGTGGGGTACAACTAGACCCGAGTTGTAGCCAGCGCAATTGACACACGTACAAAACCTTTGATCCTTTTGAAAATTTATACGTATTTATATTTACATAATTCATTTATATTTACTTTTATTAGTTGGGGAAGGGAGTAGATTATATAATGATATTTATTGAATGCATCGTTGGTTCGTTCGAGAGAGAATAAATACTAGTACTGCTATAGTATATTCTTAGGGTGTGTTTGGTGGATAGGATGAACCAAGATGAGATGAATCATCTTGGTTCATCTAAGTGTTTGGTACCGAAATGAATAAACTGGAGGGCCCGAGATGAAGCCCAAGTCTGCTGCTATTTTACTGTTTTCCTTGTTAACTCATCCGACGTTTTGGTCGGATGACTTCAACTCATTCGAATAGTAACACAACACTTTCTCTCTTTTACCATTTTACCATTATGTATTTATACGATTTCAAATAATAATAATAATAATAATAATAATAATAATAATAATAAATATAACAATAATAGTATTAATAATAATAATAATAATGTAATATAAAATAATAATAATAATAAATAATAACAATAATAGTATTAATTATAATAATAATAATAATAATAACAATAATAGTATTAATTATAATAATAATAATAAATAATAACAATAATAGTAATAATTATAATAATAACAATAATAATAATAATATAATAACTCAATAATAATAATAATAAAATAATAATAATAATTATTACTATTATAATAACAAGAATAATAATAATAATAATAATAATAATAAATAATACTAATAACAATAATAGTAATAATTATAATAATATCAAGAATAATAAAAAATAATAACTCAACAATAATAATAATAATAATAATAATAATAATAATAATAAATAATAAAGGGTACTATTTATTCCCAACGATAAAAAGTGGAATCGGTAGGGGTATTTAATAAGGGTAATTTGGTCAATCTAAATTTTAATCTAGAGTTTTACAATTTGTACCAAACACAATATGATATCATCCGAGTCTGAATTTTTTACTACCAAATGGAGAGATGAATGATTCATCTTGACACTATTCATATGAGTCATCTTGAGATGAATCATCTTTCCTCATCTTGAGATGATTACCAAACGCAGCCTTAGGTGATGGCTGGTATACTGGAATGAAATTTAGCAGAACTCAGGAATGGAATGAGGGTGGGAAATGAATGGACCAAATGATTCAATTCTTACGGTTGGTATCTGCAAGGAATGGAATGATCATTTTTTTAATTAAATTATATTATAATGCAAAATATCAGACCAGCTCAAGTCCGTCGAGTTTATAGGCCTAGCTCAGCCTAGGCGCATAGTTGTAGCGGGCCGAAATTGGGCTGAGCTTGTCGACCCGCCCAAAATTCTAAAACTCGGTGGGCCCAAGGCTAGCCCAACCCGATCATTTCACAATATGACATTAATTTATGTAGAAATGTGCCATAATTAATTTTGACTCGACAAAATTTCGGATCGGCCCGATCTGATTTGATTTTTTTTCTTTCTGAAAGCCCATTGGGCTTGGAGCGGGTCGGGCTAGCCCGTCTCTTTGCCACCTCTATCTGCTTGCAGTCTAGAAAAGCCACACAAAAATCATATATGTTAGATGTCTTTATTTGGCCCAATAGGCCAAGATCGGCCCGACCCAACCCGACTTGACCTAACCCGAACAAGGTTCCCGATAAAGTTTAATAAAGTTATGTCAATATCATAACTCATAGGTAAGATTAATTTCTGAAAAAATTGAATAAATTTCATTCCTGATAGTGAGGGATTAGCTAATACCTATGGGAGTGGAAGGAATGGCTAATCCCATGTTGATGGGATTACTGATTCCTACGGGAATAGTCATTCCCGACTGAAAAGCAGTACCAGCCATAGAATTAGGAATGGAAGCAGGAATGGTCATTCCATTCCTGGACCATTCCTGCATACCAGCCATGCCATTAGACTTATTTAATTTTGAGTTAATTAATTGCTATAAAATAAACTACACAAATTTATAATTTGCAAATAAATTTAAATTATTCAAATTAAATCTAAAATAGCCATAAGGAACCATCGAAAATCTAAAAACATGATGTCTACTCCTCACCTAAACCCTAACTCTAGGCGTAAATCGATGTGAAAGTTGAAGAAGTTGAAAAGAAGAAGAAGAAGAATTCAGCCAAAAAATTTACTAAATATTTTGGGTGATTTTAGCTACAAACGACGACGTTTACTTATTGTCAAAACATGATCGCTTGTTTCATCGTTGGACTTAGCCATGTTGGCATTTCTGGCCAACTCAACATTAATTTAGGAAAAATTTAAATTTAACGGAGAAATCAGAATTAATTGAAAGTTATTGTATTTGTTGATCATCATAAGATAAATTAGGCCAACCATCCAAGACGTTGTTTCAATTATATTTTTCCATAAAATATAAAAGGTCATATTAGTGGCAGATCTAGAGAAATTGGTGTAAGATAAATCCCCAAAAGGTTTTCTTTATGGGGTTAATTGCTAGAAAAATATTATTTTTTTTATCAAATTCCGACATTATATACGAGTTTTAAAATTGATAGCAAAATATATTGTTGTTCAATTTATTTTGATTTTTTTCTCGAATTTTAAAATCAAAGTTGATCAAAATGTCAATATTTAGATCACGATCATGTCATTTCGACCAAACCAACATCGTTTTGATTATATAAATAAAAATATATGAAAAAGGGTTATCTGACATCAACCTTTCGCCTTCCAGAAAAAAAATGATGTTGTTTGGTCTAAATGACGTCGTTGTGGTTTAAACGATGACATTTTACTAGGTTGACGATCAACATTAGTGACAGATCAACATTGCAAGTCTGAAGAATTGCAAAGTGGCAGATCAAGGTTCATCTACATTTTATTTACAATAGTACGGAAGGTACGAAGCTTTTTGAGAAGATGCGCAAAAATAAAATTATACAAGCTATGATTAAAGCAGACAATATTATAATAATGTAATTCGATGGTCGGTGCGGCAATTACTAACAAAATGTATTTCCAAATTTATGCATTTAACAAAATCCGAATTAGATCCAATTGTGGGAATTTTAGGAATAATAACTATGATAACATAAATGTTTAGTAGGGTGGGAGTAATTAAATTGAACCATATTCGGTAACCAGATTAGAAGATATCAATAACTCAAATAAATGGAAGCCAACTAGGAAAATATGAAATGTTTCTATACATCATCTACTCTACCAAATATAAAAGTAATGATAAAAAAAAATAAAGGAAGGGTAACTTTCGTTGCTTTATAGTCATTCGTCCCAAGAAAGGGAAGCTTTTTATTCTAAAAGTTGATAGCATTATTATGAACAATTATGATCCCCTTTTGCATCATATGCTACGCACATTTTCTTGCACATGTTGTACCGAAATTCAAAGATTAAGAAAATAGTTTTGCATTACCAAAAATTAATACAGTAAATATTATGAATTGTATTTACCACGTTATGTGGCAACCCTTTCAAACTCATGGAATGTGGTCAATTGTTTGTGATCGTATTTTTAAAATAAAAAAAATAAAATCATATGGATTTACCTTCAGACCTAAAAATGGATTATTAAATTTTGTACTACATAGAATATAGAGAGTTTGATTTATATAGAAATGAGGTTTGATTAGATTACATTAATAAACATGATTACAAGACACTATATATTCCATATGTTGATATTTAAGTACTAATTTGACTTAAAAATCACAATCATATAATAAACATAATTATATTTATATTTAAGCATGACTTTGTATATACTTGAAAGCTTTGTTCGCATGAGATTTATTTTAACAAGGACTTGATTATGTTGCTCAATAAATTAGGTTCTTCTTGAAAGTTGAGGAAAATAGGAGTAAACACATGCTCAAAGTTGTGCAACAATGCAATCCTGAAACAAGGTCGCATCAGTTACAACACTACACATTCACGCACCCATATGATAATTGAAACTCCCGACCTATGAATTGAAGGAGAACCGTCTTATTAACGGAGCTGCATATAGTGGTCTTGAGATTGCTTTTTCAATCTAAACATCCGAAACATAAAATATCTCAATATTTACAAAAGTATATATTTCATGGACTAGAGCCCAAAGGCCCAGAGCTCATGTGACAAGAAAAATATAAATATAAAATTTGTTTATAATAGTATGAGAAAACAGCTTACAGTATTTGGAAAAATATCAGAAGCCCAATCCTTTTTTTTGTCTTTTTTTTTTTTGAGATTCTATTATCAGAAGCCCAATCTTAAATGGACTGGACTTAGAAATTGTGAAAAATACTGCATATTTTCTTTTCAGAGAGCATTAAAATGCTGCTGCCATTTCTAACTTATTTTGAATTTCAACTATTTTCTCCAATTGGACACAATTTCGCTAAGTTTCAATTTGAGTAATGCTACGATGCCTACTATGAGCATACTTGATGTGCCTACGGATAACGTGACAATGTCATAAATAAAGAAATTAATTTAATTACATATATCATAAATACTAAATCCTATTAAAAAAAAACAACCCTAAATAGTAAAAATTTACGACGTGACATTGTCACATCAGCGGTGCACGCATTAAGTGTGTCCACCGTAAATATGAGAGCGTTTCCAGTTTCAATTTTTGTAAATTACTTTCACTGTGCAATTTTGAAAATAAAAATGTTCTTTTAATTTTTATAATCTCGTGATGGCATGTGTATGAAGTTACGAGAAAAAAATATATAACCGATCATGAAAAATGTACTACGTGAGATGTACGAGAATAAGATTATAAATCTAAATAGTAGTATTTTGAATTAAAATCATGTGATAGTTTATGAAATGCTAGCAAATCAATCAAAGGGCAACTCAGTTCTGGAGTTATTTTACTTACTCAAATTCAAATTATTTTCTTTCCTAAATATAAAAACTTAAATTAAATTCAGTACAGTGACTAAGCAGAAGATTATATATATATAGCCAGCTTTATAGGGAATTCTAGCAACTTTTGAGCAATTTTAATTATCGACACTTTCAATTAAAATTTTCAATTTAATTTGGAAGATCTAGTTGTATTAAAAGCTACACAAATAATATTCTCTTCTATGTATAGGACAAATGAGTCCTAAATATGTACACTGATGTAAGTTCGTGAGAAGCAGCCAATTATAGCTGTATATTCAAAGGGGTTTGATTTTTCTAAAAAAAAATTTCGAAGGGGTTTGGTGGATTTTAGACTAGTTGCTTACACAATGATGTCGGTCATTCACTTTATGTCCTAATTGGATGAAAATTCAACTAATCACAATATTTAATTAGTATTAATTGAAATGGATGATGCTAGTGTTTTCATAAATTGAGAGAGACAGAGAGAAAGAAGTGAATTGTGTAAGAAATTCTCCTGCATTTGGAAAATAGTAGAAACTGGACAAATTTTGAGAAAGGAGGGTGATATAAAACAATTTATATCTTCTGTTGGGTTTTGGTATGAAATCTTTTATTGCATTAATGGATGATCATTATATGTTTAAAATCAGTCATTTTGTTTACATAAACTTTTAATTATTGCTGACTTTGTAAATATTGTAGACATGTGACGATAATCAAATAATCCAATTTGAGATGTCAAACGGTAATGCAACAATGATTTAATAATTGTGTTGCATTTTATATTGCACTGACGAATGATCGCTATGTGTTAAAAATATCTAATAATCAACAATATATATAGTTAATAATTTTCATAAATAAAAATACGTAGTATAGAAATATTCTTAACTCGTGGCAATCATTTATCAATACAATAGAGATTCAATACTAAAATGCAATAAATGATCTAAATTGCAAAGATTCTAATTGAGTATAAATAGTGAGATGTAGCACCACATAAAAAAGTCGTTTAAAAAGGTTATGTTAGAAATCTCAATTATTTATGGATATTATATCATTTTTCTTAATATATACAAATTAGAGATGTTAAACCGAATATACTCAATAGCATATCCATTTAATTTTAACCGGCAAGAGTTTGCGTACTCTTATGTATTTTGGATAATTAATTATTACAATGAAGTTGAATTATCAAATAATAATTTCGATAAAGTCGTACATCATTCTAAAATAAATCAAAGGAAATAACGTGGGCTGCTTCACTTACGCTACCATAATTTATTTTAGAATACAAATGAAAGAAGCTAAAATGAAACATCACAAGAGTATAATAAATATGAATATAGTACAAATTATCCAAATTATAGAAGGAACCAAATAATTCAACGAAAAAGTAGTAAAGCATGTGGAATAACATTTTGAAGAAAAATGTTGCTTAATTATCAAAGCCAGCAATCATTGGCCCCACTTAATAATTGAGAGGCTGCTACTCGAAAATAAATAAATATATATATTTTTAATATTATTCCTAATATAACGCACACATAATCTAAGAATTAGGTGGAGATGTGAGGTTTTTTGAATGAAAGAAAATGACATTTTATCTAAAATTCACCTATCTTTTGGAACAATAGATAAATGGAAATCTGCTAGTCTCCTCGTGTATTTTCTTTTGTCCTTTTATCTTCTTTTTTTTTTTCTCTTCTTTTTTCTTTCTAATTTTCACAATTTGTCAATTTCTAATTTTGCTTCAACACCATCATTGCATATCATATGAGAAGAACATTACGTAATTATATTCATAATTTTAATTTTAGCATATACTATTAATTGATGTATTTGTTAGAATCCGGTTCATATTTTATTTTAAATATACATTTAAAATAAAATAAATCGTGATAAGAAATTAAGAAAGGGCCTCATGTCTTGAATCGTTGTTGCTAATTATTTTAACGTATCTTCGAACAATATTTGAGGAAATATTACATGGTTGGATCCGAATATATATGATTCAAGAGATAATAATAATTCATACGAAAAAGAAAAAGAAAAAGAAAAAAAGAAACTGAAATGTCTTTTGTCTTATATACAGTCGTTCAGGACTGTAACGCTAAATACGTACAATTTAAGAAATAAAAATAATGCAACGTAGAAAATAATGCATTCTCAGCATCATTGTAATGCATCGTTTATTAGTATGTGTTCTTAGTACAATTATAAAATACCAAATAATCTAGATCGTAGATCACATTGTGATCAATGGTTCATATCACTTCTTATTTCTTACGGGGTCTGTCTTTCTTGTACGATCAATTCGTTAAATATATATATATATATAAGGATGGAATTCTGTAAAAAAAATAATTTAACTTGAGAAATAAAAAGGAGTACATTTTATGTACAAATATTATGCATTTCATACATAAATATAATGAATTATCATCATAATGCATTCCTAATGCTTTATAATGTATGATTTATCATAATGCATTTTTTATACAGTTACAATGCACCCATTAATCTGAATCAGATTATTATTTACTTCTTAAGACTTTTTAATTTGTGTATGCGTATTGTACTCAAGGATGACGCATGCACTAATCACGAGCAAACAATATTAATCTAGTACATTAGTTTCCAAAGTGTTCGATGTTGACAATCGTTAATATGTTTTTTCTATTCAGATATAGATCGAAAATAAATTATTCGTTAACGAAATAATAAAATTATAAACAACATGCCGCCACCACTGTAAATAGAATATTTAATAATTTGAAAATAAGATATATCCTTCAACTTGGTAATCTTGCATTTTTTTTTCTTTTGTTTGTTTGTGCGTTTCTTTTCGGACCTTTAATTTTATTACTAACTTTTTAGAATAACCATTAATTTACATGGTTTAATTAATAACAGAAGAGTTACAAGAGTATCCTAAGCGTATTCATATTTGTCTTATTTCATTTTTTTTTTAAGATTGTCTTGTTTCATTTATAAGAAACACGTAGTTTGATAACACACGAAATTCCTTTCGAAAATTGTAAGTCTTCTCATATTAATTTTGGGGTAGTTGAGGTTTGGTAGTTGCTAACAACCCTCGAAAGGAACTATATTATTTTCAAGTTAGTAAGTATTAATAAATTAACTATAGGTACTAAATTAGTATATTAAAGATTAATTAATATGATATGAAATTATCCTGATGCCACGTGTATATCTCAAGAAATTAAGCCACTACTATTCTTATTCTATTTAATTTTAGAACTACCTAATTGGATTACAAAAAAAAGAGAGGCTTTATCAAAAAAAAATTAAAAAATAAAATAAAAAATAAAATAAAATAATAATAATAATAATAATAATAATAATAAAGAGAGGCGGCAATAATAAGCTACTTACTCAATAAAATTAGAAAACAAATTGGTCAGCAATATAGTCAAAATGTATCAAATTTCACAATCAATAGTGATTTTATTTATTAATAAAATGTAATTGTGATTGTGATGGTGATGTACATTTCGGAAATTGAAGCATAATTTGAAAATTTGTGTCATTTTGTTATTTAAATAAATGTCAGCGTGATTTAAGTAATGTTTATTTTATATATGCTCGAAGTTAGAAATCTCAACATTATTATCTAGCACCATTGTATCATCGAACATATCTATATATTGTTTAATTTGATATAGATGTAAATAATTTAATTACTTACTTAAATATGGAGTTCGTTGAGAAGAAATGCTAGTTCTTTTATTGCTAACATTTGAACTTACATGGAACAAAGGAAACAAGGAATTGCAACGTAAAATGAATTTAAACTCAATCAAATTACAAGCACAAATTCTAAATAGGAAACAGCCCCATATCCAATTTTAATCTAAATCTTCTTAATCCAACTTTGACTTGGAGATGAAACAAGAACCATGTGTAAGAAAGCAGCCAAAGAAGCATATGCAAACTGGTCCAAAATAAATTTGAAGAAGCCTTCCATTGATTTCAGGACCTTATTCAATAATCTAAACGTTCTTGAAAGTTGATTGTAGGAAGTAATCCTCGAGCCTTCTTTTATTTTGTCTTTTAGATCGACTGCTGCATAGGAATAATAAGGGTTAGACGATTATACAATAATGTCAACTATTAGGAAATAAGAATAGAAAGGTAGAAAGAAATTTTGTGATGATAACTTACAAGGATGCCTCGAAGATGCGACAAACTTTCTAGAGCTTAGTAGTGAATTGGAGGTGGGGGAGAGCCGTACATGTATACCGGTGGAGGAGGTGATTTTACGGGTGGTGGAGGTGATGAGTAGTGGTATGGAGGAGGTGGGGATGGTGAAGGAGGGGGTGGGGATTTGTAGACATAGGGAGGTGGAGGAGAAGGTGACGGTGGTGGTGGTGATTTGTAGTAGTATGGTGGTGGTGGAGAAGGTGATGGAGGAGGTGGGGACTTGTAATGGTACGGAGGTGGAGGAGATGGCGATGGTGGTGGGGGCGATTTGTAGATGTAAGGTGGTGGTGGTGATGGATCTGGGGGAGGTGGTGACTTGTAGTAGTAGGGAGGTGGTGGGGACGGGGATGGAGGAGGTGGCGACTTGTAATAGTAGGGAGGTGGAGGAGACGGCGATGGTGGTGGGGGTGATTTGTAGATGTAAGGTGGTGGTGGCGAGGGAGATGGAGGAGGTGGTGACTTGTAGTAGTAGGGAGGTGGTGGTGATGGTGAAGGAGGTGGGGGAGACTTGTAATAGTATGGTGGAGGAGGAGATGGCGATGGTGGAGGTGGAGATTTGTAGTAGTAAGGAGGTGGGGGAGATGGAGAAGGTGGTGGTGGTGACTTGTAGTAGTATGGTGGTGGAGGTGAAGGATCTGGGGGTGGTGGAGACTTGTAGTAGTATGGAGGTGGTGGGGAGGGTGATGGTGGTGGTGGGGACTTATAGTAGTACGGTGGAGGGGGTGAAGGGGATGGTGGAGGTGGGGATTTATAAATGTATGGAGGAGGAGGAGGGGACTTGTAAAGGTAAACTGGTGGTGGTGGGGGTGGAGACTTGTAGACGTAAGGTGGCGGTGGAGGGGACTTGTAGAGATAAACTGGTGGTGGAGGTGGTGGGGACTTGTAGATGTAAGGTGGTGGTGGAGGAGACTTGTAGAGGTAAAACTGGTGGTGGAGGTGGTAGGGACTTGTAGACGTAAGGTGGCGGTGGAGGGGACTTGTAGAGGTAAACTGGTGGTGGAGGTGGTGGGGACTTGTAGATGTAAGGTGGCGGTGGAGGGGACTTGTACAAATAAACCGGTGGTGGAGGTGGAGGGGACTTGTAAACGTAAGGTGGCGGTGGAGGGGACTTGTAGAGATAAACCGGTGGTGGAGGTGGTGGGGACTTGTAGACGTAAGGTGGCGGTGGAGGGGACTTGTAAAGATAAACCGGTGGTGGAGGTGGTGGAGACTTGTAGACGTAAGGTGGCGGTGGAGGGGACTTGTAGAGATAAACTGGTGGTGGTGGTGGTGGGGACTTGTAAACGTAAGGAGGTGGTGGAGGAGACTTGTAGACGTAAACCGGTGGTGGGGGTGGTGGGGACTTGTATACGTACGGGGGCGGTGGTGGTGACTTGTAGACGTAAACCGGCGATGGAGGGGGTGGAGACTTGTACACGTAAGGAGGTGGTGGAGGTGACTTGTAAACATAAACCGGTGATGGTGGAGGTGGTGACTTATAAACATATGGTGGTGGAGGTGGGGACTTGTAAACATAAGTCGGCGTCGGTGGGGGTGGGGACTTGTACTCATATGGAGGAGGTGGTGGAGACTTGTAAATGTAAGTCGGTGTTGGTGGAGGCGGAGACTTGTACACATACGGAGGAGGTGGTGGAGACTTGTACACATAAGCAGGCGACGGTGGTGGCGGAGACTTGTAGTAGTACGGAGTCGGGCTCGGCTTAGGTTTCTCACAATGACCAATAGGAGTCTTGGAGGCATAAGCAAATGGCTTAGCATACAACACAACCAAATGATGATCCTTAGACTTCACTCTAAGCTTGGCTCCCTTCTTTCCCCAATGAAGATCCAAAGGAATAGAGCACTTAGAATCCTTAGGTGCTGCATGAAGCTTAGCTTTGCAAGCCTTTGCTCCATATTTGGCATACTCAAATCCTTCAATTGGAATGCTATATTTCCCATTTATTTTTGTTTTTCCATATGCAACAATTTCCTTGTCACCGGCTTTGCATGTTACTTCCACGACAGCACCTGATAAATATGCGTGGAAAGTTAGAATTAAATAAAGTGGTGGCCAACTATGATGCATAATTAAATAAAATCTTTAAGAGGGCCCATTACTTATTAGAATTCTCTATAGTCAACAAATCATATCTTTAGCTTTTAACTCTTGTTGTATTGCTACGAGGGAACTTCTATGGATAATTGGAGTTGTTACACTTGGGGCCCACAAGCTTTTTTTTAATACTTTAAACAATTTCTATTATGAGCAGGCACAAGAAAATTGAAGGGTTTGGTTGTCGACGTCAACATCAATAATTATATATATAATACGGAGTATATTTTATTGTTAATTATGTTAAGTGGTGATCGGTATAATAATATAGTAATGATTAATTGCTGTACATCATTATAATCAAGGATAGTGATGATATTATTTTCTTTGAAAATACCAGTGAAAAGTTGAGTACACAATTTCATGTCTCGATCATTGCTCAGTTTCTCAAAAAAAGATATCCAAGTCTAATTACAAAAAAATATGATATTTATATTAAAAAAGCTAGGCTACGAATATTCCTTTTATAAAAGTATTAATTTATTAAGAGCCTAAAATATACTTGATCTAGTCCAACTTGAAATAATAAATTAACAACTCAGAAAATTAGTTTAATTTGAAAAAAAAAATATATCATGAGTGTGTCTTTTCTCGTGTTTCTACATATTTTTTACAATTAGGGAATTAGTGCATGAATTGGTAGACTCAACTAAATATAAATACTATGATTTTTCACTTAAAAATTCTAACATGGATAGATGATTTATGAATTTAATTGGAAGTGAATTAAAAGAAAGCAAATTAAATAATAAATAATACCTTTGAGATGTTTCTTGTTGTGAGATTTCTCAGGGTTTTTCCAGTCGTAGCATCTGTAGCAATACACTTTTCCGGTCACCTTAACTACCAGCTTGTGGTGGTGGTGCGGCGGGTAATGGGGAACCGGCGCCGGCGGCGGAGGAGAAGTGTAGTAGTACGGTGGAGGCGGCGACTTCACCGGAGGTGGCGGAGACACGTAGTAGTATGGTGGAGGTGGTGACTTCACTGGCGGTGGTGGTGATTTATAGTAGTACGGCGGTGGCGGTGATGGTGACGGAGGAGGTGGTGATTTGTAGTAGTATGGTGGTGGCGGTGATGGTGAAGGAGGTGGTGGTGATTTGTAGTAGTACGGTGGTGGCGGTGAGGGAGAAGGTGGTGGAGGAGACTTGTAGTAGTAAGGTGGCGGCGGTGATGGTGAAGGTGGCGGTGGTGATTTGTAGTAGTAAGGTGGCGGCGGTGATGGTGAAGGTGGTGGTGGTGATTTATAGTAGTACGGTGGTGGTGGTGAAGGATCCGGTGGTGGAGGAGACTTGTAGTAGTATGGTGGTGGTGGAGATGGTGAAGGTGGCGGAGGCGATTTGTAGTAGTACGGTGGTGGTGGTGAGGGAGAAGGTGGTGGCGGCGACTTGTAGTAGTACGGTGGTGGTGGTGAGGGAGAAGGTGGAGGAGGAGATTTGTAGTAGTATGGTGGTGGTGGAGACGGTGAAGGTGGCGGCGGTGACTTATACACATACGGTGGCGGAGGAGAAGGAGAAGGTGGCGGCGGTGATTTGTACATGTACGGAGGCGGAGGAGAAGGAGAAGGTGGCGGCGGTGATTTGTACACGTACGGTGGTGGCGGTGAAGGCGACGGTGGCGGCGGAGATTTATACACGTATGGTGGCGGTGGTGAAGGCGATGGTGGTGGCGGCGACTTATACACATATGGTGGTGGAGGGGAAGGAGAAGGTGGTGGTGGTGACTTGTAGACATAAGGCGGTGGGGGAGAAGGCGACGGTGGCGGCGGAGATTTGTACACGTACGGCGGTGGTGGAGAGGGAGAAGGTGGCGGCGGTGATTTATACACGTAAGGTGGTGGCGGAGAAGAATAGACATAAGGGTCAGCCGAAACTATAGCTGAAGTGGCCAAAATGGCAAATGCCGCCACCAGTAGCGGCAGTGCACGGCCATAGGCGGCGAGGCCGCCGCCGTGGGGTTTCATGGTTATGAAAGTGGAGTGAGATTAGAGAAGAGGTGTGATGATTATGAAAAGTGAAGAGGTGAGTGTATATATAGGCAGATAATTATTTAAAAAAATTATAATTAATTAGAAAATAATTGGATGGAAAATTTTCGTTAGAATAGAGCTGTCAATTAGGAACCAATTCAAGATTCAAATTGTTTTTCTAATGTTTAAAAAAAAATAGTTTAATGAGGTTGTAACAACTGGACTCACTAGAAAATATATTAGTCTATAATAATAATAAATCCATAATTTATATGTCAAGTGACCTGCTCCGGTAATGAAATAATATTAGTGATTTATTAATAATTTACATCTTGATTTAAATTGGGATATACATTTTTATTATTATTTCCATTTTATAAATGTTTAGGTTATAGCAGGAATGATATCCCTCTATATCAATATTGTGTTTCAATTGTATACCAAATATTAAAATTTATTAGTTTTATAATATTTTTTTATATTATAATAAATTATAATAACCATTTATAACTAAAAAATAGAATTTTAAAAATAATATACCCTAATTATAGATTTTTCAACCCTATTTTAGCTAATAAAAGTAAAATTAAATACTACTAAAAAGTAATTATAAATCTTAATTTGGATAAGTGAACCCTAGAAAAAAATTATAAAATTAAACTAAATCATTATAAATTAAAATTATTGAATAAATATGTATAAAACTAGTAGAAATTAAAATTTGGTACACTATTGGAACATGGAAATGGGTATAGAGGATCCCAATTGGTTATAGCAATGAACCTTCTTATAAATTCACTCAATTAGACTGGAAAATTACATAATTACTTATAATTTATTGTGGTTAATTAACTATATAAGGTCTAGCACATAAAATTCTTCTACTTCTTTTTTTTTTTTTCTTATTACACTTGAACTCAGATTTGATTTTGTTAATGCATGCATTTTACATATTATTATATTTTGGATATATATTTACATCGATAAACGATACACATTATTTTTTAACACTATACAAAGATTAAATGTCAGAATTAACCAGTTTTAATTAACTATTATAAATATGTCGTCGAAGTTACCGTTAATATTGTAAATTTAGTATTTTAACTTCTTGAATTGATTCACATATATTTTTTTAGATATAATATTTTATACATGCTTTGAAATGTCAGCATTAGATACAACTGGGGGAATGCGTATGCTATTTCTCCTCTGTAAATATACATGACAAATAAAGTACGTACCGACATTTTAAATAATAAAATAAGAAAAAGAACAAATTAATTAATTTTTCATCAAAAGCTTAATTTGATGGTCAAAATGTGACCAAAAACATTTTAATTCATCCTTTTTTTTCCTTATTTTGTTGAACTTCACAGTTCACATCATGTTACATGTATAGGGATCTTGTAAGTTGTCATTTTTGAGATATTTGATTAATATTTAATAATATTAATTATTCATGTAATTATTTTTGCATTTTACCGATCTTCCGCAATCAGTTTTATTTTTCTTATAATTTGCTAAATCTTGTTTCTAATATTCTTTTATGAAGGGCATGTGATTTCTGAATTATTGGAAGGACATGTAGAGGCGACTAACCAACCATCTCTCATTTTGGGGATTTCTTGGTCAACACTCAGATATCAAATAAAGGAAAAAGGATTTAAAAAAGAAAAGAAAAAAGAAAAAGAAAAAGAAAAGACAGAGGCATACTTAAAGAAATATATATTCTAAAAATTTAAAAAAAAATAAAATATATATATATATATATACGTCACGATTTTTCATGTGCAAAAAAGTACTACTATTTTTTCTGATTGAGAAAATGTATTAATTTTGAATTTCACCATGTTGGGTATTTGTCCCCACATTTTCACTTTGGCTTTGGGGTGGATGGAAAAGATCCACCATCTTTGTTTATTTTGTGATTTAATAAATTATTAATGTATTTTAAAACAAACTTTCAGCTTCATTGGTTTAATCCCAACTAACTTATTTAGAGGCCATGCATCAAATTACTATAAATTGAAAGTTTGTTTTATAGTTAAAGTTAAAAAAGATAAGATAAGAACACAATTGACTAAAGGTGACGAATTCTTTTGTCATTAACTCTTAATTTATTTTTTTTTGGGTGTTTTCAAAATTGGAAGAAATTAATGTCTGAGGCATCTCCAGAAAGAGATTAAGAAAAAGAAAAAAAAAATGTCAAAGTTTGTTACACAAATGTTTACAAGCCTTGAATTTCATTACTAGAAAAGTCTTGAAAACAAACAACCACTATTTAATTAACTAGTAAAACTTGTTTTGTATTTATATTGAAAGACACAGAATTATGAGAAACCACGATTTTGGCTTCTATTTTAATACAAGTGCTCACTTGCATTAATGTTACACTAATTAACTAGCATTCACCAATCCAATTGTGGTTCATAATTTTTAACTAATAAAATTAAAATTAAATGTTAAAATATAATAATAATTTCTAATTGCATTAGCGAACCTAATCAATTAGTGTACAATTGGACTAAACTATAATATTGAGTAATTGAAGATTTTTTTTTTTACAAAACTCGATTTTAATACATGATTGGTACGGCATCATTGGGACATATTATTTATCGGTATAAGAAAAATGGGCTCATGTAAATCCAAATTCCATGTTCATGGCTGCTATTATTTTCTAACAGAAAATATTGGAAATAAAAATTGAATTAATTGCCAGGATGGTGGACCATATCACATGGAAACAAACCATTTAATATATACACATAATATTAGAGAAAGAGAGAGAGAGGTGTAGATAAGGAATGATATCCTATATTCGAATTAAAGTCAACAGTCTTTGGTTCATCAAAGAGCCAATGCAAAGTTAAAGAAATTTAACAATAATAATTAATTCCCTAAAATGAAAAAAATAATTACTACCTAATGATCAACTATATATAACTAATGATCAGTGCAGTTAATTGATGCGCCAACAGCCTTACAACTCAAACATTTTTTAAAGGGGGAATCTCAATTTTAATTCCCTTACAATGCTTATCGTGGATGTTGCAATATAATTTACACAATATGTATACCGCAGAATAGTTACCTCGTGCAAAGTTAAAAGATAAAAATAATTTTATATTCTATGGCTAATCTCGTTGGAGAGACTTGTTTGAATCTCTACTCTTGGTTAGCTTTTGAGACACTACAGTAAATGCAGCATTTTACTATGGAAAATTACTGACGTTAAAAGAGGAAGTTCTGTCGTTAATCTTGTTAACTATGGAATTAACGACCAAATAGATATGTAGTAGGACGGAGCGTCGTTAAATATCTAACAACTTCTTATTTGTAAATTCAAAAGGGTTAATTTGTTATAAATATACAAACTATACATGAATATCAGTTTTATATTATTGCAAATCAAATAAGCAATCTTCCTCTTTCTTTTGCCTTTGAAAAAACAAGCAATATCATCTAAGAGGTTCATACGATTTCTTAATCAAATCAGATTATAAGTTTAAGAATTAATTTCGTGGCATATTATTCCAAAACTATAAAACAAATGTGTCAAATTCCATTATTTGTCACTTTCTTCTTATGCTTGTTTTATCACATTATATCGCAAGATTTGTAAAGTATGTTTCTTCGTTGTCGTTTCCTATGTCAATTATTACCCTAATTAACATTATTTTCTTCTATTTTATTTTTAATTTTGAAGTTGTGCTCTTTTAGACGTCATTGACTATTGACGCAGTAAAATAAATTAAAATCAATTAAATTTGAAGGCTGGAGACAGTGTGTCAATATAGAATACACGCAGGAACCATGATGAAATCAATCTCTTACCTAATAATCAATAGATGTTAAAACAGAAAATTTTCATGTCAATTTTTTTGGGCCCCACTTATTTATTTGGAATTTTTTGTGACCAATTATCATGTATGAGTATGATCAAGATTTCCTAAATGTGAAGACTGAAGAACGATTGAGATAGAAATAGCTTTAGCCATAAATTCAAGACTTTCATGTTCCATCTAATATCGAGATCTATATTATTCATTATATTATCCTTTAGTTATGTTCCACCATTGATTGCTTTATAGTTTATGCTAGAAACGCCCCTAAGCCATCAATGGCATATATAATTAATGTGTCCACCATTCCAGTGGCATACGAGTTATTATTTTATTTTTTTTGGTAGAGTTCAGTATTTAGAATGTTTCTTTTATTATATCTTTCTTAAGATTTAAATATGTTTTATGGCCTGAAATTTGATATTGTAGTTACCATATAGCTTGAATCTCTAAAATCACTATAAAATTGAATTGACATGATTGAACTTTTACCTTTGTAATGACTTTATGGCCCGAACTTTCAAAAATTATAAAATTGAAATGAGCTTTGACCCTGCAATGAAATTTGGTGATGGAAAGTCGACGTAAACAAGTATTCAACGATTTGTTCAAACAAGATCAAACAACCATAATTAATTTAAGGGTGGTATTTTCAACATATATATACTTATGTAGTAGTAGATAAATAAATCAAATCACGTGACTTAAAATTTTTGAATCTTAAGATTGTGCATTCATCTAAACGAGGAGAGATAAAGATAGTGGGAAGATATATGATTTTGTGTAATGGATAACGAAAGAAGAAGATTTTTTTTAATTTTTTTTTTTCTTTCAATTGGATAACAAAGCGACTTCTAACGTTCAACATTAACTTTCTGTTGCCGATCGAATTTCACTGTAGGGACATAAAGTCACTACGCGGTCAAAAGTTTGGATTAATTTTATAATTTTTAAGAGTTTAGACCATAAAATCATAAGGGTCAAATACTGATTTTGTAATTTCTGAAAGTCCGGCCATCAAGTAACTTCAGGTCATAAAGTATACATAACTCATTTCTTAAATATGATCAATAAATGGCTACTTTATTATCACAAAATACGAGTTAATGAGAAAAATATGCTCAATAAACAACAAATACTTATATACAAATTCCCATCTCACAATCAAGATTATAATTTCAGTAGAGTTTTCAAGATAACTGTTGTGATCTTCTAACAAAAAAGAGATCAAAAATGAAGAAAACCATATTTTTATTCGTGCTATTTGTGGAGTTGTGCACTATGGAGAAGCATGTTGATGGATGTTTTGGCACATATAAGCATCATATTCATGTCCTTAGTAGTCTGCCTTCAAATTCTCCACCATTGACGGCTCATTGTGCATCTGGAGATGATGATCTTGGATTTCACACCCTCTCTCCCAACCAAAGCTTTGAATGGAGTTTTTGTCCGAATTTATTTCCGACTACTATATTCTTTTGTCATTTTGGTGGGGTAAAAAGGATCAAGCTTTCGAAGTTTATCATGAAAAGATATTTAAACTGCGTACGCATCAGTCATGGTGGATAGCGAAAAGTGATGGTATTTATTTTAGTAATCAGACTCAAGCCACTTTTCAGAAGAAGAAATATGACTGGAAGAATTAACATCATCGAGACTTTGTGTTTGCTTTATGAGTAATAAACTTATTTAAGAATGTTAATTCATTTGAAAGAAAAATCTTTAAGTTATGTCTCATAGATTTTTTTTATTTTTTTTTAGAATAATCTCATTGATATTTTCTTTAGTTAATCTTCTCTTTTTCAATCATATCGAGTAATTTAATAATCTTATTGGAAAAAAAAAAAAAAAAAAAAAAAAACTGTTGTGATCTTCTAATAGGTTGCCAAGCTTTTCCCAAACTAACAATTAACATTCTATCCTATTCTTATATGCTATGGCGCACTTGATGTTTTCTTTTTAGTTAATTTCCAATTGTTTACTATTGGAACTTCAAATTTTCAAAATGATCACTAATAAATTTTTTTTTGTATGTTTTGTAAATTTAATATTTTTCACAATTCTTATAATTAATTAAGCAAATTAAGAATTTATAAGTTATAGCACATCTATATCTTTCACTTTTTCAGATTTAACTAATGATTTTGTGTTTGGATTTTATTTATTGTTCAAATATTGTATAGTAGTTTCTAATTTATCTAAATTAGACACAATATATATATATATATATATATATATATTATATATATATATATATATATATATATATGGAGTTCTATGTGAAGAAAAGCGATATAATTTATCACAGTTTGGAGCTGATACACAATAAACAAAGAAACAATATGTAATTAATGAATTTGGAACGTTAAAACAAGGCCATCAACTATACAGCTAGAGAAATAAAAAATGTGAGTGAAAATTTGGCCCATCGATGTAGCTTCAACTTCAGTCAGTAAATCTTGTTGGCGAAGGCAAAATCTTCCATCTTCGAGCCATTTCCACTTAGAAATAGAATCAGAATAATGTGTACTAAAATAGGGAAATAAGCAAATTCAAAGTCGCCCCACATGCAAAGTGAGAAGCTTTCTAATGCTTGTGGGGCCTTATTGAGAAAAATAGATGGGAAATTATAGTTCGTCACCCTCCTCGAATAGCCTTCCTTTATTTTGTGTTGTAAATCGGATGCTGCAAAATGATAAGTCAAAGTGAGATAATGGAGGAAATTATATGGTAAATGGTGATGATTGAAAAGGAAATATTGAGATAAGTATACTTACAAGGATCCTCGAGGGGAGTTAGTGATGTTGTGGAGCTTAATAATGTGTTGGGGGAGGAGGAGAGGCGTAGATGTATGCCGGTGGTGGTGGCGACTTCACCGGTGGTGGTGGTGATTGGTAGTAGTATGGAGGTGGAGGTGATGGAGATGGGGGTGGTGGGGACTTGTAGTAGTAGGGAGGAGGTGGAGATGGTGAGGGTGGGGGTGGAGACTTGTAGTAGTATGGTGGTGGAGGCGATGGGGACGGCGGTGGTGGTGATTTGTAGATGTATGGAGGTGGAGGGGATGGTGATGGTGGTGGTGGGGACTTGTAGATGTATGGAGGTGGAGGTGATGGAGAAGGTGGTGGTGGTGACTTGTAAATGTATGGTGGTGGAGGAGAAGGTGATGGAGGTGGTGGGGACTTGTAGACGTATGGCGGTGGAGGTGATGGGGAAGGTGGTGGTGGTGACTTGTAAATGTATGGAGGTGGAGGAGATGGCGATGGGGGTGGAGGTGATTTGTAGTAATAAGGCTGCGGTGGTGATGGTGATGGAGGAGGTGGTGATTTGTAAATGTACGGAGGTGGAGGAGATGGAGATGGTGGTGGAGGTGATTGTAGATGTAAGGTGGTGGAGGTGATGGAGATGGAGGAGGTGGGACTTGTAGATGTATGGAGGTGGAGGAGATGGTGATGGTGGTGGGGTGATTTGTAGATGTATGGCGGTGGTGGAGATGGTGAGGGTGGTGGTGGAGATTTGTAGTAGTAAGGCGGAGGAGGTGATGGCGATGGTGGTGGCGGGGATTTGTAGTAGTATGGAGGTGGTGGAGAGGGTGATGGTGGGGGTGGGGACTTGTAAATGTATGGAGGAGGAGGAGATGGTGATGGTGGTGGTGGTGATTTGTAAATATACGGTGGAGGAGGTGAAGGCGAAGGTGGTGGTGGCGACTTGTAGACATAAGGAGGTGGCGGTGGCGACTTGTAAAGATAAACTGGCGGTGGTGGAGGCGGTGACTTGTAAACATATGGTGGTGGAGGCGGGGACTTATAAACATAAGTCGGTGCCGGAGGAGGCGGGGACTTGTACACATAAGGAGGTGGTGGTGGAGATTTATAGACGTAAGTTGGTGGCGGTGGTGGAGGAGACTTGTACACATAAGTCGGAGTCGGAGGTGGTGAAGATTTGTAGTAGTACGGGGTCGGGCTCGGCTTAGGCTTCTCACATTCCATATAAGGAGTCTTGGAGGCATAAGCAAATGGCTCAGCATACAACACAACCAACTGATGATCCTTAGATTTCACACTAAGTTTGGCTCCCTTCTTTCCCCAATGAAGATTCAAAGGAATAGAGCACTTAGAATCCTTTGGTGGTGCATGAAGCTTAGCTTTGCAAGCCTTTGCTCCATATTTAGCATACTCAAATCCTTCAATTGCAATGCTATATTTCCCATTTATTTTTGTCTTTCCATATGCAACAATTTCTTTATCCCCTGCTTTGCATGTTACTTCCACAACAGCACCTAATACATTTACATGTGAAATAAATTAGCTAGAGTCGAAATAAATCTTTTGAAAAAACTATTTTACTAAAATTGGAGATATATAAAACGAATTGGAAATATCCTTAAATTCTTTAGCTTCCACTATTTCACATATTCCTAGCATTTAATTACATAAATTGGACCACTGCGCATTGCTTTCTCAAAGGTTGGACAATTAATTACTTCACATTTTCTTAAAGAAAATAAATTATTTCTATTATAAGACATTAATTCATTTTTTCATTTTCAGACAGAGGAAAGTGGATGATGAAAGTATTTTTGACATAGTGGGCCTGATTTACATCATTGTTTAATAAATTGCATGAGAAAATAAATTGTAATTCTCTAACTAAAGAACATATTCAAATTTAAGAAATAATCTTGGTATTTAATTTTTGTTTTTCTTTCTTGAAGAAGAGCATCTGAAATTGTTTTAGACATAAAGCAGTTTAAGTAAATAAATAGAAAATTAATGTCCATTACTCAACATTTTATTGGATGCTTTAGTCATGTACCAACTCCATATCTTTTCATAGTCTAAATTCTGTTCTATACGTGTCTCTCTATTTATACAAACACACACATATTGAGAGAGAGAGAGAGAGAGGAGAAGGAACTACGTGGCAATTTCAAGATGATTAATATTATTATAATCATGTCACAATTCTCATGCAAAGGCTCCTACTCATTTATTCAAAGCCAAAATTGGCAACAAGTCAAAATAATATGGGCAAATTAATATATTACTTAGTGACAAGTGATGCACGTTTTTATCATCTACATTTTAATCTACTAATTAAGCAAGATTTCGTAAGAAAATAAAATCATGAAATAATTTAATTCTGAAAGTAGAAAAAATAAAAAAAAAGAAAGTATGAGTGTACCTTGGAGATGCTTCATATTATAGGATTGCTCTGGGTTGGTCCAATTGTAGCACTTGTAACAGTAAACTTTTCCGGTCACCATAACTACCAATGGGTGGTGTGGTGGGTAGTGAGGAACCCGCGCCGGTGGTGGTGGAGAAGGTGATGGAGGTGGTGGGGATTTGTAGTAGTATGGTGGTGGTGGTGAGGGAGAAGGTGGTGGAGGTGACTTGTAGACATACCGTGGTGGTGGTGAGGGAGAGGGTGGTGGTGGGGACTTGTAGACGTATGGTGGTGGCGGTGAAGGAGAAGGTGGCGGGGGTGACTTGTAGATGTATGGGGGTGGTGGAGATGGGGATGGTGGCGGAGGAGACTTGTATATGTAAGGTGGTGGTGGAGAAGGAGAAGGTGGCGGAGGTGAGTTGTAGACGTATGGGGGTGGTGGAGATGGTGATGGTGGCGGAGGTGACTTGTAGATGTAAGGTGGTGGTGGAGATGGTGATGGCGGTGGGGGAGATTTATACACGTAAGGTGGTGGGGGAGAGGGAGATGGTGGTGGTGGGGACTTGTACACATATGGTGGTGGCGGTGAAGGAGAAGGTGGTGGTGGAGACTTATACACATAAGGCGGTGGAGGAGAAGGAGATGGTGGTGGTGGAGAATTGTACACATATGGTGGTGGTGGAGATGGAGATGGAGGAGGAGGAGACTTATACACATATGGTGGTGGTGGAGAAGGAGAAGGTGGTGGTGGAGACTTATACACATATGGTGGCGGCGGTGAAGGAGATGGTGGTGGTGGAGACTTGTATACATAAGGTGGTGGTGGAGATGGAGAAGGTGGCGGTGGAGACTTATAGACATAAGGTGGTGGAGGAGAAGGAGAAGGTGGTGGTGGAGACTTGTAAACATATGGTGGTGGTGGAGATGGGGAAGGTGGAGGAGGAGATTTGTATACATATGGTGGTGGTGGTGAAGGAGATGGTGGAGGCGGAGACTTATACACGTAAGGTGGTGGTGGTGATGGAGAAGGTGGTGGAGGAGACTTGTACACATATGGTGGTGGCGGTGAAGGAGATGGTGGTGGTGGAGAATTGTAAACATAAGGTGGCGGTGGAGAAGGAGAAGGAGGTGGTGGAGAATTATACACATAAGGAGGTGGCGGAGAAGGAGATGGCGGTGGTGGCGACTTATAAACATAAGGTGGCGGCGGAGACGGAGAAGGAGGTGGTGGTGACTTGTACACATAAGGCGGAGGTGGAGAAGAGTACACATAAGGATCAGCAGAAACTATACTAGAAGTTGCCAAAATGGCCAATGCCACCACCAACTGTGGCAGCACACGGCCCATGGCAGCCGAGCCGCCGCCGCGAATCGTCATTTTCTTGCCGGAAAACGCCACCAGCTCCGGCAGTGGACTGATCTCTCCTAGACTTGATATGAAATCCTAGCTTTAATTACTAAGAATATGGTTGATGAGAAGAGAAGAGAGGGATGATTGAAAGTGAGTTAAATGAGCTAAGTATATATAGGGAGGGACGGCTGATTTGAAACAGTCGTTACAAAATGGCTGTCTTTAGAGACTAATTCAAGATTCTAATTATATTATTATTTATTACTATTTCTTAATTAATTAGAACCAAGTTGGATTGATTTTGTGATATTATAACAGCTGGTTTTCATAATATTAAATAGATTTATTACCACGACGAAACCACTTTGATTTTGTCTTTGTATTTTCTGTAAATGATCACCTCTTCTTTTTAGTTACTATTTCCACTTTCTTGCACTTCGAATTTGTCTTGCTTCAAATATTTGTATATCTATATTAGGTTATCACCTCGAATCTTCTCTTTAATTTTTGATCAGACCATTTATTTTTCTCTCTTGGCTGATCAGTCAAATTTATTTAAAATCTTCCCATTATTTTTATGAACAAAATCTCATGAATTTTACATACTAAATTGTGTGTTTAATTAATCTTCAATATGATGTATGCGTAATGCGTGTGAAATTTTATTGCGAAAGTTATTTTCTTAATTATATATTTCTCCCTTTACAAAATATAAATTTGTGAAGCACAAGTTATATATTTATTTATATAAAGAAGGGTTCGTGTGTTAATAAATCCTGGAGTGTTAAAATATTAAAAATGCTTAAAGGTATACAAAACTATGCTTAAATGTGCATAAAATTATGCTTATTATATAATTTTGCTTTTAAATGTACTAATTCATGCTTAAATGAAACCATGCTTAAATCAATAACAACCATAGATTTGATTAAGATCAATAGTCCAGATTCATTCCTATTTAACACACGAGGATTTATTAACATATGAATCAAACTCTATTTATATATATGTATATATATATTTTAAATGAGTAAACATTTTTTGATCAAAGAAAAGAAAAGAAAAGAAATGAGTTCACATTATATGAATGCAAAATTTATTTGTTTTATAGTTTGACATTATATTAATGGATTTTCTATTGAAATAGCTTACAGGCTACAACTGGGAGGAACGCGGACACTCAACTGTATTAAAAAAAATATTACTATTATTTTTCACTATTTTATGTACCGACAAATTAGATGCTAACTTAATTTGAATATTTCCTCAAATACTTAATTTGAGATGATCAAATGCGATGCAGCAATTTGGTTTAACTTTTTATATAGATTTATCTTCATTTTTTTTCCTTATTATAATCACAAATAAAGGAATAATTTTGTAAGTTTGTGCATTATATTGCCATCGCTACTATGGTGTATTTCGACCAATTTAAGAAGTTAAAATAAGTAATTTCAATAACTATAAAAATAAAACAACAAAAATATTCAAGAAACTCAAAGATCACAACCAGAAAATCCAATCGTGAACCATTATTTGGTAAATCAAATGCCAAAATCGCATTAGTATCCTCTAATATTGGATACCCCCACTATCCCACAACGCCATATATATCTCTAATAATATTTGTTATCTGTAATTATCTTTATTTTTTGGAAGAGAATGTTTAAAATTATTGCAGAGGGGTGGGGGGCGGCGGATGGAGATTGAATTTTTAAATTACATACATACATATTTTTAGTTTTTGAATAGTCAAACTATGTTCTTTTGTATACGTTGTGAATATATTTTAAATTGTATAATTTAATTCTAAAATCTATTAGTATTCCACTTTGCATGAGCCTAGTATGAGACTGATCGAGATAGCCGAATGTGACAGTTATATGTCATTGTGAATTAAAGAAGGTTCCATATATAGTCAATATGGATCTCATATTAGAGTAGAAAATAGATAATTTGAGTATTGGTAGTAGAGGTGTCCAATATAACTATACTCGTAGATCCGTGTACACATACTCGAAAGGTTTGTATTCATAAGTGTATTCATCAGTTAGGGTTCATAACCGTATCCGACGAAGGCGGCGGTTCAAGTAAGAATACTGAAGGTTGGAATTGTGAATTGCATGTTCCTATACCGCCCATTCTGCCAATTGGCCATTTTGATATGGATTTTTTTTTATTTCTTATTTACGTTATAATAAAACGTTCGTTCTTTTTCCTACTTTGGTGTTTTTCCATTGAATTTTCACTGGAGAAGTTATAACGAGGCTTGTTCTTTAGAGATTAAATTTTCAAACAACTTGATCTTCAATGATTTAGGATTTAGAGGTCAAGTTTAGGTTGATGTTATTGGAGTCTTTTGTATAATAAAAAAAAATAAAATTCTATTGCAAATAATAATTAGAGCTATAACTAATCAAATTTAAAATATATTTTTAATATTAAAAAAATAATGGGACACACTTGGGTCAGCCAGAGGCACCGTGCGGCCGGCTAAAACACTGACACTTTTATTCGTGTAGATTAACACTTTTCTGTATAAAGATTGACACTTTTAAAAATTGACATTTTATTCGTAAAATAATTATATTAAAGATTGACACTTTTATTCGTATAGATTAGCACTTTTCTGTATAAAGATTGACACTTTGACCCGGCCACACTATGTGGCCGACCTCACCCAAGTTTTTGTCAAAAATAATTATATAATCCATCGAAACCTTCGGGTTGTACTCGTACCCAACATACTCGAGACCGTACCTGGACCCACTTCTACGGCAGTTGGAATATAAGTCCGGTTCGGTGGGTTCAGATATGGAGCCCGAACCCACATTTGAAAATTAACTCTAAATACATTGAAAAGAAAAAATGCCTACAGAACTAAAAAAAAATAAAAAAAATCATAAACTTGGAACACCATTATGATGACACTAAAATTGGAAGAAAGAATCCACATGCTACTCACCCTTTATAAAACTACATCTGAATAGATCAAAGCAAACACAATATCCATATTTGCCACTCATTATATATGCAAAAGTCAATTTAATTTGTCACACATTGTTTGTCATATAAGAAATCCATTAATATTCTCATTTGCCTTTGATTGACATAGGGGCGATTTTGGATTATGTGAATATTGGTCTTATACGTAATTCATATATATTAAAAACTTCTACATATTTACGAATATTTAATTTTTAACACAGTGGTAAAGGCTAATGGGGTGTTTTGTACAAATTAAAGAAAAAATTCACATAAGAATATATTCAACTTAATAATAATAATAATAATAATAATAATAATAATAATAATAATAATAATAATAATAATAATAATAATAATAATAATAATAATAATAATAATAATAATAATAATAATAATAATAATAATATTTTGGTAGCTAGGGTTGGGAAGTTGGTTTCTATTACTCTTGGTTACAGTTTGAAATCAATTCTTAATAATTAATTATAATTAGTTAATTAACATATAGTGTGTGTGTGTGTGTATGGGCATCCTATATGCTTCAATTTACGTACCCCACCTCCACGAATATTATGGCTCATCCTTCTTCAAAAGTATAATAATCAAATAATAGTATTTTATTATTTAATACATAATTCCAAGAAAATAAAATCGAAAATATTTAATTGAATCTCCGTTTCTTTCTCGGAAATTAAAATTTGTGGTCTCTTTCTCTTTTAATTTGTTGGATCTTTTTAAACCGACCACAAGATATTTTCCTTTTTGTTTGTAAATATATTTCATTGTTGTGTCGATTTGTCATCACACTCTACGCATTTGATCCTACATTGATAATTTCTTAAAATAAACTATTTCTTGCATATACAAAATAAATTTCGCTCTTTACCTCACAATATATTGAGACCAAAAGAAAATGAAAGGTGCTTTAACATTAAAGTTCGAAAAAGACAGTGTATCAATACATATGTATAGAATTAGCTAGGATGATTTTTTTTTCCCTAAAACAATCAATTTCTCTATATGAATATTTATCGAAAATAATGTCGTGTCAATTTGTAGTGGGTCCTACTTATTTATGTCGAGTCACTATAATCTTTTATTACTAAATCACATCATGCAATTTCTTATGAAGGAAGACAAATAACAAAAATAGAAATAGCAAAAGAAGTTCGTGACAAATTTCTCTAAATCTAATGATAAGAGAGAATTCACAATCACTCAACTTTTTCAATTTGTATTTCAATTACATTGTCATCCATGGCGATTTTGAAGAGGCTACACAAAAATTGTATAGTTTATAACTCTATAAATTTATAGAAATATTTGGACTTGATTTATAATGGTGTTAATTGCACATGTTATTTTAGATTATACTATTATGTTTGTAAATGAATCAAATTAATATCTTCAATAGAAAGAAATTACTCAAAATTTTAAAGTTGTACCACTTAGATTTTTTAATTTTTTTTTAATACTTGCTCAAACAAAATAAAGCGTACCTCACATGCATGAACATGACGTTAGTAAAAATAAACGAGGAAAAAAGCAAAATATATACTAAAACAACTAGACAAGCTTGGGGAACCATTGAAATGTGGAAAGAAATCAAAACTAGCTAATGAATGAAAGACAAGTATCTATAAAGTGAATAATCCTCTCCTACGCATATTTAATGTTCTCACGGTTGAGGTGACAGTATTATATATAAGGAAATTTATTATTAATATGACTTATAAAAAATAAACCCTACAAAAAAAAAAAAAAACTATACTAAAAGTTTAACCAATAAAAAAAATTAAACCTTAGAGGAAAAAACCATTGACACGATACTGCCGCATCAGCCGTGAGCACATTAAGTGTGCAACGAGCATTCATGTCAATAAAATTTACTCACACGCATAAATATATATGTGTATATAATGTTGAAAACAGATAGTACTAGCTACCCACAAATAATGTTGCAATAAATTTAGTGGATTAGAATAGAAGGCTTTAATTAGATGTAATAAAAGTAGAATTTTCTGACATATATGTTGGAGGTAATTAGTAGTAGACTAGTAGTATGAGAATTTTTAATGTTCTCGAGTATAATAAATGTATCTAGCTTCTAGCTGTGAAAGTTAAAATTGATGTACGTAGTAAATGATTTGCTTTTTCTTTTTTTAGAATTGATTCACTTTCTTGAGATATGTGTAAATAAATGAAGCAACTAGTGAACTAATAAAGTAATTAAGGAATACTTTTACTACATCTATTGGTAAAAGTTCATATATTTTGAAGAATTGGACCACAAAATTTTCTTGTGATTTGCATTATCTCTTAGTCAAAATGAGGTGGCCGCTAGTAAAGTTACTCTTTACTTCTTTTTTTGGGCTAAATGAAAAAGATATTCTTTACTTCCACTATGTAAAAAAGGGGGAAAAAAATAGTAGCTCCTTATCCTTTGACAACATTAATAGAGGAGATCAGCTCTATCTTTTACTTGTTTAAAAAAATATATCCATAAAATTATAATAAGACCTTAAATTTGAGAAAATCTAGAGGAAGGGAGTTTTTATCTAATAAAAATAGTTAACTGTTTTAATTGGCTAATTTAGTGAAATATATTCCCTATATCTTGTTTTTCTTTTCACGAAAATTAAATAGTATGCGTAAAATGCAAATATTTAGTAGAATCCATACTTTTTAAGATTTTTTTTTCTAAAAATAGAAATAGAACATTAATAATTAATTTATTATGATTAAAAAATAATTAATATATTTATTCGTTCATGGGAATGGATTATCTGCTGTTGTATCGACCAATGTTATCATATCTTCCTAAAATTTATTAAAATAAAATAATTATCGCCTCAGAAGTGCCACAAAAAACAAATAAACGATAATCAACGAAAGATCAATTAATTACGAGGCGGCAAATAAAACAAGTTGACCGATTAATACATCAGTTTCTTTATTAATATAATTCCATGTAACATCTTCTATTAGATCAATAGATGATTATCTAGTATTCACAATATTTTTAAAATAAATCATTTTTTGTTATGAATTTTTTTAATCATTACTGATTTTGAAAATATTATGAACATGTGATGATCATTCATTACTTCAATAAAATATGTAGCATGAAATTACAATAGAGAATAAGAATCGAATTAATTTCTATATAAACCGCAGTACATGCCATAACAACGTTCCTTCAAATTTGGATGTTTTCAAAATTATCTTAGACATCTTTTTTTTTCTTTCGAAAATGCAATAAATTTCAACTCATGCAGATATTTAATTTGTACTTCCTCGTGGCGGGGGAAGCCGGCCAGCCTACATTTTGGAGATGTCATACTCAATAAAATATATATCTCATAAATATATAATGCATTTTACGTAATGTATGAAAAGGCATATAGCTTAATTTGTTATCGGTTGGTTTAAATAATATACTCCATAAATGTGATAAGAAAAAAATAAAATGCACTCACACGATTAATTTGGGAAGAATTACGTATATAAATTTATCAATTATGCATACAATCTTCGCTAATTGAAAAGGAAATTTAATGATTAATATTATTTATAAGAAGCATAGTTAAGGGATCGATGTACATGGACATAATATATATGGTGCATAGTGAGTATACTTAATTTTTGAATAGGTCAATCCAATTCCATTGGCCTAAAATTATATAGATTTAAAAAATTATTGTAGAATTCTCTTCAAAAAAAATAAAATAAAATAAATAAATAAAAATAAAAATTGTAGAATTTTTCCTTCCTCCGCATATGATTCATATTATTCTAATTTTTGTTTGATACTAAACTTGTACTGAATAAAGTAATAAACAGACGGCTTGTAAATATTATACTACCGTTGTCCTCCATTTACTGACCCTGTTGACTTTTTAGATGATTTTGGAGCTTCGTGATGATAAATTTTAAATTGAATTTTTTGAGATTAGTTTTTTTTACACGATACTACAACACTCGTAGTACCTTGTAAAAAAAACTAAACTCCAAAAATTTGATTTTAAATCCATCATCACAAAGCTTTAAAATTATCTAAAAAGTCAACAGGGTCAGTAAATAGAGGACGGAGTGGAATGATAGTACTTACAAGGGAAAGTTTGAAATTACTCCTCATAGATTAAGTAAAAAAACCTGATTAATTAATGTTGAAAAGAAGAGTCGTCGTATGTGTGAGACGTTTAATTATTTTTAGCTTATACGAGGCTAGTTAATTTAGGTTGGATAAACTCAAATGTGTGAAGTTGTATTTATTTTATCAAATTTGCAGGTTCAAGATCAGAGAGGCAATTGATCAACTCGATTGATGGACTCAAGCCAGAGCGATCGGTTACTTCACATATCAGATAGAGGGACCAATTGATAAAGGGAAAGAATTATCGCTTGACAATCGAGATTCCTCGTACTAGTCAGTCACCTAAATTCAAATGGTCGATGTACTTTCTGGATGTTTCAACCAATAAGAACGTTCTATTCCTTGCAAAAGTTTTGCTGAAAATAAACCTACTCTAATGATAAGGTAAAGCATATTTTAGGTTTTTAGTAACGTAACAAGACAATTCAAACTACCTAATTCGGTACATACGAAAACCACTTTACTAAAGGAGCAAACCGCCTACCCAAATACAGAATCTGCAATAAAATTGCTCCTACGATATAGATGATCAAACGATTATCATCCAATGGATAGTTTTATGAATTTCTACCGTAAATACATGGAGTTCATACAACATGAAAGATTACTTATTAGTAGAAGTATAATAAGTATAAGAGGTGTGTTGGGTGAATCATATTATGTATTGAATAAAAATATATATATAACTTTATTATTTAAAAAAAAGATTAAAAAAGGAATTTTGTACTAAAAAAAATCACAAGATCACACTTGGATCAAGTTACCTATGGTTTGCAATTGACTTTACATAATTAAATCTTATGGATGTTTAATTATCAAAAGGCAACAATGACAAATATATATTTCTTGAAGACCGTCCAAAGTATAAAATTTGAACTTTGGATATCATAGGAATATGATATGTGTATTCTTTTTTTATTTTTTTCTTTTCTTTTCTTGGAAGGAAGGAATGATATATGGACTCATAAATTGCATTATCCTATTAATTTTTGGCACGATAAATAATCTTCATTGGATCCCTAAATAAATGTGTTCTCACCGGTTATAATTCATTTGCTAATAATATATAAACTTTTTAATGTAAATTTGTTTTGTTCATCGTTATAGTTTGTCAAAGGATAGGAGTATAGTGTATTTATTTAGAATGCTAGACTAATGACTAAGGAGTAGTTGCCAAATCCGTTATTGTGGGTACTATTTATATTTTTTAATCTAGTTATCCCAAAGTTTAAATTTATAATTTTTTAGGGTCATTTGGCGCAAAGAAAAACATAATTTACGTCGCAAGCTTTTGCATATAGCAAGTATTTAAAAATAATATATATTTTTTTTTGCCTTTTTTTTTTTTCAGAAACTGCGCCAACTCGATATATGAAACTATGAAAGCGTAAAGGTATATTATTATTATTATTATTATTATTATTATTATTATTATTGAAGTAATCTATTTCTTAGGATGAGTCGACATTACTATACAGAGTATGACAAATTATTAATCAATAAAGTTGGTGCACCAATAAAACTTTAATACTATCATGATCAAAGAAATAATCGAGTCTGGCCGACAAAAAAGGTTTAAGTTCAATCAAGATATCTAACTTAGGTGTTTTAATTTCAAGTTCTTTTATACCAAAGTTCTTATTTAGTGAAAAGGGAAGATAATACTTCATTTTAACCAATCAAATCAAGTTCAACAACTTCTAACCAATGAAATTAATTTAAAAAAATAGTCCTAAAAAAACAAACGACCGACATAAGCTAGTGTAGAAAAAAGAAAAATAAAAAAATATATGAAAAATGTTAATCTAGTGTTAAACATATCACTTCATAGAGTAATGCTCTCCTACCCACCGTGGACATGCTTAATATGCCCATGGATGATGTGACAACATTATATTTAAGGAAAAAATTAATTAGTATACCTTAAAAAATAAACCCTACCAAAAAACTAAACCCTACAAAAAAAAGCTAAATCCCAAAGGAAAAATTATTGACGTGGACACATTAAGCGTGCCCACGATAGGTGAAGAGTATTTCTCTCTCTTCATAAATCCAACAAAAAAATTAATGTTTCTAAATAAAAAAAAAACAATTCATGATTTTAGCATATTAATCAAATTAGGAAAGCTTATTATTGTACTGAAAGTTCAGCACGCAGCAAACGTTCTAGAAGCTTCCGTTAAGGTTTTTTTTTTTTTTTTTTTTTTTTTTTTTGCAATTAGAAAGCATGAAGACTTTGTCCAAAAACAGCTAATTAAATATTTACGCCTATTATGTTACTACAAAAAAAGAAGAAGAAATAAAATAGATTCCACATACAAGGCAAGGAAATTAATCAAGTATAGTTAAAGGTTGGGTTTAGTTCAAGTTGGATAACGGAAAGGGAATAAAATCAAGTTAAGTAATAGAATAATAATAATAATAATTATTATTTTTATTGAGTGTTTGGTTAATGATGGAAATGAGTCTCTTGTGAGGGGATTCTCTTTCCCCTTATTTCCTCTTCTTCTTGAGGGGTAACAATTTGAGGGATTGAATTACCCCCAAGTAAGGTAACAATTTGGGGGATTGAGTTACCCCCAAGTAAGGATAATAGGTAAGATATTACTCAAACCAAACAATGAGTAATTGAATCAATTAATTATTTCCTTTTCCTTATCCAAAAAATGTTAAACCAAACAAGGGCTAAGTCTATAACTTAAAACTAAATAGAAATATCTCATAACGAACTATACTGAAGTCATTTTCCAAAGCAAGTAATTAAAAATATTAATTCTTATTTAGAAATATATAATAGTAGTACTTTACATTAGTTGACGGGAGGATTGACTTGAGGTAAAATAGCTTTAAGAGTGCCAAGTGTGATCGTTTAAAAAGAAAAGGAAATAGAAAATCACAAACAATAAAGAGTAGGGTTGAAGTAACTTATAATTAGAGTTATTTAAAGAGTGTCGAATAATTAAAAATTGAATAATAGTATATGTGTAGACCACGGGACTTGCCTGCAAAGCAAGAGGTTCCGGGTTCGATCCCTGAAGGGAACGAATTCTAGGAGAAGTAATTTTGGGAGTATGTGAGATGTACTAACTACTAACCGCTAACTACTAACTTTGCATGATCAAAAAAAAAAAAAAAAAATTCACTTTCAAGAAAATGATTACAAACCTACCCGCGGTTGCTTCCGCAGTATAAGAAATTCTGGATTTTCAAAACTTCTATGGACACGTCATTGACTTCTAATTTGTTTCGTTTTTTTTTTCCCCCAATATTTTCTTGTATTTTTGTCTTGAATGCTTAATGAAGTAACATGTATAAGAATATTTATATATATAAAAAAGGACACATATATGCATATAGGGGTTAGGTACTTAGGTTATGTATTAACCAAAATCTATAGAAAATCCCAAGTGAATACAGAGTGGAAAATCATCGTGAAAATACTTGAGTATTGACAATAATACTTGAGTAATTGACAATTAACATGAAAATATAATTAAAGTGATAGTTTTCAAAAGTTGCGATTATCACAAAGAGACAAATTTTCAACAGTTTTAAAAAGTGACAATTATCATTAAAAAATGATATTTCTTTGACAATTTTGAAATATAGCAATAATTATGAAAAAGAAAATGACGATTCGGGTGTACGTAGAGATCAAAAATCTCAAGTTCAAATCATATATAGCACGATATTTAAATAAATTGTAACTAATCTATACATCGAGTAATATACAAATATTAGTAATAAGTGATACAGAGCGGGGGGAGTTCAAGAAATTGCAACTAATTATTTATTGAATGTAATTATTCCATAAATTATGGTATTATTGTTAAAGTATGCATTAGAAATTGTACATTCACGTACATAAAAGTTGAAATACAAATCCTTAGATAGTACTAATCTTTGCTATACCTTTAATGTACTTCAATACTATAACCACGTTTCGCTTTAATTAGACAATAAGTTCAATGTCTCCACACACATGCATATTCCACTTGTGAAAAGGAAAATGATCATTACATGTGGCCACTTCACATCCATTTTCTGTAATACAGTATATTGTAATTAAATATATACAAATAGTAGCAATAATTCTTACATCATGTGTTTTTGTCTGCCTCAATTTTACCTTGAGGCAAAGACTTAAAACATTATGTGTAGACTTTATACTTTATAGAGCATAAAAAAATTAAATAAAAATCCATCAAGATTCCCTAATATTAACTTTGGTATTGGTTTTATATTGCGAGTGGTGCCATGGAGCGTACTTTAATTACTATTTAAATTTAAAAGTCTACTCTATTAATAGATCGAAAATTGGGATTATCCTTTGCTTTAATATGTACCAAGTAACTACTCGAACCTTCTTAATTATAATCACATGTTATAGATATTCGAAATTTAATTTATTCTGAACAAATTTGGATTTGAAAATTTGGAGTTGGCGGCGAGGGCAGGAATTAGCCATCTGAATCTCTTCTGCATTTTATTGTATCGATAGGTAATCGCTATGTGAATACGCCGTTCAGGCAATATAAAATGACACATTAAAATATAATAAATGATTCAGATTTTTCAAATTGAAGAGTCGGTCTGAATATAACACAAAATCATAATAGCTCTTATATCAATAATTAATATCTTCATGTATAGCATAGTAAATCATGTATAGCATTTTATCAAAAAAAAAATAAAAATTCATGTATAGCTTTATAGAAAAAAGGGAAAGTCTTAAGAGGAAAAAAAAAAAAAAAACATCAAAATCATCTCAATACTCGATAACAGATAAAGGTACGTTTTAAAATAATTCGAATCAATTAGTTGTACTGTCGTTATCTGAAATTCAATTTTTGGATAAACCATTTTAATTTATAAGTAGGCCAAAAAGTACTCCCTCCGTCCCCCAATAAGTGTCTCAACCCTTTGAAATTTTTGTCTCCAAATAAGTATCTCATCACATATTTCTAGATGAAAATTAGCTTAAACTACTAAATATACCCCCATAATTATTACACATTTCTTACTTTTTCAATTTTCTATGCAATGATTAGGGGTAAACTAAGTAATTTCACATGGTCTATTGGTTTGTATGAAATAGTAGCTTATGACACTTATTAGGGGACGGAGTGAGTATAGCTTAACTTTGTCTAATTTATTCATATTCCTATAGTACGGAAATTATAATTGCTTATTAATAAAGTCAGTTAGCCTTAGCATCGCATATAGAGGTTGGGCACACTTGGGTGAGCCCGGGTGTACTATATGGCTGTTTAAAAGATTGACATTTTTATTTGTATAGATTAATATTTTTCTGCATAAAGATTGACACTTTTAAAATTGACACTTTTATTCGTTAAATAATTATGTTAAAGATTGACACTTTTATTTATGTAGATTAACATTTTTTTGCATAAAGATTGACACTTTGACCCGACCACACTATGTAGCCGGCCTCACCCAAATTTTGCCATAAATGTTTTTTTTTTTTTTTTTTTTTGAAGTGCTACGTGAATTGAGAGTAATTAAATAGTTTCGCACCAATTTATCATAATCGATTAGTTAAAATGTTGTTAACCGTTCTTTTTTTCTTTTTTTTAAGCCATGTTGGTTAACCGTATTCTAAAACACAGAAGAAAAAAAAAATCATTGGCTTATCAAATTATCTGTCGAGCCATGAAAAAAAATTCAACATATATAAATAAATTATAAGAAATTTTAATAAATTGAAGTAAACCAAACAAGATATCATGTGCCAATTACGGTGTATCAACTCTAGAATTGTCAAATTTGGCTCGAAAAATCTCGGTTCACCCGTAGTTTGGGCGGGCTAAGGCGATGAAAGTCGAGGCCCATTGAAAATTTAGGCCGGCCCGATCGGACTCAAGACACTCAAAAGCCCGATGGGCTCGGCCAGCCCGGACAGCCCAATCATATTTTACTCTATAATTTTCTCACGGGCAAGGTTTGGGCATTGATTTTAGCAGCCCGATAGAATTTTGGGCCGGCCCAACCCGACCCAAGCGTTTGATAGCTCTAATCAACTTTATTTCGAATTACTTATTTTGTCATTTATATGATGTTTATCATAAATAAAAATTTATTATCATAACAAATAGAATTATAATTAACATTTGTACGTAACTAAAAATTGAAGAATTTAAAAATTAATGCTACACCTTAATTGTAAATTTGTCACCATTATTTCGACTAATAAAATAAAAAACCGAATTCTAAAAAAAAATTATACACCTAATTGGGTTAGTAAACCATAGTTAATAATTATAAAATTAAAATAAATCATAATATATTAAAATTAAAGAAAGAAAATACATAAAACTTAGATTTTTTTTTTTTTAATCTGAGACACTATTGGTACATTAAAATTAGGATAGAGGATCCCAAGTGGAAATTTACATAATTGCAATACACAATAAGCATGATGTTTATTATATATACAATTTGATATTTAAGTATCGTCATGTTTATTTTACATTATAACTATGTTTACTTCGATAATAACCGTACATCATATCAAAATCAATAATCCATATTGATAGGATATGGCCCAACAGGCCCAGATCAGTTCGGCCCATTCCTAATTCCCCCGGCCCAATCAAGGATAAAGCCCAGTGGAAGTCAAGAAAGTCAACCAACTGCTCCCAACCACTCCACAGTGCAGACTTGCAGACAGGAGCACCCACGACCCCCAACCACTCCTGGAACACCCGTGACCTCCATCCTCTATAAAAAGGAATCATTTGTAAAGAAAGAGGCAGGTTGTAATAGCGGTTAGAACACGAAAATATAAAACATTCTCTCCTTCGTGGACGTAGATCTAATCAAAGATCGAACCACGTAAAAACCTCTCGTGTTCTTCATTCTCTCTCGTATAATCACCCTAAAATACACGATCGATCACTGGCGCCGTCTGTGGGAACGAAAGAATTTTGTGAAACCGATCAGCGTATTTCAAGTGAAAACACGATGGTAAGACCAACCCGCTCCGCCACCACCGCCGCTGCTGCCAAGGAAAAACAGAAACGAGCTGACCTCTTTTCCAATCCACCTTACATGCCGGCCAACGAGGAAGAAGGTGACGTTAGTCAAGCTCAGAAAACTGCTTCCCAGATCCAGCGTGACCAACAGCCCATCCGCCGAACTCCTGAAGGCCACCCGGAGGAGGTCCCATCTGGGGGTTCAGCTAGCGACGGACCAGATCAAAGTGGCAGCCGACGCGGGAATGCTGAACTCCAACCCGAGCTGGGAGACGTACTGAAAGCGTACCTGAGCATCCACGAGCAGGATTTTCGCAGGTTCGCCGATCAACACCAACAAAGTCAAAGCAAGGAAGACGAAGTCGAACCGTCACAAAGGCCATCCCCAAGTCTTCGGATCGTTGGAGGCAGGGAGGCCGAAGTTCCCCGTAGGCGACAAAACAATCGCCGTGGGAACGGTCGCGCTTCACCTCGGCGCGGTTCAACGTCACCTCGTCAAAACGCCGTTCCTCATTGGCGTGACGAACGGAACGTCTATCAAAGAAGGTTCGACGTTGAGCCCGAAGTTCCCCGAAGGCGACAGAGCAATCGCCGCGGAAACAATCACGTTTCACCTCAGCGCGATCCGACGCCACCGCGTCAAAACGCCGTTCCACCTCGGCACGACGAGGAGAACACCTACCAAGGAAGGTTCGCCGTCTACGGTCGAATCTCGACTCCGTTCACTAATAGGATACTCTATACTCCCCTCCCGTCGACGTATAGAGTACCTCCTATCCCGCCTTACAACGGAACCCAAGATCCCAGCAACTTTTTATCCCGGTTCCAATACAACATGATGAACCAGGGGTTGGCCGAAGACGTTTACATGTGTAAAGTCTTCCCCGAGCTACTAGTAGACAACGCTAGAAGCTGGTTCGATAGCCTCCCTAATTGCAGCGTAGGATCGTATGCCGACCTACTGGACGCCTTTGAACGTCGTTTCTTCCAAAAAGCCGAGGCAAAAATCAGCCCAGCCCAGCTCCTCACCTTAAAGCAAGGGCGGGGAGAAACGATCAGTGATTTTCTGGCCCGTTTTTATAACGAGAGCCTAAAAGTCGATCGTCTCTCCGACGACGTGCTTATCTCGGCATTCCAAAATGGCATCCAGTCCGGGACTCTCTTCAGAGAGCTCGTAAAGGCACGTCCTACGACCTCCAAGCAGCTATGGAAGATCGCCGACACATTCGCCGAAGCGGACGAGGCCGATCGGAAGAAACGGGCTGCAGATCGGCCCGAAAACAACGATAAGAGAAAGAAAGAGGAGCGCACCGACCTTGGGCAAGGCCGCCGAAGTGCCCTCGAAAGGTTACAACGAGGACCCCTAGAGTCCCGATTAGGACCTCGATCCAACCAAGACCGAAGTCAGTATACACCACTGACAAAGTCAAGGGCCGAAATATACGAGCTCCATGCGAACTTGTTCGAGAAGCCGCCGCCCTTATCTCGAGGTGGTTCGAAACATCGATCCAAGAAGAAATACTGCAAACTCCATAATGACTACGGTCATGAAACTGAAGATTGCAGAGATCTCGCCTCGGATATAGAGCACATGATACGCGACGGTACCCTCAAACTGTACCAAAGTCGCAATCAGAAAGAGGCCCGACCTCAGGGGAAGGGCAAGAGAAAGAAAAATAAGGGAGGCTATAACTGCGCCCCCCAAAATGACAAAAGGCCAAGGCACGACGACGAGGATGAGGACGAAGATCAGCCTCAATATGACGCAGTCATCACGGCCATCACCGGACTGCCCGAAGGCACGACGAGGTCATCATTGAAAGCCGAAGCCCGGAGTCCACAGCGAGAAGAACCCACTCAAAAAAGGTTCAGGAGAGACGAGATCGTCACCTTTTCCGGTGATGACCCAGTTCCCCATGCGGTACCTCATCAAGATGCCACCATAATCGAGGCAGTGGTGGCCAACAAACTGGTCCACCGCGTATTTGTTGATAGTGGAGCATCGGTGAGTGTGCTCTTTAAAGACTGCTTCGATAAGCTAGATATCGAAGAAGCACGTCTAAAGCCAGCACCCATGCCATTAAAGAACTTCACACAACAAGAGACGATGACGGAAGGCATAATTTCACTGCCAGTGACAGTTGGAAAAAGCCCGTTGTCTACTACGAAGATAATCCACTTCTTCGTAGTAAAAGCCAGCTCCCCCTATAACATCATCTTAGGAAGGGATTGGCTAATATCGACAAAGGCAATCTGCTCGGCCTACCACCTGACGATTAAGATTCCATCTAGAAACGGAGTGATCACGCTTCGGGGAAACCAACAACAGGCAAAGGAGTGCATGCAGGTCGCACTCCGAGGTGATAGGAATCAACACCCCCAAGCATAGCAACTACAGAAACCCGAAGAGGTGGAGCCGACGTCGTCTCCATCCATCGAGCCGGTAGAAGACATCGCATTATACGAAGATGACCCTGCCAAGGTCGTCAAAGTAGGGTTCGTCGGCGAAAACGAGCTCCGAAGTCAACTTATCCGGCTACTTCGGGAGTATAGAGATGTCTTCGCCTGGTCGCCGCTTGACATGACCGGGGTGGCACCAAACATCATCACTCATCACCTCAACATCGACCCTGCAATAAAACCAGTTCGGCAGAAACAACGAGCCTTCGCAGCCGAAAGGAGTCAAGTAATTCACGACGAGGTCCGGCAACTGCAAAAGGCCGATATTTTATTCGAAGTAAAGTATCCGACCTAGTTGGCCAACCCCGTGATGGTGAAAAAGCAGGGAGGTGGGTGGCGGATGTGCATTGACTACACGGACCTTAATAAGCACTGCCCAAAGGACTGCTACCCCCTCCCCAACATTGACAAGAAGGTCGAAGCTCTTGTTGGCCACAAGGTGTTCAGCTTCTTGGACCTATACAAGGGATACCACCAAGTCCTCATGAATGCCGAAGACGCGCCGAAGACCGCCTTCGTCACGGACTTCGGCATCTATGCATACAAAAAAATGCCCTTCGGACTAAAGAACGCCGGAGCCACATACCAGAGGATGGTCGATAAAATTTTTGAAGCCCACGTCGGTAGCATTGTCGAAGTATATGTAGACGATATAGTCGTAAAGAGCAAGGAGATCGCCACTTGTGTAAACGACCTTAAAGTTGTCTTTGGCCTACTTCGTAAAGTGAACCTAAAATTAAACCCAGAAAAGTGTACTTTTATGGTCCGATCTGGAAAATTTCTAGGGTGTTGGGTTTCACGCGAGGGGTTAAAAGCCAACCCTTCGAAAGTCCGGGCTATCCAAGAAATGCAAGTGCCGAAGTCGATCCACGACGTGCACAAACTGACGGGCTGCCTAGCCGCCTTGAGTCGCTTTCTATCTAAGGCCGCCGAAAAACAACTCCCATTCTTCAAGATACTAAAGAAGGCTCCGAACTTCGAGTGGAACGATGAGCACAGAGGAGCTTTCGATGGTTTGAAGAAGTATCTCACAAATCTCCCAACCTTATCTGCGCCAAAGAAGGACGAAACCCTCTCTTTATACCTCGCTGCTTCGAACGAGGCAATCAGTGCAGTCCTAGTACGAGAAGAAAGACGTCATCAGCTACCCGTCTATTTCATAAGCCGAGCCCTAAAAGGGCCGGAGACGAGATACCAGCCTTTGGAAAAGGTCGCACTTGCGTTGGTGAATGCAGCGAGGAGACTTCGACCATACTTCCATGCACATCAGATACAAGTACTGACCGACCTACCACTTCGGCAAGTACTTACAAAGCCAGAAGCGTCTGGGCGAATCGCTAAATGGGCTGTAGAACTCGGCGAGCACACAATTTCCTTTATACCTCGCCAAGCAATCAAAGGACAAGCCCTGGCCGATTTTCTGGTGGAAGCCAAGTTCACGGAAGCACAGCAATCCGTTGAACCTACTGAAGATAAACCAAAGGCCGAGGCACCTAATCCACAACCGCGAGACTGTTGGAAGGTCTACGTGGACGGGGCATCAGGTAACAAAGGAAGCGGAGCCGGGGTTTTACTCATCAGCCCGGAAGGAAAGGAGATCACCCACGCACTCCGGTTCAATTTTCCGACCACAAACAACGAAGCTGAGTATGAAGCTCTAATAGCTGGACTTCGCCTAGCCGAGGCTCTCCGGGTAAGGGCCATTCAAATTCACAGCGATTCCCAAATCATAGTGAATCATATACTGGGTAAATACGAGGCCAAAGGAGAACGAATGAAGAAGTACCTTCATAAGGCCAAGATCCTACAACAAGGCTTCTCGTACTTCGAGTTAGTGCGAATCCCAAGAGAGGATAACGGGCGAGCTGACGCACTAAGCAAGCTCGCGTCATCATCAACAATCTCTCCAGTGGAAGAAGTACAGCTCCGAAGTATCGATGAAGCCGAAGTTAACATAGTAACCGAAGATGGACCAAACTGGATGACTCCACTTCGCAGCTATCTAGAGATAGGCGAACTCCCCACCGATAAGGTTGAAGCTAGAAAGCTCCTGGCCAAGTCCACCAAGTATGTCTTTGAACAGGGAGTGTTGTATAGAAGATCCTACCTCCAACCTCTCCTAAGATGTGCGGGGCCCAACCAAGCAAACTACACACTGCGCGAAGTCCATGAAGGCTCCTGTGGCAGTCACATTGGAGCCCGCGCCCTCTCCAAAAAGATCATGAGGTGTGGGTACTACTGGCCCACCATGTTCCAAGACGCTACCAACCTCGTCAAAAGGTGTCCGAAGTGCCAAATCCATGCGACGGTTCCGAGGTTGCCTCAGACCGAGCTGACCAGCATACAAAGCCCTTGGCCGTTCATGCAGTGGGGAATTGACATCGTCGGCCCATTTGAAAAAGCCCCCGGCCAATTACAATTCCTCATTGTAGCCATCGACTACTTTACGAAGTGGGTCGAAGCCGAACCATTGGCCCGGATCACAAGTAAAAACGCCCTGAACTTCGTTTGGAAAAACATAGTTTGTCGTTTCGGCATACCTCACGTCCTCGTATCAGATAATGGAACCCAGTTCACAGACAGGACGTTCAGAGAATGGTGTGACGAACTCCACATCCAGCAAAAGTTCACCTCGGTAGCCCATCCTCAAGCGAATGGCCAAACCGAGGTTACGAACCGAACGATAGTCAAAGGGTTAAAAACCCGGCTCGACAAGGCCAAAAGAGACTGGGCTGCGAACTTATCCCAAGTCCTATGGTCGTACCGAACCACCCCGAGGACATCACACGGCGAAACACCATATAGCTTGGTGTACGGAACCGAGGCGGTGATCCCGGTAGAGATCGGTCTGCCGAGCCCCCGAACGCTTAACTTCGCAGCCCAAGACAACGAAGATGGACTTCGAACTAACTTGGACTTGCTAGAAGAGAGACGGGAACAAGCCTACATACAAGAAGCTCGATACAAACAGCAAGTAGCTCGGTATTATAACAGCCGGGTGAAGCATCGGCAGCTCCAAATAGGCGACTTCGTACTCCGGAATAACGAGGTCAGTAAGGCAGAAAAACTCGGCAAATTAGAAGCCACCTGGGAAGGACCATACCGAGTTCAAGAAGTCCTCGGAAAAGGGTCGTACAAGCTCGCCCACCTATCTGGTGAGCCCATACCCCGTACATGGCACATTACTCACTTGAAAAGGTACTTTGTATAAACAGAGAGCAGTGTCCGAGTCCATTTAGGTCCTAGGAGCCGGGTCGTCTTGGTAAATTCTGTCTTTTTTTAACTCCATTCAATTAAAGTTTTTTTTAGTACACTTAAATAATTTGCATACATGGTACACCTCTCTCGTTTTATACCAAGTATCTTGATTTTAAAATCCTGACGAGGATACAAATAAACTCCACGTCGGAGTAACACCTAAACGCGCGTAAGGGGACCACCCCTATCGATAAACTCGACAAATAAGGTACTTGAAAGCCTAAACTTCGTCTTCGGACGAAGTGGCTACTTGAAAGCCTAAACTTCGTCTTCGGACGAAGTGGCTACTTGAAAGCCTAAACTTCATCTTCGGACGAAGTGGCTACTTGAAAGCCTAAACTTCGTCTTCGGACGAAGTGGCCACTTGAAAGCCTAAACTTCGTCTTCGGACGAAGTGGCTACTTGAAAGCCTAAACTTCGTCTTCGGACGAAGTGGCTGGTTAACAGCCTAAGTGACTGAGAAAGTTGGTAAACGCAAATGCAAAAATTGCTGTTTTATTTGAATAGAAATAAATATACATTGTTACATTAAGAAGGCGAGGAACCCGGAGGCTTTGGCTTACTAAAGCTAAGCCAATCTCTAGCAAAATCCCTGCCGGAGTTGAAGTTCAAAACATCGTCTATACTAAACCTGCCCCGACCGCGTCCAGAAGCCGAACTTCGGCCTCTACCTCGGACATTCTGGCTCGCCCGACCCCGACCCCGACCCCGTCCAGACGCCGATCGCCGCTCTTGACTATAAATTTCTTGAGAATGGCGTGTCACAATCTTCGGGTCCGGGTCAGCAGACCTCGAAGATTCACCTCCCAAAAATTCTCTAGAAGTACGGTCGAGCATCTTCGGATCCGGATCGGAAGAAACTGAAGTCGTAGAACCAGCTTGTAAAGACAGACGCCGCTTCAGCTTCGGAAATCGATCAAGGACTGTCTCATAAATGCTCGCCACACGAACGAGCTCTTCAAACTCACCTCTAACCTGCCAGGATTCACTCCCAAATTCCTCCCTGTAACTTCGGCATCGGGCCTGGAGCTCCTTGACCTTATCGTAAGTCTCGGAAATCGTGGATCCCCCAGCTCGGTGAATTATGGTCTCGTATTCCATATGCTCTTCGACGATCTCTTTGCAAGCCTTGATGTCATCCCGAGCTCGCTGATACTGGTCTTCGAGCTCCATGTATCTGGCGTGCATCTCATCGAGTTTTTCTAAAGAAGCCCGAAGTTTCACCTCGGCCTCGATCTCTATATTATTAGCCCGCTTCTTCCAGTTCGAAACATCGAGCTCGGCCACCTCTACGGCTCGGCGAAGCTCGAATATTTCTTGAACAAGGTGGGAGGCATCATAAAACTCGGGAGCAGACTACAGAACAAATACAAGCAAGGTTCAAAAAGAAATCCTTTTATTTATGTATAGCCGAAAACGGCGAAAGAAACGCCACCCTAACGGTGACGAAGTACAAAACTAAAAAAAAAAAAAAAAAAAAAAAGAGAAGAGGGAAAGAAGCCAAAAATCGTGAAGTGTCAATTCACTACTTCACGATTTTCTCCTTCTAGGCCGACCTCGGGTTCCTCGAGGTCGTCGTGAGCTGGTTCCTCGGTGGTCTGTGCAACCGGGGTCTTCTCAAGGTCGGCGATGACCGTCTCCAGGAGTTCATACCTGTCGGCGGGACATCGCCGAATAGTCCCTTCAGTGAGAAGAACCCTCTGCGCGGCGAGCTGTTCGACCACCGGGATTGAAGAACCGAGCTCCAAGAGCACACCGGCGAAGTCCTGCAGCGTTTCCTCCTCCGTCATGACACCATACCCGTACTTGGTTTTATCAAACTCGGGGATGTCGGCGGCGATGTTGTCAAGCGCTGCAGAGACGATCGGGGTACTCAAGGCACTCGCCAATTGAACGGCCATGTGGGAGAAATGCCTCGACCGGAAGACACGTTCCACCACAGCTCGGAACACGTCCCCCTGTCCAGCCACCACCCCGGCAATCTCGTTGGTCAGCCGGTCCACTTCGGCCTCCAGCTCGGCGTTCTTCTTCTTCGCCTCTTCGGCGGCAGCCAAAGCCACCGCCTCCCTCTCCTGTGCTGCCTGTGCCGCGGCTTCGGCAGCATGGACCCTGGCCATCAGCCGATCCTCCGTAGCCGCAGCTTCGGCAGCCTGTGTTTGTAACTTGGCGACTCCACTCCTAATGAAGCTCGCCAAGCCCTGCAAAACCGCCTCGGCTCCCTAAAACCCGAAAACAAAGGGGAGATTAAAAAAGGAACAATCACTATGTATATGTAATATTCAGTTGTACACTTACTTCAGGGAATCCTTGGCTCGAGGTCGCGCCGCTCTCGACGATCGTCACTTCGGCATCCAACGAAGTCACGGCTCCTCGAGGTCGTCGGCCGACCACCTGCAGTGGAGAGGAACCATGGCCAGGCGCCTCCAGCTGCGAACTTACGGATACCGACCTTGTAAGGTCGGCCGTCCTCTCTGACGACGCCGCCGAAGTCACCCTCTCCACCACGGAAACAGAGGGCTTCTGCCTTTTCCTCTTATTCTTGCCTTGTAAGGCGGCCTGGAAAGCTTGGGCATCCACTACAAAAAAAATATATATATATATGATCAGCAAAAAACGAAAGAAATCACGAAACGCAAGTCAGCGAAGCAGAGCCTCACCCAAGTCCGCGTCAGACACGGAGTTATACGGGCTTAGCCCATGATTCGCAAGCTCGGCCTCGGCATAATTCCTTTCAACGAGGCCGAGGTTCACCAAGCTCGTCTCAAGGTCACCGGTCGGTTTCCCAGTGTCTCGAGGAGCGAACTTACCCTTCATCCAAGAGTACAATGGGACACCTTCACACCGGCAAAAGAAGAACTTCTTTTGCCAGTTCGGCACCTTAGAAGGCGTCCCCAACTTGAACCTATTAATAGGGGAAAGGTAAGCCCACCCCGTCGGACCAAGCTTAGGCCTAAAAAACCTAAGGAACGACTCTACGGTAAGCGTACCACCACGTCGGCTGACCTCAAAGCAAAAGCAGATGATCTGCTTGACAGAGGGTGGCTGCAACTGACCTAACGCCAGTTCAAGCTCTTCTAAGAGCTCGACAAAAAAATTGTTCAAAGGGAACCGTAAACCAAAATGAAGGTAATCTTCATATACAGTAAAAAAACCCACAGGAGGCGAACTACCCCTATCAACATCACGAGGTAAAAGGAGGCCACAGCCAGAGACGCGTTAGACCCGACCAACGACGGGAATTCAATTTCCCTAAACGCCGGCGGGACTAACGCGCGGGTATATACATTCAGCCAAACCTTCGCCGGAAACCCCCTAACCGGCGAAGGCGAAACCCCTACGTTCTCACTATCACTATCTACTTGGGGAAAAGGAGAAGCATCCATTGTGAAGAAAATTACTTACTTGTCACAGATTTTCTGATCAAAAATCACCGAGAACTGGCTAAACGGCGGCGGTTGCAGAATTTTGGGGCTTAGGGTTTTCTCTTGCGCGATATTGAAAATCGATTGAGAAAAATGTGGTTTAGCGTACATAAGAAGCATTTAAAAGGCAAGGGCACGCCTTTTCAAATCCCGCCTCTTCACCTGCCCCAACCAAAAAGCGACGCGTGTCCTACCTACGCTGACAACAGCAGTCGCACATCACGCCACGTCTATTCAAGCTCGACCTCGTCAAAACGAGGCGGTATACATTTCGACTTCGTCAAGATCTCATTTCCGACGAAGCAATGCAATTGAAGCTCGACCTCGTCAAAACGAGGCGGTATACATTTCGACTTCGTGAAGCTCGACCTCGTCAAAACGAGGCGGTATACATTTCGACTTCGTCAAGATCTCATTTCTGACGAAGCAATGAAGTTCAAGCTCGACCTCGTCAAAACGAGGCGGTATACATTTCGACTTCGTCAACACCACATTTCCGACGAAGCAAATACAATTCAACCTCGACCTCGGCCAGTTTACACCTCCCCACAATGACCTCGCTGCTCCGGTCTTTTGGGGGGGGATGTGATAGGATATGGCCCAACAGGCCCAGATCAGCTCGGCCCATTCCTAATTCCCCCGGCCCAATCAAGGATAAAGCCCAGTGGAAGTCAAGAAAGTCAACCAACTGCTCCCAACCACTCCACAGTGCAGACTTGCAGACAGGAGCACCCACGACCCCCAACCACTCCTGGAACACCCGTGACCTCCATCCTCTATAAAAAGGAATCATTTGTAAAGAAAGAGGCAGGTTGTAATAGCGGTTAGAACACGAAAATATAAAACATTCTCTCCTTCGTGGACGTAGATCTAATCAAAGATCGAACCACGTAAAAACCTCTCGTGTTCTTCATTCTCTCTCGTATAATCACCCTAAAATACACGATCGATCACATATCTATTTCAATAATATGCACCCTTATCTTACGTACATAGTGACATATATATCCGTAACATATATGCAAATATAAATGCACATAACCAAATATTTCATGAGCATGTAAGGTAAGGGTTTTTTTTTTTTTTTCATGTGTTTGTTTTTGCGAAAAGCCCGAAAAGCCCAAAAAGTAATTTCTTAAAAGTTTTTCATAGTCCACATTTTTTTCATTCCAGCCCAGATTTATGGATCTGACCTAAGTTTATTTTTGAAGGCCTACGATTAATTTTAGTCCCCTGCGACTCTTCTCCTTCAAGGTAAAAGACCACATATTTCTTTCTCCAAAAAAAAAAAAAACAAAAACAAAAACAAAAACAAAAAAACAGATGTATTTCTTAACTGCAAAAATGGTTTGAATCTGCTTTCACCATATTATCTATTAAAAAAGAAAATGGAAAAAATTATGTATCGTTAAGCACGTACTATGCATAGTGTACATGGATAACGGTATCAAGACCAAAGATTTCGGATTCGACCAAACTAGCTAGTTGGATCGGTTATGGTTACGATTAGACAATATTGTACGATTTTGTCCAATTCTAACCGGTTCGACCGCTTTTAGAACATTGGATTGATGTTATCAAATTAAGTCATTCGCATAATAAAAACAGATAATTTTTTGCTTTAAAAAAAAAAAAACAAAAAAAACAGTTCATTTCCTTTTTCATTTCATCTTTTCGTGAACTTTTTTTCTCCATTCCTAACAAAAGTTAGTCCTCTGAAGTCGATTACAAAATTCTAACATTTTCATTCGCTTTGATTATTACAAAAGGCCAAATCCCCGCGCAATTTGCAGCCCTCACACTCTCTGGTAATCCTCTTTCTTCATGTGTATTTATAAATTTGTTGAATTCGTGCTATTTTCTCGATGAATGTATGTAATTTGTTGGACACCTTGTCTCAGAAAAAGCAAATCTAGGAACAGCTTCGCAAGATGCCGTACGAATTGAGCGAACAGAAAAGTGAGTGATTGGTTTTTTTTTTTTTTTTCCCCTCAATTTTTACCAGTTCTTTTTTCTCCTTTCTGGGTTTATTTAATGTATTTTTCTAGTTGGTTTAGAGTTTGTGGCTGTTCTCCATTAGTAATTGGGATGTGAAATTTGATGAAGTCTAGTTTTCTGTATTTTTTTTTTTTCATTCTAATCAAGCAAATGAACCTTTGTTAGTTAGCATGATTTTGAGTAAGCAGAGTATTACTGAAGAATCCAGAGAACAGAGGCAAGAAAGCCATTTTGCTATTATTTCAGGCTTTATAGAAAAATAGCTTCTTTTTCTAAGTTGAATTTGTAATAGAATATGTGATGTTGCTATAATTGATCCATAATTGATGCCTGTGCTGGACTTATCTGATCCGTTGTTACCTTGATTTTTTGCTTAATTTAAGGAGGGTCTGGTGCTATTTGTTATACTGTTTTATCCGCATTTTCAAAAGATTATGTAAATTTGCAAGCTCTAAGTGCATGCATGGTGTTTCAGTAACGCCAATACCGAGAGCTAGTTATGTTTAAGTTTGGCGATGCAACGATGTTCCACTAGTTTTTGAAGATACAGAACTAAACTCAATAATAGAGAATTATTCTATTTCATAGGAAGTAAGTCAGACTGTTGAGTGTGTTGGACTCTAAGAGTCGATTCCATCTCTTAGTTTTTGTCTTTCTTCGCTTGTGGGTTTTGTTTTGTGTAGGTATAATACAATATACACGTTGGATTAAGGGGGAGTGATGATGTGGTCGATGATGTGGCAGATACAGAGCTCGTGGGCTGCAGGACTGCTATGTGATCGAGCCTAAGCCCAATATCATAGTGGGCTTATGATTAATCCAAGAGATTAGCTGGACTATGGGGGAGTGATGAGGTGGCTGATGAGTCAGCTGACGTGTGACCTGATGTGGTAACTGATGAGGTTGCTGACATGTGACCTGATGTGGCGGCTGATGTGGTAGCTGATGTGGTGGCTGATGTGGCGAGCGACCAAGTTGTAAAGTGGCCCAATATCATCTAGGGTTTCTAGAAGATAAAGATTGCGTGGAGATATGCTTAAGGAGGCGTGGATGAGTGGTTATCTACTCTCATGCAAATCCTAACCCTAACTTGGTGGCTAAGTTTCAAGCTCTATATAAAGTACATGATTCATTGGAGATAAAAATGTGTTTTTTGGAGAGATTGAAAAGAGAGTTTTATTTGAGAGTTCTCCAATTGTTTTAGGTTGAGTAATACTATCATCATACAACTAGCTTAGTGGATAGTTAGATTGTTTATGTTAGTAGCTTTTAATAGTTCGTTTCCTCAACCTTGGTTTGTAATTCTTCGTGAATTATAGTGTTTGTTTCGCCTTGAGGCACAACAAGATATCATTCTGATATCTTGCGAAAACCATCTTCGTGTCTTCTTTGTTCTTTGTTATTTTCTATTATTTTTCGCTGAGTTTCTATTCATTGTTGCACTCACAGTGCTGCTTACAGTGAACATCTCTTTGTGTTTTCTCACGATATCTTGCACAAATTATTTTTGTGTTCTGATTTTTCTTGATCTATTTTTCGTTCTAAACTATTCCGCTGCGTTTGTGCTCATTGAGTCTGTCACTGTATAGAGCTCTGTGAGTACCTCTGTGTGTTTCTAACCGGTTGATACCAACAGAGTGTCTCCAAGAGGTTCAAAGGTATAGCTGCCTTTTGCCTTCGATAGAATCAGTCTTCTCTAATATCCCCAGAGCACATTAGAGTGGTGATTATTTATTATGTGGAAAAGGAAATAAAGAAAAGAAAGGTAAATTAAAAGAACAGATATATTATTACTCTATAATCATGAATGATCAAAAATAATCATTAAGAACTCGAGGTATGATAACTATAAAGCTAGAGTGTTAAAATTAGGAAAGGAATGTGGGGGAAAAGGCAGTGATATTTTTGATGGAAGAGGAATTAGGGGTATATCTATTACAGGAGAGATGCAATACTGCGGGGGAAACTATCAAATTCAACATGGTCTGTATTTCTATTAAGTGGCTCGTATGCTACTTCTTGACATCCTATTGCTTCGGCCAGTTGATATTAGTTCATGATCTTGAAATTAAAAAGTGCTACTCTTTTCAGTAGTTGAGGATTGTGTTCAACAAACTCTCATTCTTTCTATGGACACGTCATTGACTTCTTATTTGTTTCGTTTTTTTTTTTTTGTTTTTTTTAATATTATCTTGTGTTTTTGTCTTGAATGCTTAATGAAATATATATAAATATTTATAAAAATAAAAAATAAAAAAGTACGCATATATGCATAGGGGTTAGGTTATGTATTAACCAGAATGTATAGAAAATCTCAAGTGAATACAAAGTGGAAAATCATCGTGAAAACAAAACGACAATGTTTCAAAGTGACGATAATACTTGAGTAATTGACAATTAACATCAAAGTATAATAAAGTGATAGTTTTCAAAGTTGCAATTATCATAAAGAGATAATTTTTAAACAATTTTAAAGAGTGACAGTTACCATGAAAAAAGTATTATTTCTTTCACAATTTTGAAATATAGCAAATTTTTCATGAAAAAAAAAATGACAATTCGGGCGTATGTATATTGGCCAAATGGTATGCGAAGTTAATGACTGAGATCAAAGATCATATGTGTTGCGATATTAGTAATAACTAATAAGTGATATAGAGCGGGGGAAGTTAAAGAAATTGCAACGAACTATTTATTGAATGTAATTATTCCATGAATTATGGTATTATTATTTTTAAAGCATGCATCTAAAAATTGTATATCCACGTAAAAGTTGAAATACAAATTCTTAGATACAATAATCTTTTTTAAACCTTTGTTTTTTTTTCTATACTAAAACCATGTTTGGCTTTGATTAGACAATATCTAAGTTCAATGCCTCCACACACATGTACATTCCATTTCCCACTTGTAGAAAAGCTAATGATCATTACATGTGGCCACTTCACATCCATTTTCTGTAAGTATATTGTAATTAAAGTATATAAATAGTAGCAATAATTCTTACATCATGTGTTTTTGTCTGCCTCAATTTTACCTTGAGGCAAAGACATGCGGAGTATAACATTATGAAAAGACTTTATACTTTAAATAAAAATCCATCAAGATTCCCTAATATCAACTTTGGTATTAGTTTTATATATTGCGAGTGGTGCCATGGAGCGTAATTTACTACTGTATTTAAATTTAAGGTCTAATCCTTTTGCTTTAATCTAACAAGTAACATTACTCGAAACTTCTTAATTAAATAATTATTCTATATTTTCAAAATAAAATTATAACTTATTCTAAGCGATTGTGGATTAGAGACAATTTGGACTTGGCTGCAACCGGTCAGGGAGGAATTAAATTACTATTGATAACCGCCACATGAATAAGATTATTAACAAAATTGGTCACTTTTATTTATAAATATTTTAATTATTAGTTAATTTGAAAATATTTTTAACATGTGACGGTTATCCGTTGATACAATATAAGATGTCATATGAAAACAATAAATTCTTTTGATTGAAGAGTCGGTTTTAATGTATAGCGATCTAAATCATACTCCCTCCGTCCCCTTCTACTTGAGCCAATTTCTATTTTGGGTCGTCCCACTCTACTTGAGCCATTTCCTAAAATAGAAATAATTATGCCCAATTAGTAGTGTAATTAAGGGACTTTTAATGACATAATTAAGAATTTTTGTTTCATTACAGTGTTTTTAAGTTTGGAAATATGAATTTATTCCAATTTTCTATTTTTTAAAATTTAATAAAATAATTTAATAATTATAATTGACAAATTATTATTACTATCTTAATATACGTGCCTACTCTACCGGGCTCAAGTTGAAGGGGACGGAGGGAGTAATAAATTATTTTGATTGAAGAGTCGGTTATAATAATTATAGCGATCTAAATCATAATATTTTAATTACAACTTAAATCATTACGTTTTTAGATTCATTAGATTATTTTTCTGCTTATAATAATTATGCGTTAGTACTAGCTTGTTCTTCATCTGTCTACGATAAGTGTGATCTTTTGTCATTTCGATCATACTTTCTATTATAGTGTTTCCGATGTCCCATTTACCATTTTAGATTATTCCATTTACTAGTCCACTATCCAAAATAGAAAGAAAAAAATTTTAGCCCAAACTTAAAACACCACACTCAACTTAGATTAACCCAATTAATTAAATTACTCCAGAAATCCTAGATCTCTCAATATTCTCTCTCTACCTCTCATCCTTTCTTTTCTCTCTCTAAATTTTTACACATATATCAGGAACGGGGGAGTATTATTTAGAACAATATAGTAATACATATTTAGAATATATTATGTTATTATTATTAGTATTACTATTACATACTACCTCCATCCCATTTATTAGACCCCAAGTACAAATGCACAATAGCCAATGCTTTCTTCTAGAAGGGGAATTAAAGACAAAATTAGCAGAAACTTAAGATTTGAGATTACTGTTCATTTTCACTGTAGCGGGTTTACTGTTCATTTTACACTGTAGCGCGTTTACTGTTGAATCATTTAACTGTTCACCTACGAAAAATTCAAAAAAATTACGAATTTACAGCATTGAAGCCATTTAACATTTGACACCCAAGAATTTAAATTTTCCCACCAAAACTGCCACTATCTACTCTATAAAACACAAAACATAAGTAAAAAAAGCACCTCACTCTCACTCTACAAGAAACAGAAACTGAAGAAGCAGATATGGGAAGATCCAAGGATATTCCTGGCTGGAAAAAAGTGGAAGTGATGCAGCTCATACTAGGAAGCTGCATCAATGGAAAGCCAGTGCGTGGCAAGCTAACTGAAGCTGGCACCATCTTCAAGCTTTCCAAAAGAAGCATCACCAGAATCTGGAAAACTGCAATAGAAGAAAGAAATGCACGTGAGGTTTATCATTTTTCAAACATTAGGGAGAGAAGTAGAAAAATCAAACATGAAATTGATTATGCAAAGATTGAAGCAATTGATGTTTCAAAAAGAGGAACAATACAATCAATGTATGATGCACTTGGAATTCCAAAGTCTACTGTGGGAAGATGGGCAACAGGTCACCTGCTCAGACCACACACTAATTCCATCAAGCCTCTACTTAAAACTGGTAATATGCTGAAGATGTTGATTTTTAGTATGATAAAAGGCTGCACATTCTGAAATTCAAACCCATGGAGAACACAATTCACATAGATGAGAAGTGGTTTTATCTAACAAGGAAGAGCTGCAGATACTACTTGACACCTATGGAAGCTGACCCTCTCAGAGTTACACAATCAAAGAACTTCATACCTAAAGTAATGTTCATGATTGCAGTGTGTAGGCCAGTCTTTGATGTGAATGGGGTAGTTATATTTGATGGGAAGATTGGCATTTGGCCTTTTGTAGAAAGGGTAATAGCAAAGAGGAACAACATAAAAAGAAAGAAGGGCACTTTAGAGATAAAACCAGTTCAGTCAATCACTAGAGAGGTGATCAAAGATTCAATTTTGAATGAGGTAAAATGTGTTTATCTCCATGAAATTAATGCATGCAGTGTTTGATATGAATGATTGATATGTTGTTCTGTTTAGTTTAATGCATGAAATGTGAATTATTAATTGCAGATTTTACCAGCCATCAAAGAGAAATGGCAAACACAGTTAAGCAAGAAGATAATAATCCAATAGGACAATGCAAGGCCTCACATAAGCAACAATGATCATGACTTTCAAGCTATTGCAAATGCAGATGGATTTGAAATAAAGATAATTCAACAACCAGCTAATTCACCAGACTGTAATGTGTTGAACTTAGGTTTTAACTGTGCCATTCAAAGCATACAACAGAGGCAGAGAACAAAGGATGCAGAAGAGCTAATACTAGCTGTGAGGAACAGTTTCATTGCTTTAGAAGCAATGACACTCAATAAGGTGTTTTATCCTTACAGTGTGTGTTACTTGAAATTCTAAAACTGAAGGGTGGAAACAACTACAAACAGGTGCATATGAAGAAAAATGCTTTACTCAGAGCAGGCCTCCTACTTACTAATCTAGAAGTGTCTGAGCATTTGGTTAGAGAGAGTATAGATACACTAATTGGAGAAGATAACACAACAGGCATTGAAGAGCTAATGACAAGTATGGGAATTATCCCTCCAGAGAATGGTGATGGTGTTCCAGATCTGAACACTTGAAGGGAAGCAGCTAATCAACTTTTTGGGGAGTTTGAAGATGCAGGAAATGGTTTATTGTGTAGATAAAAGTTAGAAGATTTAGTTTTTTGTGCAGATGAAAGTTACAGGATGCAATTTTTTTTTGTGTAGATTAAAGTTAGAAGTTCTACTTTTTTGGTTGCAATTTCTAGTCAGAAGATGCAAGTTTTTGTGCAGTTTCAACATAAAAGACGTACTATTTTTGTGCAGATGCAGGAAAGAACCAACATTTTGAATTGTGCAGCCAAGGGTTGTTAATTGTAATCTAGTACAGATCAAAGTTATTTAATTCCATCATTTGGCCTAAAATTGCCATCAGATTAATTATTCTATCACTGTATGACTGGACCCAAAATCATCACTCTAACAGACATATGTAAACCAGTTTTAGTAGAGTACTAAGTGAACAAAACTCATCATTGCAGTTCAATCTTATTCCTAAATTCCCACAGCAGTCAATAAACCAACAAACAAGATTCCAGCACAGAAACTGATAGTCTTAACCAGTATAGCATCCAATGATCATCAGAAAGAGAATATCATAAATCCAATATGCCATGAGATCAACATCATCAATTACAGATACCCTATAGCACATAAGAGCACAGATGCCACACGAATCAAGCCATCATGTACAAAAATGTGCTAAACTTAACCATATAAGAGCATAAATGCCACACGAATTAAGCCATCATGTACAAAAATATGCTAAACTTAACCACATAAGAGCACATAAGCCACATGAATTAAGTTATCACAAGAATTAAGGCAAAGAAATCACCCAATTGTGAAGTCCTTTGGCTCCATCACTGGCCACCAAGGCACCTCATCATCTCCAATCTCGGCCTCGGCTTCATCGTCCATCTCGGCATCAACAGGAGGAATGAGAGTTGCAGCTTGGGACCGCGCCACGCCAGCCCTACCGCCAAGAACGAGCCCTACAGATTGGGGCCTGGCCGGGTAGAAGGACGATGGGAGACGTTTGTAGTAGTAATGCAGCAGACGGCGGCAAGGCTTCTCCAACCGGTAGGTGTCGTCGGCGGCCGGGGGCGATGGGGGCCCTGTACTACGGGGGAGATGAGCCCTAGGGGGCGGCGGAGGCGACGGAGGGTGAAGATTTCGGGGAGGCGACTTCTCAGGACTTAGATCTGAGTCCGTTTCGAGCTTCACCCCCTAGGCTTATGTCGAGGCCGATTTATGAAGCGGCAGAAATTAGGGTTCCGCCGCTGCAGTTTTGGGCGAGAACGAAGAGGAAGAGAGGTTGATTTCAATAGAGGAGACCGAATGGGAGGCGAATAACCCAGATCGGCCCTCAGTGACGGCGGCGGCGCCCTAGAATTAGGGTTTTTTGAAGGGGAGATTTCAGGGCTGGAGTCCGATTCGGACTCGAGCTTCGCCCCCCTCGACACCGACCACACCAGAGTCGAAGCTATCAGAACCAGAGGTTTCCGATTAGCCGTTTTTGGGTAGAGAGGGAAGGAGGAGAGCAGATCGGTTCAGAGAGGAGAAGGGGTGGGCGGAAATACAGAGAGAATCACAGAAAGCGTAGGATTCTAGAATGAGGAATGGGGAGGGTAGGTTTAGGGTTTTGTTTGACTGGGCTAAGGCTTAGTCAAAAATGGGCCATTAGTCTCTAAGTGGATTTGGGCTTAATTAAGTTGTAATTGGGCACATAATATTTAGTTAAAAACTTTCCAAATTGGGAAAGTGGCCTAATATATGGGACATCCCAAAGAGGAAATGTGGCCTAATAAGTGGGATGTAGGTAGTATTATATATTATGATTTGACATTAATATATAATATTTTATTATATTAGCATAATATTGCTATGATTTGATTTATTATTTAATAATTAATATAATATTATATGATTAGAATATATATTATAATTTATGATATAAAATTAATATAATATTATATCATTACAATATATCAAAAGATTATAATTTCATATTATTATACAATTATATATATGTCTTGAGGGGAAAAAAAAAAAAGGAAATCTAATTCCTTAGGTAGAAGGAGAGAATGAGAATGGAGCACAACGGTGCCCTAAAAACGAGAAAAAAAAAATGATAAAAAAACCAACCAAACTTTAGGGAATCAAAACTCATTATTCCCTTTCCTTTTCCCATTACCCCCAACCAAACAACCCATATCGTTGTGTTGCTTGTGCATTGGAGAAACTAAGCTCGTTTATTAAATAGGGATAAGGTACAAATACCCCCTTAACATTTTTATGAAAAAACAAATTGCCCCTTGAACTTTGTTTTGGTACAAATAAGACCTTCATCTTCATTTTTAGGTACAAATACCCCCTTAATGTTTTTATGAAAAAAACAAATTGCCCCCTGAACTTTGTTTTGGGATAAAAAGGACTCTCATCTTTATTTTTAGTCATACTATATATCCCTTCCATAACAAATTGTCCCATAAATCTTGAGAATCCTAATTTTCAAAAAATAAAATCCCTAATTGCTCACCTTTCTCTCTTGAAATGACGATGTCATCGGTGACTTTACTATCTCAATGTCGGCACCGCCTTCTTGTTGTACCTCAAACTCGTCATGTCGACCACTTCTTGCACAAGCTTAGTTGTTGGAGACGGAGAGAGACGCTCGGTCCTCATGCCCACCGTGTGCTTGCTTGTACAACAACAACAAAAAAAAATCGGAAAAAAACGGCTGTGAGTGTTCCTAGGTTTGGTGAATTGTTCCTAAAAATGAAGATGATGGTCATTTTTGTAACAAAACAAAGTTCGGGGGCAATTTATTTATTTTTTCGTAAAAATGTTTGGGGGGGGGGTATTTGTACCTAAAAATGAAGATGAAGGTCCTATTTGTACCAAAACAAAGTTCAGGGGGCAATTCGTTTTTTCATCAAAATGTTAGGGGGGTATTTGTACCTTATCCCTATCAAATATGATGTTTTCGAATAGATTTACTTTCACATTTTATTTATTTATTTTTATTTTTTTGCATAAAGGAGAAGGAGTCGTTATCAGTTCATATACTCGATTTTGATTATAGAGTTCCCACAAGATGGAAGAGATGATATCTATTATTCCGGCAATCGTGTACCGAGGTAATTTAGTTAGAATCTTTATATAATTTTGATAACAATCTTAGTGTCTCCAAATGCAAAATACATTAGAAATTGAAGATTAAAAGGTTTAATTATGACGTGGACTTTACTTTAGTCTGTTATGGGGCATTTCTTTTTGGGTCTATAATCAATAAGTTCAAGAAAATAAATGCCCCATAACAGACTAAAATGAAACTTCTTAATCTTAAATTCTAATTTATTATGCATCGGAAGACACTAAGATTATTATCAAAATTCTATGAAGATTTCAATTAAATTACCTAGGTGCATGATTGCCAGAATAATCGATATCATCTCATCCATCTTGTAGAAACTCCATAATCAAAATCGAGCTATAAACTGATAACTACTTCTTGTCCTTAATGCCAAAAAAGAGAGAAAAAAATAAAAATAAAAATTGATGGGATAATTATCTCATGCAAAACGTCATATTTGATATCCGAGCTTAGTGTCTTCGGTGTACAACGCAATGGATGTTTTAGGCTGGGAATTTATTCATTCAAATCTTTGGTGGATATTTCTTACTGCTCATACAATTTTTAGGCGAATGGATGCAGGATGTAGTAAATAAGGTATGATATTTTCATCATGAGATGTATCATCATTCATCAATAATTTTTAGTATTCGTCGTAATGTTACAAAACTCTAAAAATGAGATATTTGTAGGGCTCCAAATGAAACCCACCTAATCCATATTTAATATTTTTAGATTTTTTGAATTATGCGAATCATGATTTTGGATATTTTGTGTAATAATAATAATAATAATAATAATTATTATAATAAGAAGAAGAAGAAGAAGAAGAAGTCGATAATGTGGTAATTGGATACAACAATCGCTAGAAAAGTCGATAATGTGATAATTGGGGTTACGCCCCTAGCCTATTTAGGCCCAATTCACAGTTTTGGTTTGTTTGAATTTTCAACTTCTGACAACTATTTATATTTTGTCCTCCGGTTGAGCGGTGCCCTTGTAGACATGGATTCGTTGAATTTTCAACAAAATCTTGCCAAAAATTTTATATTTCGATTCATTCTTTATGAAATTTATGTCCCTTTTTCTTTCGAGTGTGGTGACATCATAATCTTTCGGGATTGTGGGATTGAGAAGTTCTAACTTCAAGTTAGCTAGAGGCCGTGTCCATTATTTAAGATACTTGTATCACTAAAAAATTTTATAGTGGTTTTTATTTCTGTTACTTGTTTCACAGTTCTTGTTATTTTGGAATATTTTTCAAGCTTAATTATATGTTGTCAAAATGTTGGGATAATATAACTTATCCGTTCAAAAGAGATTAAAAAAAGAAAAAAAGAAAAAAATGAGAGATTTGAAATATGTATTTTTGTAAAAGTCAAATGGAAATGTATATGTTGGAAACATAAAAATAAAATAAGGTAATATGATGAAAAGGTAAGATTTTGAAAAATAAATTAGGTAGGATCTTATTTTTACAAGAGATTATTATCTTATAAACTTTTACGGGGATCATTTTACCAACTCTTATTATAAGTTCTCAAATAACTTGCAATCTATTAATCTGAGAAACTTATAAGTGCCAAACACCCTAGAAGTATGCATTGTCTTTTAGGATAGTTTTCGAGTTCAAGGGTGATCTTTATTGCCATTCAATCTTTGCTCGTCGTTTGGCTTGTTCAGCAATATCAGAGAGCTCGATGCATCTGTCCTTACAGGAGAAAAGGTTGGTTGTAGACTTATAGTTTCTGGTGGTTGAAGACCGAGTAAAGTCCTCTGTGCAGCTGCCCATTGAGCTTCTCTATCGTCTTTGCTGTAGTTGGACTTGGTGCTGAATGCAGTCTATTCATATCGAAACAAAGAGTGGCTGCTTACTTTGAATGGTAAATTAGGTTGACAATAAATACAACTAGAAATTGATGACAAGATAAAAATTGTTCGATTCGTCAAAGCATGTCCACAGCTCTTGATTCATTAGTCCACTCAACTACCTAGACTCAGGGCCGGCCATGAGGAGGTCTAATAAATTGTTCAAAACATGGCCTAAAAAATAATGGGACCCAAAATCGATTCGGAGCATCTTGTATTGCAATGATGGATGATCGTCATGTATCATAAATATTTCCTTAACAAGCAATAATCAAAAGTTTCCATAAACAAAAAATTGTTGATTTCGGAAATATCATGACATGTGGCAACCATCCGTCGTTGCAATACGGAATTGCAATAGACAATCCAAATTGCCTAAAATCATATAATTACTCCTCTTCATTTTGTCTCGGGGGTTCTCTCATCTTTATCCTTTGATATATAGTGTGTATCTATTTCCTCCTTTATTATTTTTAAGTGATTATTAAAAAAATAATACATTTAAGACCCAATTTTTATAATTACGACAGGGGGGGCTTGAATAATGTTGTGAAGGAAAATGTACCATGTTTTCCAAGAGACAGTTCCAGGCTTTCCCACTCCACAAGCAGTGAATGCAGAACTTAAGGAGGTCGAGTAAGATGTAAGTAATGACGCTGTAAACCCCAGTGACGCCGGCCCAACCCCAGCCGCATCCTTTGATTTTTGCAGAGCTCCAGTGTGCATAAACAGCTATTAGAGTAGTAACCTGCCGCACGAAGTTATCATGCATATTCAAACTTAACATCTTTCCCTAATCATATACTATGATGAATGTTGCAATATTTGTAACAAGTCACTTACCAACTGACATATCAAGAAAACGATCAGCAGGATGATTCCGGGCCGCTCAGCAAACGACAAGCGACGAGATCTTATCACGAAAAATAGGGCCTGGTTCATAATACTTACTTGCAGGTAGATAACAGCCCTCATTTCCTCATGACTATCCTTCAAAGGTTTCACACCAAACTTGTCCTGCATAAGAAAGGGAATCGAGAAAAGACTAAAAGGCCCGTATCCCGTATAGATAGAGGTCTAAGCATCTTTCTACATCAAAGTGTTCCATTCTTACCGAGAAGAAGGTGGTGTTTCTGATTTGCCAGAACAATATTAGTGTCCCTAATGCCAAGTACCCTCCTAACAAAACTCCGGGGATTAGTACCTCTCTTAGTTTCCTGCAGCTCTCTGGGATCGGTGACCGTTTCACTCTCTCTCTTGAGATAGCCATGATAGTTCCTGGTGACAGATGCGCAACTTGAGACGTAATCGAGTACTGAATCAAACAATGGTTTTGATGTACTCACTCCATCCTCTATCTCTTGGACCTGTAGATATTGTGATGATAGATTTTAAATTGTATTTTGTAGAGTTTAGTTTTTTTAAAGGGTACTACGAGTGTTGTAGTACCTTGTAAAAAAAACTAAACTCTCCAAAAATTCAATTTAAAATTTATCATCACAACAAGAGATAGAAGACGGGAGGGAGTAGTTGTTGGAGCTTAACTCACCGCTATTTAATTTGACCATAATCAGAATCAGGAACGGAGTGAACTCGAAATTCCATAGTAGTGCTAGAATCATGAGCGAAAGCTGTAGTTTTTTTTCAGGAATTTATATGGTTAGAAGAAGCTGTAGAGGGAGAAACTGGCATATAGTGTGCTTCTACAACACTTACCACTGTACCAGTTGTTACTGAGACGGCGTATACCTTGAAGAAGACGTTGACAATTCAGTTTAGCTAGTTAGAGAGTTTAATTAATTAACAGAGACTAAAAGCTTGTAATGAGCATACTCACGGTGTAATTTTGCATTTTCTGGAAAACATCCCTGCTAGTAAGCACTGCACTTATAATGACGCTCAGTCCCGGTTCAGTTAAGACAATATCTGAAACAGCACGAGCAGCATCAGTTGCATTAGCAACAGCTATGCTGATATCAGCCTTCTTCCTACCTGGAGGGTCGTTCACACCGTCTACTGTCATACCACATGTATGCTTTTTGTCTTGCAATCTCTTCACAATTTCACATTTGTGCTCTAAAAAAAAAAACTGTCATTTGGTGGAAGGAAGTACAAGTAATAGCGTGTAATAACGTGCCAAAAAGAAAGTGAAATCACCAGGAATAACTCCAGCAAAGCCATCGGCTTTTTCAATCAGCTCATCTACAGGAAATGTTGCTACAGATTCACCTTCTAGGCCTAGCAACAACGAGGACGACCACATGTTTGTTCCCATTCCAAGCCTGCGCCCCGTTCCTTTGCAATAGCAAGCTGATCTCCTGTAAATTAAAACGAGGAATTAGAGATTGAATAATGACTAATTAAGTAAGTTGCTCGAAATTTTAGTTCATTACCAGTCATTATCTTCACATTGACACCGTGATTCAAGGCTCTCTTGATCGTTTCCGCGCTGTCAGGCCTAGGTGTATCAAACAAAGGTAAAACGCCAACGAGCTGCCACGGCCCTCCCGTACTCTCTTTTGTCTTCTCAGGAACTTCCTGCACGAGTATGAGCTAATGAGCATAGCAGAGTGAAAAACAATATATATAACCGGTGAAATATATATGTTAGAACCTGTGTAGCAACTCCTATAGAACGGAGTCCGTGTTGAGCAAACTTATCTATGACATCATCAACTTTTTTCCTCAAATCTTCCTTGCCATGACAAAATTCCAGTATCTGAACAACGGAATGAAATTTTAAGGCTTTAATTTGGAACTGGAACTATATGGTTTCGAGTTGTAGATCGATATCACAGATACCTGCTCAGGAACACCTTTGCATTCGCGATGCCAATTTCCACAGGAATCTATGTAGGTTAGTGTCGTCCTCTTCTCCACAAGGACGGAAGGAGAAAAATGTACTTCTCTTATACCAGCTCTTGCCTATCAAATTATGAAGGAAATGGTAGAAAATTGACTTAAGGCATCGTATATCACAAGAAAACTGAAGAGTTTCTTTTATCCAACTACAACATTGAACATACCTCCGTTGGATCTGCAAGCATCTCAACTATTGCAGCATCCGTAGCATCTCGACTGTTAGTTCGTGAAGCCCTTGCAGCAAGCAAAATCACCTGGTCTTTATCTATTTCGTCGACAAAGACTTCTATGAGGCTCTTGTCAACTGTTAGCTTACTCGAAGTTAGTGTTCCTGTTGTATCACTGCAAAGGATATCCATTCTTGCCATTTCCTCTATAGCTGCCATTCTTTTGGTGATAGTGCCTTGCTTAGAGAGCACTTGGGAAGCAATAGCCATAGTAACAGATAACATTGTTGGAATAGCAATCGGATTCCCTCCAATCAAGAGAACCAATAAATTTTCAACCCCAACCCTCTGTACCCTAATTTCATTATCGGGTACATGATTATGATCTCCACGATGATTCCAATCAAAATGAAATAGATGCAGAAGTTTCCAATTGCAGTGAGAAACTTCTGGTAGTCTCCAACTTGGTTGGTGCTGTCCTCCAAAGGACCAGCTTTCCCTACGAAAGTATGAGCACCGATTGCAACGACGACAGCCTCGATTTCTCCCTGCGTACATGTTGAGCCGGAGAAGACCATATCCAAGGGGCTCTTGGTTACAGACAGAGTCTCCCAGATCAATGCAGATTGGTCGACTTTCAAGACATCGCCATCGAGGAGACAAGCATCGGCCGGGATGATATCTCCGAGTCTTATGCTTATTATGTCACCCGGAACAAGGATCTCTGCATCTTGCTCACTCCATCGGCCATCTCTCAGGACCTGCATATATTTCTTTTTAAAATTCAAAAAAATAAAATAAAATACTCCCTCCGTCCCCTTTATATAGAGCTTTTTTTTTTTTTTTTTTTTTCAACTGAGTTTATTAAAATAAAAAAACCGCTCATGCACCTTTGTCTTGGGTGCGATTCTATCCATAAGAGCTGCAGCAGCATTGCAAGCTTTCTCTTCTTCAATCAAACTGATTGTGGAGTTGACGATCAACAAGGAAACAATACCGCAAGATTCCATAAAATTGGGAGGCCTTCCGTCCCCATTGACAAAGACTATATTGATCAGAGCAGCAGCCCCCATAGCCCATGACAACGGGTTCCACATGAAGCTAAAAAACTTGAGGAGCTTTCTCTGTGATGTTAAAAGGAAAAAAAAAAAAAAAAAATCCAATGTTCATCACTTCATGTGTTTCAGTACATAGAATCAATGACAAGACAGAAACAATATGATCATACCTTCTTCTTCGCCTCTAGTTTGTTAGGACCAACTATTTTCTGCCTGTTCTCTGCTTCCTCTGAAGTTAGACCTTGTCTCGTACTTTTTAGCAGCTCGAGTACTTCGTCAACTTGAGCTCTTTTCTGGGAATTAGGCATTCGAAACTATACTCAATTTACCATCTTAAGCCATCACCAAGAGCATGTACAATGAATATTCACGTGTTGGTGTTGGCCTATCAGTAGGGATTAATGTTTGAGACCAAATATTTCATTTTTGAATTTTACCTTTAATTATGTCAAAAAAAAAATAAAAAAAAATAAAAAAATAAAGAAGCAGGACATTCTCCCCACCCTTGTTTACTAGATCATCATAGTAAGTTTCATGAGCAAGCTTTTCGCGTCAAAGGGCATCTATTTGGAACTCCAGCCAGTTTCTAGACACAGTATCTTAGAAGAAAAGTACTTTTGTGCATCCCTTCTACTTATAAAATTATATATACATGTGTGCTTAAATATTTTATATAGACCTTAAATATAATTTTTCTCGATAATATAAAATAAAAACGGAAATATTGATAGTTCGAATTCAAATTCTTGTGTACATATTATGATACGTATAGTTGGTGAAAAAATAAATTGTACTCCGTCCATCCACGAAAAATATTGTGTTTTTGACATTTTAAAATATGATCATGCATGTAGTACCCTGCTAAAGCTCTCCTTGCAATACCTTGACATGTTTTTACATAGACATTAAAATAAAATGCCAAAAACATATATATATGTGTAGTGTAGATGCAAACCATGTCAATAGCTTCTTTCTTGATCTCATCAAGACTTGTGCCCTTGGTGCAGTCCATGTCGAAGACCGAAGGAGAAGACAGCTTTGAAATCTCAGATATCAATTAAGCATAACGAAATGCTAGCTAGTGAAAAAATATGATACTATATTTTATTCAATCAAAAACTATAGCACGTATTTGGATTAAATAAATAACAAAGGAGAGGCTTTGTTTTATTTTTTTTGGGTTGTTAAGAGTTGCTATCAAAATTTCCTTCTCCGACAGTTGCTCTTCATTTTAAACCGCTGATTAGTTTTAGCTTTTCTAATGACATTAGGCATATAAATCATTTCGGATTTTGTCTTTGAACAAACTCTAGCTAGAAATTAACTATTCCTGTAAAAACGCTTCAAAACCATCCGAATATTGCCTGTTTAATTGGTGCGCGAAGCAATTGGGGACACGGAGAAATAACTCGTATATATTTAACTACTACTTCCATTTTTTTCAAGTTGTTACAAGTATCCCGTAAAAGAAAAAAAAATTTAAAAAATTATTTTAAAACTCATCATTAAAACGCTCGAAAACGCTTGAAAAAACTGCTGAAAAGTGTAATAACTTGAAAAGGACGGAGGTAGTATTACTTTCTCCATCCCTAGTATCCGAGTGGAAATTTCATTTTCGAGACGTCACACAAATTCGTGTTAAGATCCAAAAGTTACAAAGATTTTATAACACCATAAAGTTGCACTATATTTACAAAAATATCAGCTACGACCCACTACTTTATTCATTTTCTCAACAACTTTATCCCAACAACTTAACATTTTATATATTTTGTAGGTTTAATAATTTTATTTCATCTAACTTTAATAGATTTTTTTCTTTAACACGAATACAAGGGATGCATGGGTATAACAAAAAGGGAGCGTCCATTAATTTATTCAACTTTATTCTACGTGGTTAGAGCATTTTCAATAGTACTTAAGTTTAGAATATTAATTTATAGCGAGTCCAAAAGGTATGAATTAATTGAAACTCAATTGAAACTTATAAATCATAAAGTGATCCGATATAAATCACATAGAAATGCTCCCCTACCCACGATGGACACACTTAACGTGCCCACCGCTGACGTGGCAGTGCCACGTCAATAATTTTTCCTTTTAGGGTTCACTTTTTTTAGTAGGGTTTAGTTTTTTATGGTAGGATTTATTTTTATGAGGTATATTAATTATAATTTTTCTTAAATAAAATGTCGCCACCTTAGCCGTGGGCATATTAAGTATGCCCACGATGGATAGGGGAGCATTACTCATAAATCACATTATAGTGCATTAAATTTGTAGAATAGTTTTCAAATTATTTAACTTAGAAATTACTGATAAAAGATTAACAAATACAACTAACTAAAAGTAATAATATGCTATGGGAGCATTTCTGATATATGTTGATATAAATGTGGATCTCTGATCGCATTTCATTCTTTTCCATAAAAGATGAGTTTATTCCATATTTCATTGTTGCCGTTTAGGAATCAATGCAATAATTAATTAAAGTCATTTTTTGTGTTACACCCTAATCTAAATAAAGTGTTAAATTTGAATTTAATAAATCTTTGATGCGAAAAATTGATTTCTTTTTTTCTTTCTTTCTAAACATAGATGAAAAGGTTCATGAAATTTAAACTGTAAATGTAAAACCCTTCATAAAATAGAACTAGGAATTCATGATTTGAACTATTCCACTAAAAGTAACCATCACCAAACTTCACTACATTTTGACAAGCTAAGTTTGAATAAAAGAAACAATTAATAGCACTTATATCAATAATCAATATCTTTAGGTAGAGAAATGATATGCTACTCCCTTATTTGTGGGCATCTTCGTCGTTTTATCACTTCGGCATTATTTTTTTTAATTTTTAATTTTTATAAATATTTTAGTATCTTAGAAATTAATATAAAAATTATAAAATCTAAAGAGTAAATAAAAATCAAAGCTCAATTTATTTTATTACTCATTTTTGAAGTAAAAAATAAAAAATAACAAATTGAGTTTTGATTTTTTTAATTTTATGATTTCTAAATTAATTTCTAATATACTAGAATATATAAAAAAAATTAAAAAAAATAATATCAAAATGATAAAACGACAAAGGTGCCCACGAAGGTGTCTACGAATGAGGGAGTAGCATATCATTTCTCTCTTCAGGTAATAGCTCATATAAAATCATGTATAGCTTTACAGGGAGAGAAAAAAAGAAAAAAAAAAAGGAAAAGTCTGACGAAAATAACAAATCAAAATTATCTCAATACTCGATAACAGATAAAGATACGTTTAAACTACAGAATAAATCGAATCAATTAGCTGTACTGTCGTTATCTGAAAGATTTCTAATACCCAAAAAAAAAAAACCAAAAAAGAAAGAAATTCTATATGCATTATTTATTTCTTTCGCAACTCTCAAAGTACAGATCATTGCAATTATAATTAGTTAAATTAGTACGGAAAATAGGCGATTCAAAATTTGGGTGCTCCCGTCGGCCGTCGCCTAGTTCAGTGGGACTATCCTTAATTAGGTCTTGCCTATTCTTGATTGTGGAATCGGAATCTCTTATCAACAAACTTCATCTATTCCGAATTTAAAGAATTTTCGCTCTTTAACGAGAGACTAGTATTGTTGCCCATGCGATGCACGGGATATGATCTACGTTAATTATTATTACTATAAGAAAAAGAATAAACAGATATAAAGATGATTGAATTTAGCTAATAATAGTAATTTTTTTCACATAGAGAATTTTTGATTAAAAATAAAATTATCGATATTAAATGAATATGTGGATATAGTTGTTACTCATTTAAATGTAATTGAACCATTCAAAAATATTTATAAATTAAATTCATTTTTGATAGCGAAGCGCATCTTCAGTTGGTAAGATATTTTCCCTTCAATCAAGAGGCAGAGGGTTCGAGTCATCTCGGATGCGTATGTGTGTGAGTGTGTTGTGTTTACTTGTTAAAAAAATATTTTTTCATTTAAATTAATATTGGATGGTGTGTGAGTGTGTTGTGTTTACTTGTTAAAAAAAATATATTTTCATTTAAATTAATATTGGATGGTATCTTCAGGTCCAACTTTGGTATCCAAAATAATTTTTATTAGTTTTAGAATATTTATCATAAAAATGCTACTGTAACGATTTATATTTATCATTTATAACTAAAAATTAGGATTTTTAAAAATTACTATATACCTTAATTTTAAATTTATTGACTTTATTTTAATAAATAAAAATAAATATTAAAAAATAATTAAAAATCATAATTGGATCAGTTAACCCAATTGATAATTGTAAACCTAAACTAAATCTTGATATATAAACTGAAACTGAAGCATAAAAATTAAAACTTAAAAAAAATAAATTATATTACATACTAATATACTAAAATTGAGGCTGAATATTCCAATTTAATTAATATTATTGTTAGATTATAATATTCAAAATATCTAATTTTTTTACAAATTGACCGTTGAATATAATATATATTTATTGAAGAAAAATACAATAATGTTTGATTTATATTTACGTCGATAGCACAATCTATTTGATAAATTAATTTATAAACTAACAAACAAATGTACATCATTGTAATTAATCAATGTGTATTAACCATTAGTTAGATCTCATTCACCTTTAAACACTTGTGCAATAAGTATTTGTCCATAAGATTTTTGGATGTATGTTTTGATGGAAAAGTGACAATATTGTAAATTTTTACAACAATTCTACTTTTAAATATTGTAATAGATAAGAATATACTTATCTAAATATATATATATATATATATATATATATATATATATATATATATATATATATCATTGATCTTAGGATAATTTACAGTTATTAGAAATAAATCGGATGAGTTTTCATGTGCTTTGGGTGAATTAATCATCTTACGTTGAATAACCACCGCCGATAGCCGACATGTATGTGAAGTAGTTTTCTCATTTTTGTGTAGATTAGGTGTTATACCTATGTGTGGAATATAATGTGCTATATGCGTATAATAGGTGTAGATTTCTCAAGTACTACCTCCATCTCGTTATATTGAGTTTTATTTTCGTTTTGGTCCATCTCATTATATTGGGTCCATTTCCTAAAATGGTAAAAAATTTGTGACTACAATTAACTCTCTCTCCCTACAATTGATTATAGCCACATATCAATTTTGGTCCTCCCATTTCTTGGTTTGTGTGAAGGTCAAACTAAACCCAATATAATGAGATAGAGGTAGTATATAAGTAGAATGTGCTTAATTTAATGATTGATTTTAAATTGAACTTTTTGAATTTTTTGATTTTTTTTTGATTTTTTTTTTTTGCAATGTAATACGAGTGTTTAGTATCTTGTAGAAAAACTAGACTCCAAAAATTCAATTTAAAATCTATGATCACAAAGCTTCAAAATCAATTACTCCCTCTGTCCTCCATTTACTGACCCTGATAACTTTTTAGATGATTTTGAAGCTTTGTGATGATAAATTTTAAATTGAATTTTTGGAGATTAGTTTTTTTACACGATACTACAACACTCGTGGTACCTCGTAAAAAAACTAAACTTCAAAAATTCGATTTTAAATCCATCATCACAAAGCTTTAAAATTATTTAAAATATCAACATGGTCAGTAAATAGAGGACAGATGGAGTAACATATTCAACAGATGAGACACGGAGGTGGTATTATTTAATATATACGAGTACTATATTATTCACACTTTTAACTTTTAAATTATGAAATTCTTAAAATTAAATTTTATATTTACAATTTCGATTCCTTTTGGGTTGACGAAACTTATTATGTGGAAATGGTTTGTTTCAAGTTAACCGGTTTCCGGTTCTAAACTTAGCGTGATTTTCGGTTTAGTTAATCAAAAATTTCGTATCGGTTAATCAAACCATATAAACAGTTCCAATTCTACATATTACCAAACTGTCAATCATCTGTAATGACAAAATTATTTACTCTGTATAATATAATTATTTATCTCTTAATTAATATTTTCAAGCATTAACAATATTTAGTACTCCTGGGACATACTATAAAAGAAATTAGCTTTATATAAGTGTAACGAAGGTAGTATGATGTTTAAAAATCCAAAAATCAAATATAGATAGACACACTTGGGTCAGCCGGAGGCACCGTGCGGTCTCGCTAAAACAATGACATTTTTATTCATATAGATTGATATTTTTCTGTATAAAGATTAACACTTTTAAAAATTGTCATTTTATTCGTAAAATAATTATGTTAAAGATTGACACTTTTATTCATATAGATTGACAATTTTCTGTATAAAGATTGACACTTTAGGCCCGGCCGCACGGTGCCTCCGGCTTACACAAGTTTTTGTCATATAGATAAGATTAGGAAAAACAACCGGCCGGTTTGGAACTGAATTGCTGGTTTGCAAGCCCCAAGTTCACGATTTCGGAAAAACAAAACCGTAACGTACCGCCAATTCCGCTGGTTACAATTCCGGTTTCCTAACCTCCGGTTCTGATTCGGTTCCCGGTTCCGCTTCTTTTGGCCGGCCGTACTCTGAAGTCAGTAAACCGTTGTCCGTTTTCTTTCGCTTTGATTACAAAAGGCGAAATCCCCTTCCTTCATGTGTAACTATTTTACCACTGCATTTGTTAAATTCGAGCTATTTTCTGAATGAATGTATGTAATTTGTTGGATATCTTTTCGCAGAAAAAGGAAATCTAGGTTGGCTTTGCAAGATGCCGTACGAAATGAGCGAACAGAAAAGTGAGTGATTTTTTTTCTCAATTTTTCCAGTTCTTTCCCCCCGTTCTGGGTATATTTGATGTATTTTTCTAGTTGGTTTAGAGTTTGTGGCTGTTCTCCAAATCCAATAGTAATTGGGTTGGGTTGGGATGTGAAATTTGATGAAAGTCTTGTTTTCTGTTTTGTGTTTCATTCTCATCAAGCAAATGAACCTTTGTTACTTAGCATGATTTTGGGTAATCATAATAATTACTCAAGAATCCAGAGAACAGAGGCAAGAAAGCCAGCCATTTTGCTTTTATTTCAGGCTTTATAGAAATGTGGAGTAGTTTCTTTTTCTAAGTTAAATTAATAGAATATGTGATGTTGCAATGATTAATCCGTGATCGATGCCTGTACTGGATTTATCTGATCCATTGTTACCTTGCTTTTTTGTTTAATTAAAGGAGGGTCTGGTGCTATTTGTTGTTATACTGTTTTATCTGCGTTTTCGAAAGATTATGTTAATTTGCAACCTCTTAAGTGCATAGTGTTTCAGTAATGCCAATACTGAGAGCTATTTATGTTTAAGTTTGGTGATGCAATGATTTTCCACCAGTTTTTGAAGATATGAAACCAAACTCAGTAATAGAGAATTATCATATTTCATAGGAAGTAAGTCAGACTTTTGAGTGTCTCCAAGGAATTCGTGTTGTATTTAACGAACTTGAGTGTATTTTTGTGTCTGATTGAGGATATAAAGAGGTTTAAGGTATAGCTGCCTTTTGCCTTCGATAGAATCAGTATTCTCTAATATCCCTAGAGCACATTAGAGAGGTGATTACTGATTATATGGAAAAGGAAATGAGTAAAGAAAAAGAAAAAGAACAGATATATCATTACTCTATAATCATGAATGTTAAAAAAATAATCTATAAGGACTTGAGGTATGAAGACTATAAAGAGTGTTAAAGTTAGGAAAAGAATGTGGGGGGAAAGGCAGTGATATTTTTGATGGAAGAAGAATTAGGGGTATTTCTATAAGAGGAGAGATGCAATACTACAGGCGAGACTTTCAAATTCTTCATGCTCTGTATTTTTCTATCTCTGTTTAAGTGAGGACCCTATATTGCTGTAAGCTTACTGGCTTGTATGCAACTTCTTGACATCCTATTGCATCGGACATTTGAGATTAGTTCATGATCATGAAATTAGAAAGTGCTACTCTTTTCTTTTCAGTAGTTGAGGATTGTGTTAAAGATCAAGGCTAGTCGGACGTATAGTTTGCATCTATGGTCAGATGCTTCTTAGGTAGTCGAGTAAATACTCGTTAGGATTACAATCATAGTCTTGATCAATATACTGGGTTATCAGATTGCAACATCAGCTGAGTATAAGTTGGACTAGACAATAAGATGGTATGTAGGAGTAGGCTTGAGTATGTTCGTTAGGTAAGATATGAATCCTCTTCAATATGCAATTACAAATTAAAGCGAAATGGAAACAACAATCGGTTCAGCCATCCTGTACATGGTTTAATAAAAAATCTACAAATGTCAGTAGATACCATAGGCAAATATTAAGACCTTTTTCAAAATTCAGAGATTGGTCGAGGTGGACAAACAGGGGAAGAGAGATCATTAGCCAATTTACAAATGGCAGTGTGCTTTACCAGCCTTTTTGTTTGACAAGTGCTTATCATTGGAGCAGGAAATTAGTGCATGGATGATATTTGAATAATCAATATTCTTTGTTTTATTATGCATCCGTTAAATACCATATGATGGTGGAGTAATAAGCTTTTCTTTTGATACCTATTTGATTCCAAATAAAAATTGAAATCTGACATTGCATTCTCCTACATTCAACAAATATTGCAGAGGTTGGTCTCGGTCTCATTGGGTTTGGCCTAGTCTTCACCTTTCTTGCCATTATTCTGTTTTTTGATAGAGGTTTGCTAGCTCTTGGAAATGTAAGACACTTTTGTTCATTAAAATTTCTCTCATTTTGCTTCCCTTTTCCTCTAAGCATCTATTTATTAATCTCTTTGCCTTTGCCATCAGATATTTTGGCTGACAGGTGTAGCCATTTTACTAGGCTGGCGATCAACATTACAAGTCTTCACAGACCGGAGGAATTATAAGGTACAAGCTATGGGAGAATGTAGACTGAAAACATTAGTATATGCAAATGCAGATATATCTGTAATTGAGATATATCAATATTTTTCATTGATCTAATTTGAAAAGGTGATGGATTTTTAACGTGAAATTTTAGGCAATGCCCTAACAATCTTTCATGAAATATGTTTGGGGTAACGAATAGATAATAAACTAAATAAACAATTTCTAGCAATATAATAAGATGAAAATAGTTAAATACTACAAAATGATGACCCGTAAGATTTTAATGCATAAGACACAACATTGTCTTTTAACTAGACAATATTGATATCAGATCAACAAGTTATATCAAGTCCAAGTTTGTTTCTGCATATATTGTTGGTTTGTCTTAAATCTATGCCAACTGTACGCTCGTAGATGAGATAATTTGGAATAATCAAATATCAAAATCTTGATATATAGTTGAACCTTTATGTGACCTTTGAGGGAGTCATCAAAAAGCATTTTAGAGCACTGAAAAAATAAACGCAAGAACAGTCTTATTATTATAAATTTGAAAGAAATTTTGCAAAAGAAAAATTGTCATATTCGGTTCAAGTATAGTACTGATATCTCGTAATACTTCTTGACTTTTATTGATATGTTCCAATATTGATTGGTATTTCCACAAATTTTGTGAAACAGTTTAAATCCCCATAGTGATTTGATGTCTTCCGAAAACCAAATTTTCATCATTGTAGAAATTGGATGCAAACCTTCTATAACCATCTTTGATATTGTTTGCTTTCAAGATCTTTTCAGTTTTATGAGTAACTGACTATTAAATATCTTATAGGGCTCAGTTTCCTTTCTTCTCGGGATATTTTTTATATTTGTCCGCTGGCCAGTAGTTGGTATAGTTGTGGAGATATATGGATGCATCATTCTGTTTAGGTAAGGCCTGGATTTTTTTTCCATATTCATTCGCTTCTTTGTTTATGTGTTTGGTATGGTGTCATTTCTCATTTGTATTATATGTGAGACTTGGTTTTGACTCAAATACTCTGGTGTGCTGCCCAGTGGTTTCTGGCCCTCAATCAAGGCATTTCTTTACCAGATTCCAGTATTTGGCTGGATTATACAGTATCCCGCACTGGTGAGTGGATGCTGACTTTCTAATTCTTTTGCTTTTTGAAAGTTATTTTTGGGTTTTCTTGGGCTGAATATAGTGAGCATGTTCATACATTCAATTAGCTGAAATGGTTAAGCCAATAGTGATATAAAGACAACATCACACAATCCTTTACATCCTGCACCTCTTTAAAGTTTTGTGTGTGTGTGTGTGTGGCCTGAATGTAAAGGAGGATCTGGTGAAATGAGCAAATGAATAATTGATATTTGTTTGGTGTTATATTTATGTATTTGCTATATTTGTGTACAATGGGAAATTGATTGCATGTTTGAGGGCATCTGTAGCAGTTGGCCATAACTACAGCCAATAGAGATTACAAAATTGATAAATATTTTAAGAAATGCTATCTAAGCATGTGTGGAAGTGGACTGTATTCCTTTGTGTTGGTACTGTTTCGTTCACTTTCCACTGTATAGGATATTGAATCAAATAAGGATGTGATCTTCAAAACAGTATGCATATTTTGTTGTAAAGTATACGAGTTCAGTTGATATGGCTTTGCTATTTGTTGAAGTCTAGTTTTCTGGTGCATTTGAATCGTGTTTCGAATTTTTAATTGGGGTGGTATGGTCACAAAAATTGAGATATATATATTCATGAAAGCTCTCTTCATCCTAATAGTTTCTGATTATCTCAGACAAACACATGCATGCGAAATAGTGGCTCTAAGAATTTTCGTCATCATTTCAGTGGGTGGTATCAATATAACTTTTCTAATCTTCTAGGAAACAGTGTGGCTTTGCAACACAAAAATGTATACGCCTTCAGTAAATAAATCCTCTTGTTATCTAGTGATGTTTAATACATTTAGTGGATTTCTTGAATCTGGAAATGACTTTCCTCATAGTTCATCTAAATCACAAGCTTGTTTTTTTTTTTTTTTTTTGTCCCGTACTTATTTAACACTTTCATCTTCTTAAATGGATATGCCGACGCATTCACATTATACAATAATATGCTAACTACGGATGTCTTATTAAAACTGATTTCAGCTTATTAATCAGCTAAGGAAGAGCTGAAGCGCTCCAGTTGAGACTTAGCATATTGCCCCTGAACTCCATAAATCCTATAATTTTGCAGCAGTTATATTCACTAATCATCTCGACTAGAACTGTCGGAAATTTGTGGATGAAGAGAGTAAAAGTATCCTGGGATACAAGCAAAGAGTCCGGAAATTTGCAATAGGTACTTCATCTTTGCTCATAAACAACCTTAGGCATAAAGATTCTGAGCACATGTTGTTTATGCCATACTGTTCAAAATGTGAGTATTTGGGTGATTTGAAAGAAACAGAATATCCAAACATCTCTGTTTTGTAGGGGCACCTATTTGTAAAAAGATGGATCTATATGGTTGTAAATTAATGAGATTAAATTGGGTAGTTGTTTGTCATAGTCATGATATTCAATGTCTAAAAAATGAAGCAACAAATGATTCTTGATCTTATTTATGTCCCAAATTCTGATATTTATTTGTTCTCCATTGCTTTCTGAAATGTTAAAGAATTGGTAAGTGGCTCATTCTTAATTAATTTAAATTATCTGGTTGGTTTATATTTATTCTTAATTAATTTAAAGTATTTGTTTAATACTACTATCTGTTAGGTGTTGGGTCAAGTTTAAGAATGTGATGAGATTATCAGTTATTTACAAATCTAATCATATGTCAAGTTTATAAATATATAGTGATTATAACCCTCGATTATTACAGTGATTTACTTCACATCATCTGTCTTTGGTATGCTAAATAGTGTTGGCATCAATTGTTGGGTGTTTCGCATTATGAATGCAAATTATTCTCTTTTTGTACATTCCCTATTTAGAAGCATCTGTAGGCACTTTTTGGTTTTTTTTTTAAGCACAAGAATTTGTGTAATACTCGGACGGGCCATATTTACGAACTCTAAGCCCAATTACTTGTTTGTTTGTTGTTTTATTATTTTTTTTAATTTTTTTTTAATTATATATAAAAACAATTTAACATGAAATTTTCGTGTCACGGATCACTCTCAGAAATTGGCGAATACCATTAGGTCAACACACACACACTAATAACACATTTTGTAATTTTACTTGTATTATTACAATTGTTATATTTAATACTCCATCAGCCTCATTCGTCCTATTGATAAATGACTAGTTGATTGTTTTTTATCTCACAAAAAGACAGTCAACTAGCCATTTTATCAATGCGACGGAGGGAGTAAAGACTATTTAACTCGTGCAACATTTATGAAATGGGATGTGGATTTGGGAAGAGTAGGCTCATTCAAAATGGGTATAATAAATGCAATCACGTCTCAAAGCTGAAACTGAGTTATGAAGGTGGTGGTGGTACCCGTCACTTCACTTCCCTTCTATGCATTGTTGTTTGCTATGCTCAACTTATTCATTCCCAAACTATTCCCCCTCTTTAATGTCCCCCTCTCTCTCTCCCTCTCTCTCTCAAATGAGTGAAATATCTCAAATTCTAGGACAAATTGCAAATTAAACCATGAATCTTCACCCATTTTCAAATGTTTCCATTTTTGCAAATGAAAAATTGTGCAAATCTTCTGGCCAGGGCCGGCCCTGAGGGTGGGCCAGCAGGGGCGGCGGCCCAGGGCCCACCATTTTAAGGGGCCCAATTCTTTAAATGAATAGTATATATGTATTTCCGAATCTTGAAAAATTAAAGAAATACAGTTAACCATATATGCCCCAATACGTTAGGGTCTTTTTAAAATAAAAAGGCCCAAAATCATTTTCTAAATTCTCATATAGATTTGCATTTTGCAGCATGCCAACAAGATTTTTTTTCCCCCTTAAACTAGTCTTGTACCCGAGCGATGCATCAGGAACACTTTATATTACATACGTATTTTTTTTATATAGTAAAAAAAAATAGTATTAACTTAGTTTAAAAATTTCAAGAAAAATCAATGAACTCCAAAATTAATAAATTGAAAATTGGATCTTCCTTGTATGTGTGTATGTACATGTAAAATATTTTAATCTAAATTTTAGTAGGTTTACAATTCATTTTCATAATTTATTTCAAAAAATTTATGTCTATTAAACATACAATCTAATATTATAATTTTCAAAAAGAAAAGTTTAAGAAGATATTTATTTCAAACTGATACATTGAAAAATGATAAAAATATCTAATTAATTTATTTTAATGAGGCTCACATATTAAGGTTTTTGGAGGAAAAACTTATAGAGACTATCCTACTTTCTTATATTAATATAGATTTTTGGCTGACCCTCTTACTCTCCCCTAAATAATATTGTAGGAGTATTTAGAGAATTCAACTCTAAAGATTTTCTTTTGATCTTCTTCTTTCCGTATTTTTGTGATAATGGAAGAAAATTTTCAAAATTTATCCATCATTTTCGAATCAATTAATCAATTCTAGATTCGGTTTCGGGATTTGCATCCTAATTTCAATATCCGGATTACTTTTTCTCTAATTTCAATTTTTCATTGTTCTTACTTCTCCGTTGCTACTATGTTTCTATTGAAAGCTGAGGTCGTCGATGTCACAAAAAAGATTGAATGCATGATTTTTGACTATTTTGTGTATCGAAAATGATATTTAAATAGTTTTGATGTACATGATATTATAAATGACTTTGCTACTAAAAATGTTATAAAAAGTCACTTTTTATGATTGATTATATATATATGTATATGTAAGGGTCCCGTTTATATTTTCGCCCTGGGCCCTTTTTTTGTCAGGACCGGCCCTGCTTCTGGCAATCTAAGTTTTGAAGTCCTCATCTTTCGAACAATTGATATGAGAAATTAAAGGTTGGGTTTTGATTGGCTCCAAAAGAGGAATATTAGGGGTGAGCACTTGGGCGGTAAGGTCCGTAATTTAACCCGAACAACCTAAAATCCAAAATTTCAATATTTTGCGACTCAAACTACACCGAAGTAGAATGCCAAATCGAACGTAACTGCAATTTTTGATTTGGTTTGGTTTGTTTTTCATTTAAACTTTTTTTTCACATATTTTTTCTATAATTCCATCAAAATACAAAAAAGTGTACTATCTTCTCTCTTCTTCTTTTTTTTTTTTCTTTTTTTTTTTTGATAATCCGGTTTCTATCTATTGTTAAAGTAAGAAAATAATTAAAACATATATATATGAAGTTACAATACATAATATAAAATAAAATGAAAATATAACATTTATAGAGAAATTTCTGTCGGTTTGAGTTAACACCGCTAGCCCAATCCGAATCGGAACCGAAATAATTACGATTTGGGATTTTAAACCAAACCGGACCAAAATGCTCTACCAAAATTAACCAAATCACCAATTTTAGCTCAGTGCGGCTCAGTTTTTCAGTCCGGTTTAATTTTTGCTCACCCCCTACATATGGGCCGACTTTTAATTAGGCCGTCGGATACTTGAGTCAAACTGCTAAAAATTGAGAGATTGTGCATTTAATTACAAAGATTTGAAAGCGGACATAAAAATTGTAAAGAAATGCTCCAATGTTCACCGTTGAACATTTAATGTGCACGCTGCTGATATGGCAGTTCTAGGTTAACAATTTTTTTAAGGACATCTTAAATTTATCTGTAGATTTATTTTTAGAGTATGGTTTTTAGGGCATGCATTTTATGGTATTTTTATTTCTATATGTCATTGTCACGTTAGGCGTGAACACATTAAATATACCAACAATATACAACGGATCATTCCTCTAAAACTGTATAGCAAATTAAAGTTCGTTGATTTAATTGCCGTTGTCCCAAAGATCTAATAGTTGAAACTATTTAGGTATATATGTGTCTTATAACAAATGGTGAATATCATGTCACGTCACTGTGGGATAAAACTTATAATGAATTATGGCTCCTTCATTTCAAGAAAAATCAAAGTGTACCTATATATAAGAATAAACAATTTTTTTGTTTGATAAAAGTTTTTTTTTCTTTTTCTTTGAAGCAAATCTAAAATGAAGTGGTTGAAAATTGTTCTTTTTTTTTTTAATCTATTGAAAACAATATTATTTTTTCTCACTAGTTAAAAGGTGATAGAACTGAGAGGATATTCTCATTCCATGGCGACTAATATAAATTGATATTTTAATTTGTAATTAATGTGTGTTTGTCAAATGAATTTTGTAGTAATGGCATGTACTATCGTGTGGTTTATTCTTAAATAGTTTATTTTTTATCATCCACCACTTACTTTTTTTAGGAACATTTATGTGCTACTTATTACTATCATTAGTTGACACGTTATATTATCTACGGTTGAGTGATGATTCCGGCTGAGAAGTTTTGTTTTTTTTTTTCCTTCATACATACGATTACATATATAGTTAGCTTACTTTGATAATGCATAATTTATTATTCATTAAATGCAAGAATTCTTAAGTAGGCACACCTATAAAATTTGTCAGGAGTAAATGCGCAAGTACCCCAAAATAACTCTTTTCTTTCCTCTGGATAGGGAAAATAAAATTTGATAAATGCATGCATTGGGATTTTCTCGATGTTTCCGCTGATATATATTAGTATTTATTTATTTATATATTTTTTTTGCAGGGGTAGGAACTTCTTTAAATTCACAAATCTGAGTATACAATTAATTTCAAGATTAAAATGAAAATTTTGACTTACTTATCATTACACATCTATTGAGCTTTGAAGTGAATCGAGTTGACGTTTAAAAACATAGACTTATTTAAATAAATATAGAAAAGAGAAGCGGATTGAATCTTCACATGTCTAGTGAATCGGTTAACTCATTTGATTTTCGAGTCAACATACGCTCATGCTATTTTCAATTCGAGCTTAGGCTATTTTTGATTCAAGCCAATCGAATTGAATCTTTTCCAAGCTAAAATATTTCGATCATAATCCTAAATTTTCAGTTTTTGACTAAAAAATCAGTATGTATTAACCTTCGTGATTGTTAGGCTTTTATAACAAAAAGTATATCATATATTTAAATTACAGATATTTGATACCGTATTGGACACGTGAATGAGTATAGTTCCAACATTAATTTTTGTATGAAAAAACAATGAATAAACTTTGTAAAAGTAAGGATTTCAACGAGCATTTTTTTTTTTTCGAAATGCTTATCTTTATTTCGATTTCCATGTAATAGAGCTTTTCATTAAGTATTGGAGTATACAGACAAAGAATTAAAAGAGATGATTACAATTTTCATATAAAATAAGAAACAAAGTAATAAAATTTAACATCCATAATGAGGAAATTGTCAATTAATCAAGCCAACCTAACTAGCTTTTCGTCTCGTCCTACTCCTAGCTATATGACTCGGGCTATTTTTGATTCGGCCATTTAGGCAAGAGATTTTTGGTCCTTACCCACCTTCTTTTTAATGATTCCGGACGTCTTGTAGAGTTCGGGCTAAATTAATCTTTTTTAAATAGATTTGGATTCGAATAAAAGTATGGTGATGCAAACTAGCCTGACGATAAGAGTAATCTAGTAAAAGATTTATGAATTTCAAATGGTTATACATGGACGTTGATAATTGACCTTGTAAATTAAAGTTTGTTTCATTTGATGTTTTGATCCTCATAAATCGAACTTATCAATTGGGGTATGGATCATGCATGAATATGATTACTAACTAATTATTATCTGTATATTTTTATTGGTGACGAATATTTTATTTTATTATGCGTATTTGTTATAAATAAAACAATGAAATTGGCAAATTTTTATAGTAAATATAGTACAGACTCGAGTGAAGATTGACGGATGTGATCTTATGTACTAACTATATAGTGTTCCAATTGTGTATCAAACATTGATTTTTATTATAAAAATAAAAATTGCTATATTATAATAAATTATAATAAACATTTATAGCTAAAAGCTGATTTTTTTTTATAAATAATATACCCTAATTATGGATTTATCAACCCTATTTCAACTAATAAAATTGAAATAAATGCTAAAAAAATTATGAAATCTAATTGGATGAGTGAACCCTAGAAAATAATTAGAAAATTAAATTAAATCATTATAAATTAAAATTGTTGAATAAAAATACATAAAACTAGTATAAATTAAAATTTGATAAACAGTTGAAATAACAAAATTGGTACGGAGGATCCCAAATGCTCTATCGAGCTCGAGTTTGAGTTCGATAATAAATATTGGGCTTGCAACTCAACTATAACCTTAACAATAAACGTGCAACCAAATCCAAAAGTTGTAAATTTCTTCATTGCTTTAACCTTTTTATGCATGTACTGTTGTAGGTATTACTTTGATGAGATATGATCTCACACCTACTAATGTTTCACTGTTGCTGCGGTAATGCCCGCATGCAACATATATTTTTTTAAATAAGATGTATTTTTTTAAATACGATATAGTATATTCATGATAAACGTTTTTTTACAATTTTTCGTTAAATTTTAAAAACCACGCCATAAACGATTTGAATTTGAAACTTTTACCAAATAGTTTTTCGATATTAACTCCACGGTCGATAGACTAATGCATGCACACTTATTATAGACTCCTTATGTTACGTGTGATATTGTTACATCCGTTGTAGACATGTTAATAGTGTCCACAGAAGGTAGGTGACCATTCATCTCACTTGGATATAGTCCCTTCAGTTTTTTTAATTATACCATATCCTAAGCTAAAATATAAGGATTTGTAAAATTTAATGACCCCTATCTATACACCTACAAAATATAATTTATTTACTCACCTTAAAACTACTCTAATTTATCTATCTATTCACATTTAAAAATAATCTGAAAAAGAGACTGAGAATGAGAGAGAGAAAAAAAGTTTTAATGAAAATTTTATTTTTGAAATTTAACATCTTATATAAAAAATAATATTATAATCTTAAGATAACTTATAAAAAAACGGAGGTAATAAATGCCAATAAGTATCCTCTGTACCAACTATGATGTACCAACCGTGTACCAAATCGGTTTTTCTTGATTTTTATTTACCTTTTTTTTTTTTTTTTTTTTTTTCAATTTCGATCTAATATGATTTAGTTTAATATTATACAAATTAACAATCATTCATTAGTTCAATTAGGATATATAATTATTTTTTTAGCATTTTTTTATTTTTTAACTAATATAATTGAAATTAAATTCTAAAAAATAAATAATAAACCCTCACCTGATTGGTGAACCCTATTCAATTAGTGTAAAATTAGATTGAATCATAATATGGTGAAATTGAAAGGAAAAAATGAACCAAAATAAAGAAAATTCGATTTTGGTACAAGATTCGTACACTGAAATGGATGTAGAGGATCCCATTTGAATAAATGCTTAGTTATTGACAAAATGGAATTTCATAGTTATTTATATCCTGTGATTAGTGTAACACCTGAGTCACCATAGGATCAGGCATCTTAATCCCAAACATAAATTAAATTAAGTTATACTCCATTTATTAATTTCTGATGCATAACCTATACTAAAATATGAGGTGGGAATTGTAATTGGGAAGATTTATTTGGACAAATCGGTTGTTTAGTTCCCCAAGGCATTAAAAATTCACTGCTAAGACAAGAGGCTATATTTTGGTGGATTGGATAAAATTAATGAATGTCACAATATTAAATGAGAGGTTGATGAAAGCTCCTTTCCAGAATTCAATGTTTGAAGTACGTATTATAACTTCTCATTTACAACATACTCCTACTACTACTCTAGTAGGAGTATTCAATACCAAGCCCCAACCTATTTTTTAATTTTTTTTTTTAACTACTCACTTGAAATTAAAGAGGCCCTACTATTTATTACGGGTGTTCATTTAATGGACTGAATTTGACAGACATAAAAAAAAAAAAAATTCAATTTGGTGTGGATTCGTATGTAATGAGAAATAGATTTAGTTTACAAGTTCCAAGGTTTAATTTGGATTGCGGAGATTATTAACAAAGTAAAATTTAACTAAAAGAAAACTTAAATAAGATATTATTGGAGCATGGAGCCTGAATGGACATAAATGTCTAACTCGCTATAAATTTACTGCCTCCAAGCCAAATTTTGGGGCCCACGTGTTTGGCCTAGACGGAATCCTAATCGGATTAGGAATAAGGCTTTGTTGCCATTTTATTAAAATAGTGGTTTCTCTTTGTAGTTTGTATTCAAAAATATACAAGTGAAAATCTCTAGCTTTGGAGCGCTACCAAATGTAATCACTTCGTGACGAACTGAATATATAATTTTCGTGTGTTTTTCTTCATTTTTGTATCTATCAGCGTTAATTTTTATAATAAATATTAGAACATCTGCAGCTTGTCTTTTTCTCACAAACGGCAGCTGTGGGGTGCCTATATATTTGTGGGCTGGATGGCGCATAATCGTCTTTCTCATGCGCCTAAACGGCGCTAACATGGAGGCCTTGGATTGCAAACGATTTAAACCGTTGATAATTTCTTTTGTTTTTTTTTTAATAAATTCTAATTTTTAGCTATAAATGTGGAACAATGACAATTTCTAAAAACGAAAGCCGACTTTCGTAATGCTTGAACCTATACAAAACTTGAGGATGATTTGATCAAAAAAAATTTGAACACGCTTCGATTCAAAATAAAATTTTGATTTATACTTCTGGTTTTAAATTAATGTAACTTTTTTTATTTCATCTAATTTGAATAAAATTTGCATTTTGTTTAAAAAAAAAAATTATATTTTTTTTTTATTAAAAAAAGGCCAAAATTTGGGTGCCAGCAACGAAGGTTACTGGCACCACTACAAAGGTTCATAGACACCTGTGGGAATTGGAAGAAATAGGGCGTGTTTATAATTTTCGTATGCATCACTTGGGTGCTCTTACAAAGAACTCAAAAGAAAATATATATATATATAAAAAATAAAAAAATAAAAAATAAAAAATAAAAAAAGAAATTACTACTAAACGTGCATAAGCTAAATAGCCGAAGAAAAATATATAACGTTTTCGCTTAGGGCTTTTAAAGTATTACGTCATCATCCGCATAATGGTATCCTCTATACTAACTATTGTGTTTCAATTGTGTACCAAATATTAAAATTTAATAGTTTTATAATGATTTTATGAAAATAAAAAATTGTTATATTATAATAAACATTTATAACACAATAGTATAATTTTTAAAAATAATATACCATAATTTTGGATTTATCAACCCTATTTTAGCTAATAAAATTGAAATTAAATGCTAAAAATAATTATAAATTCTAATTTGGATGAGTGAACCCTAGAAAATAATTATAAAATTAAACTAAATCATTATAAATTAAAATTATTGAATAAAAATATATAAAACTAGTAAGAAATTAAAATTTGGTACACGATTGGAACACCAAAATTGGTGTAGTAGAGGATCCCAATTGGTCATCCGCGTCCTAAATGATAAACGCAACCATTCCTTGATTCGATGTTTTATTTATTTATTTTTATCGGGAAAATGGAAATTTTATTAAAAGAAGAGGAAGAGAACGATTGGTACAAGGGGTACCGACACAATACGTTAGCTATTCATCCATAACTCGCTGAGGAGACAAGAATTTCATCTCTCAAACACGTTAAACTCCCTACATTCTCCTCGCACCGAGCACCAACACCAAAAACGGCATTTGATCTCCTCTTCAATCCTCCGAAAGTTCCAATCTTTGTTCTCAAATTTGAGCACCAACACCAAAAACGTCGATGTTTTATAGAAGAAACATAGTATTGTCATTTAGAACTAAGGGAATACGACAAATAATTTCTTTTCGAGATAAATACTCCATTCGTTTTTTATAAGATATATCAATCTCAAGCACTAAATCGAAAACAATTAATAATCTTAATCTATTGATTTAGAAATATAATTTATCAATCTATTCACCGTGAAAATATGACCGGTCTATCTATTTACCTTTCAAAATAATATAGAGAGTGAAAAGAAGAGAAGAAAAATAATTTTAATGAAAAGAGTTAAAATTTGAGAAATTCATCTTTAAATTTGTGTATATCTTATAAAAGAAATAAAGATTATAAGTTTAAAGTATCTTATAAAATAAAATGGGGGCATCTTTTAAAAGTCCACAAAAAACTAAAATCATGTGAAGAAGGCGGCAAAAGAGAGAGGTGTGTGGCGTTAGCAGTAATGAAAAAATGTATATTAGTAGAATTTAGAAGGAATTGAATGTTCTTCAGCCCACGGATATAAGTCATCCTCTGATTGTATAATTAATTTCTACTGTAGTTATTTATTCTCATTAATTGCGTAAAACCCTACCCCACTTGGACCCTTTCATTTACTCCCTCCCTTTTATTTATTTATTTTATTTAAGAATCACATTGCTTAGATTGAATTCATATGAGAAAACATGCAAATCCAATAAAAACAGGATGATCATTATTGTATGACAATTGAATTTTTTTTATTCAAAATATTATTTTAGGGGTAAAAGCTATGGATTCGGATCCCGATTGGTAGACCCGCGGATCTGTTAAATTTGGACTTAGATCTTATTATTTTTGGGCCGACTGATCGGAACAGGATCTGGACAAAATTAAAAATTATGAATACAGATCTAGACCAAGCAAGATCCTGTTCAAATCCAACCCATTGCCATCCCTACTTTTTTTGTTTTTGGTCGGGCAAAGAAGAAAATTTTTATTACGAGAATGGCACAAGAAGTGCCCCAATAGTACATCCCTTACATGTTATTCTCAGTGGCTCGTTAACAGACCTTTAGACCAATCTAAGTAACTCAAGTTCGACTCGACGTCGCCCCTCCCAACACACCAACTCCAGAATCTGCACTTGATCCTCTTCAATTCTCTCCCATTGCCATCCCTACTTAAAATGATAGCAATTCTCTTTTCTTCTTAGAGCAGGAGCAACGCGGGCTCACCCTCGTTATACGACAAAGTAAAACGATCATACTCTGAGATTTGAAAGCTGCAAGTAAGTTTTCTTATTAGATAGGCGCACTTGCAAGTCTTCTTGATTTATTAGCTACCAATGAGAACCATACTTTGAGATGGACAATTTGAAAATTTTAAAATCAAACAAAAGTATACATAACTTGACTAATAAGAATGATTCCAAAAGAATTTCCCCTCGACCAATGTCATAACAATTTCCAACAATTGAACTCTCTCATGTCCGAGCCCAAAAAATTGGAAATAGCCCATCTTATTTATTTATTTATTTATGCATTTATTTATTTTTACTTAACCTAATCCCCTCCCAGATGTCCTAAAGGACCCAATCAATTCGTCCATGCTTGATTTGATTGATGTCCTTGCCATAACTTTATTTATAGGTTAATATTTATAGGCACAGTTGTCGAGACTTTTCAAATAAGTTTCTTCTTTTAGATCTTTTTTTGCGCTTATGTTTCTGAACAAAATTAACGGGAAACAGTAAAAGAAAAAAAGAAAAAAAAAAAACGGTTTTCATTTGGGTAACCAATTATTTCTTCTTCTTCTTTTTTTTTCTTTGGTTTGTATTGATACATGTAATTTTTTTTTTTACTTGCAAAAATATATGATGAAGAAGGATTGTAATTCAGCGATGGCGAATTCTACTAAGGCATAAACTTCTTTCATTTTAAATTAAAACAAATGATAGAATAGATGGTACTTCTAGTTATGCCCGCAATTAAGGATTGTATGCTATTTTATTTATTTTAATTTCAGATTAGTAATGATATAATAATCTTTAATTTTTTTTTAATGATTAATATTGTGATTGTTCATATACCTCTCTTTCCTTGAATCTTATTATTAATATATATCTTCAATGATTTTATCTACTTTTATTATCTCAAATCTCAATCTACTATGTTTCCCGCATCACGTCTTTTAAGTATGACATGCTTGCCTTTTTCTATTTGATGAGTATAGAAATACATTAGTACAGTAATGCATAATAATTGACTCGATTATGTTCTGTTTTGAACAATAAAAAAGACCATAAAAAGAGTACATTTCAAAATTAAGTCCCCTTATTAGAGTCGAAGATTTATTCAATCAAAAATAGTGTAGCAAATTTTATAATCGCCTACGAAATCAAACATATATACTCCTTCCGTCTATGAAGGTGCGATTTTTTTTCTATTTTGGGTGTTTACGAAAAGTGTGATACTTTCAATTATTAATACACGGGTCTCACACCTTTTTATATTCTATATTATTCTTTTCTCATTATTTAAAAAAAAACTGAGACTTGTACCCCCAGTTAAAAAAAAAAACCAAATTGATGGAGATTAATAAAGATATGTGTAGATTTTATTTTTATTTTAATTAGGTTTTAATTTGCTTCTTTTCCAAGTAATTCTCCGACTATAAATATTAGTATTCTTTATGTATTCTGGGAGTTGAAACGTATTTAGTTATGAATCAACGAAATTTCACTTTATATGCATTTTTTCCGGTATTTTGTTAATCAAAATCAACGGATTTAGACGCTTCCCCTGCATTACAAATCGAGGGGGGTAATAATTAGTGAAGCGTATAAAAGTATAGTACGTAGGAGATGAGAATATTTACGTAAGAGACAAGGAAAAGAAAATACTACTATTTCTCTCATGGAAAATAAAAGAAAAGAAAAGAAAATGAAGCAGTAGGTAATTTAGTGGTAAGTATCTAACACAAACAACAACTCGGTGACAGGCACAATAAATTCAGAG
>CM038110.1:7225570-7372460 GCA_001642375.2 Mentha longifolia | reverse complement strand
TTAGTTTGTCAAAATAATAAATGAGAGTTGCGTCTGCTTATAAATGCTGAGTTTTATGAGAGACTCTGTTGTTGGATTTAGGCATTTATTTCACATCTACTTGTCACCATTTATTGTTTGGCCTGCCCTCCCTTTAATTTATTATTTTTTAAATTAATTTATTTATGTTCTTCGTCTTCAACTAATATAAATCCAATGATCCTCTCTTTCATGTTTCATTCATACCACCTACTATATATATGTATGTTCAAATCATATAAACATACTTCCACCCTCTCTCTCTCTAGAGTTTGCATGCCCTCCTCCTATCATATATACACATATAGATTCTTGTTCATTAACTCAGTAGATATACAATCAAGCTAGTAAGTGAAGAGAGAAATATATATAATTAATCATCAGTAGTTTGTTTTTTATGGAATTCACTCAACTTTCTCTCGCCGGAGGTGGAGGTGGAGATGTTTATGGAGATGGGAAAAACGGCGGCGAAAACGGCGAAAACAGCCTCACTTTGAAGAGAAAATGGAGCACTGAAATTCATCCAAACACTGTTGATCTTCAGCTTAAGCACCCTTTGCCTTCTGACTGGGAGCAGTGCCTTGATCTTCAAGTACTACTCTCTCTGTGTGTGTGTGTGTGTGTGTGTGTGTGTGTAATTTTGTCTTTTTTTTTTCATGGTGATAGTGTGGATTAATATATAGTTTGTGTTAGTGCAGATTTAAATTTTATTATGATGGAAGTCAAACTCTACAACTACAAGAAAATTCATGTTCACTTTTTTTTTTTGAAACAAAAATTCATGTTCACTGCATAGTTTAAAGAGCGTTAATATTAAAATTAAATGCTGAGAAGAACTCAACAATAGGTAGTTATTTTTACTAAATTTTCTGGCAGTGTATTAAAAACGGTGGGGCCTTTCATCCTTGCAATAAGTGTAAGGTGATCATGGAGAAAAAAAAAAGAAAATTAATTTTAATTTGGGCAAATTTAAATTCATTCGACTTTTATCTATTCCGCATTTTTGTATCCATTCATGTTCCTCTTTCATTTTTTTTTTCCTTTTAATGTTTCCTCAATTTCAATTTCTTTTGTTTAATTTGGTTTTAGTTTGTACTCCGGGCTGATTATATTATTCTAAAGTTGATTAGGATATATAGTTTTTAGGCTTCATTTTTCAATAATACTATAGTTAGCTATGGGGTTGATAATATTACAATCACTTTTAATGTTATACTAATAAATTTGTTAGTGAGACATAGATGATATCAATTGGACTCAACTCATATTTTGAACAATCCTTAGATGTTCAAAATCATGGTTCGATACTACAAGTAAAACATATACTAATAACGAATTTTTCGTGTTACAGTCGGGCAGAATGTACTACGTGAATCGAAAGACATCGAGAAAGAGTTGGATGAGGCCGGAGGAGCAACAACTCGACCTCGAACTCAACATGTCTATAGGGCACAAGGAAGACTCATCTTCTTCATCCTCAACATCAAATATGGTGGCATTGGCTTGCTCAAATTGTCATCTTCTTGTGATACTATGTAGGTCTTCACCCTCTTGCCCTAATTGTAAGTATGTCCATTCTCTTGCAACATCTTCACCTAAAGCCAAAGCCCACGCCCCAATTAATTGGGGCCTTTGAGGAACTTTTGATGATGTTTGGCACATAGGGGTAATTTCGGAATTAATGTACATTGCGTCCCACCTATCTTAGTATTTTGGTATTTTATTTGGGTACTTATTAAAAGTTCTAGTTCTATAGTTCCGGTTTTGCCCCTATGGAAGATGTATGTCATAACAATTGGTAATAGATGGTATTAGCTTCGAATGGTTTCATGCATTTAATTTACCTTAAGTATTTACTTGTGGTGATTTATTATTTTAATATAAATATGTACATGTATGTACATGTATTAGGGTCACTTCTCACGTGTAAGTATTTTATTAATATAATTTATACTAATAAATATGAAATTTAAAATTAAACAGTTCCAGTTGAGCCCTCCCTTGGACGCCCCAAAATTTGAAAATGTGAATATCATCGTTATATAACGTTACACGTGCTGTAAAAAATAATAAAAATGAAGAATAATATTGAATATGCTAATGACTTAAAGAAACTTATAGCCCAATAAGTACAACACGACAACCTTGGCCCACCACCGTTTCTCAAAACTAAAAAAAAGTAAAATTCTCGAAGCGTTACTCAATTGTAAGATATTTTCCTCCATCAATAAAATTAGGGGTCGAATCATATATATTTGTGCACTATTAAATTACAAGAAAAATCACAACTAATGCAAGAATCATATGTTAAGCATCCAAAATATTAGACCTTCTGAAATAATTGTTTGCCACTATTTATATTTGCTAGTTGGTGAGGCGTTGAAGTTAAAATTTAAATTTGTGATTTGATTGAAGATTTGTTGGGATTTGCTATGTCACTGTTTCTCTGTGGGCTCAAATTATTTGGTGTTAGGAAAATAAAATAAACTTTTGTTTTGGTTGATTTTTTTTTTTAATACTTTAGAATATTGGGCTTTTAGGAATTAAACACATGTATGCTGAAAATATTCATTTGGTCCTTCTGTATTTTTATCTCATTTGATGAATATATGATGTATAAAATATTACAGTATAACAAAAATAATAAGACAGAGTTATAGTATCTTACTACGAGAATTGATAAAATTTGAAAAAAGTTGGGGTTGCGGATATGATACAAATTATCATTTGTGTTTGGTTAATTAAATATTTACATTCAAATAATAGTCATCATCCTCATCTTAAATCTACATGGGAAATGTAGAACTATGCTGAATAAAATTATCCTTGAAATCTGTTAGGCGTATGAAGTCTCAATGGACTGTACACAAAAACTCGATATGTTAATTTTTTTGGTCCACATTTTGGGCCCAAGCAGTATACTAATGGTTTAAGATTAGACCTTGTTTTGCTATTTAAATATAGTTGTTTCTCTTTGTAATTATCATTTGAAAATATTAGTCAAAATCCCTAACTTGATAGCGCCTTTAGATGTAGTCACTTCGTGATGAATTGGGTAAACAATTCGTTCGTTTTTCTTATTTTTCGTATCTATTGTGTTAATTTTCGTAACAAAACACCCATCCTTCATCAATTAACAAACATAAAGTAAGAAATAAAAACTACAAAAAGCAAGCACTCTATCGTAACAACTTTTATTGAGATTCATACAATAGAACTGTAGCATTGTCAATGCTTTTAACACGATCAATATTTTTGCACAAAAAAGAAAAAAAAACTATCAATATTATTTAACAAAAATTAAAATAAAAAAGTACATTACTTTTTCAATAAAATATTTATTTTATGAGCAATGACAAGATGTGTGAATGTGAACAAAACAATATTGACAACCTACGTGGCAGTTGACTATGTTACTATGTTAGATTCCTATTCTAATTCAACGTTGTAATTGGATATGGTTTTCCCGTTTCATATTTCTTTTTTTTCCCCAAAAGTTTTAATTAGTTGAGGATGGACCTAACAAATTAAAAGGATTTTGTTTTTTTATGAAAAAAACAAATGAAAGGGTTTTTAGTTACCCCTTTTTCTGGACCTAGAATGGCCCTTGTGCTCCCTCTTCCTATGGCCTTATGTTTCAATTAGTGGAGACTCTCCAAAAATGTTTTCCAAATATATTTATTCACGAGCATGTTTAACTTTGATGCGACATGATATGATATTCAATTTATGTTTGAATGCATGCATGTTGATGATAAAGAACCATAATATTTTAATTAGCTTCACCATGATCTTATATATTTTATGTCGGGTAAATACTACTCTCTCCGTTCCATAAAATTAGTCTTGTAAAGCTGGACACGGATATTAAAAAGATAAAGTATTTTATATTAAACGTGAAAAAACAAAAATAAAAAACAAAAATATAAGGTATTAAAGTCAAATTAGTTGTGAGAAAAATTGTGGATAAAGTGCATAAGAATCGGTATTAATAGTCACAATAGCAAATTGTGTAATACAAAAGGAGGTTGATGGTATTTATTGTGTGTAGAGCTTATAGTTTTTAGTATGGTTTAATTGGTTGAGTATTCCCTCCGTCTCCAAAATTAGTTGTCTATATATTTCCATTGAGTTGTCTTATACTACTAGTTACCTAAAAATAGAATAAATTAGCCTATTAAATGGCCACTAATCAATCCACTTAACTAATTAGTTTAGAAATCCAAAAGTCTACCCTACATCTATTTTTCTCATATGCATAGAAAGTTATGCCTAATTAACTAGTGGACACCTTACTTTTACAACTAAACTCGTATCCATGAAAACCTATACCAAAAACAAACTGTACTACTAGTATGAAACGGATGAAATATATATATAGTAAATTATTAAACATGTGGCAATGCAAAAGTGGTATATTAGATGCTGAAATTGTTTTCACGTGAAAACCTCTCATTATTATTTAAATACTTATTTTCTCTCTCCTCCCCCTCTCTCATTTTTATTAAAAAAATTTGTAGCATCACCCTTGCCTGCAAAACTAGGTCGACCATGAATATATTAATTATATTCACGGTGGTGGGTAGGACAACATTCCTTATAAGGGAGAGAAACTCATTAGGGTCTAAAAGTATAAATTTTTTCACTGAGATTTGCTTCAAAATAAGGAGGCTTGAAAATATAAAGATTTGACTAGAAATTAATTGTCCGAATTCAGATGATATTCACACTAATCTTTTGGTATTTTCCATGCAAAGCTCGCTTTTTCAAAATATTTACCGAATAAAATCTGGCGTTGCACGAAAAAGTATTGTTGGTACATTTAAAAATGGATTTTAGTGGTGTAAATGCTACAACGATTTTTAAACGTTTCTCCTTTTTTTTTTGATCAGGGAAAAAGGAATTATTAATAACAAGAAAAAAGACAGAGTTATACAGCCCAGGAACAAACAAAGATGGGTACAAGAGATACCCAAGAATAGAAACAAAAACAAACAAGTTCTAATGCTTCCAGATATGTAGTAGAGAATTACTCCTCCATTCCTCAGCTGAACACAGTGATCGATTTGTATCCAAAGCTTGCTCCCATGCCCAAAATCTACCAACGATCTCCTCTTCAATTCGTTGAAAGTCCCAGCGAGAGTTTTGAAAAAACACCTCGTTTCGCCATTTCCAAATTACCCAAACAACGCAAATCCATAATCCTCCAAGTTTCTTTCGTACCTTTTTCCCGACACCTAGATTTGAGAATTGCCAAAAATGCTCATTAGCCTTCGTTGGGGCTATCCAAACGACCCCCACCTTCTGTATCATTGAGTTCCACACTTTTGTTATCGGCTCGCAGCTCACGAAGAGATGGTCTGTCGATTCCGGGAACTCACCACAGCAAGAACATTTTATTGCATCACCATTAACCACTCCCCTTTTGTGAAGATTATCTCTAGTTGGTAATCTTCCCCACAAGAGTCGCCAGGCCATGCTTGCCGCTTTTTTGGGAGCCGTAGCCTTCCACACCAATCTGAATTTTTGACACTCAGTCGGACTCCTAGTATGATGTTGTTCGCAGCCGGACAACAACACATATGCCTTCTTGACGAATCCTTGTATGTTACTCCTCTCCAGCCAAGTCCACGTGTCTTCTTTGTTCATCACCAATTTGAACCTGTCAAGTATAGACATAATCTCATTAACCAAAACGATTTCCCTACCGATTAGCCCCCTTCTCCATTTAAGATCCCATTTCCACACCCCACTCTCCCACACCCCCATTTCTCCCACGAAGTCATCCTTTTGCTCACTCAAGTGAAATAATCTAGGATACTTATCTCGCATCGATATAGCATCCGCCCATGGTCCCTCCCAGAATCTAGTGTTCAACCCATTTCCCAAACTGAGCCTAAGGTTAAGGACGAACCAATTCCCAGCTTCCCCACTTAGTAACTTTACCACCTTACTCCACCACCCACCTCTTCCCCTCTCACCCCCTTCAAAACCAATATATCCATTCTTGATAATCAACTCCCCATGCCTAGACCTCAATATTTTACACCACAGGCTGTCTTTAAACATAAGAAAACGCAGCACCCATTTACCAAGCAAAATCCTATTTACACGACCTAAGTTTTTGATCCCGAGCCCCCCCGTTTTTTTACTTTCGCAAACATCATCCCATTTGACCCATGCAATCTTCTTCTCCACCTCATTCCCCCCCCCCCCCCAAAGAAACCTGCATTGAAGAGATTTAATCAAGTTAATGATAGTAATAGTAATAGGTACAAAGGATAGTTGGTATAACAGCACCGCCGAGAGAACGGAATTAATCAAGGTCACCCTTCCGGCGAAGGAAATATGTTTGTCGGCCCATTTGTTTAGCCTCTTACGAACTTTTTCCACAAGGAACGACCAGTCCACCACTTTCCGAATACTTCCACCTACCTTAATGTCAAGATATTTAATAGGAAAAGTATCGATTCTGCATCCTAGCACATCAGCCATTTCATTTAATTGCTCCTGATCCACTTTGATTCCATAGAGACAAGATTTTTCAAAGTTGACGGTCAAACCCGACAAGACTTCAAAGATCCTCAATAAGCATTTCACCGCCCACACATTGCTAATATTACCTGAGAAAGTGAACAGCGTGTCGTCGGCGTAATGCAAGTGGGAGATTCTAATGTTGTCACGACCTACCCCCAAGTCTTCCAGTAAACCATTCTCTATAGCCCTCTTCATCAGAATGCTCAAACCTTTAGCCACAATAAGGAATAAAAAGGGGGATAGTGGATCACCCTGTCGAATTCCTCTCTCCAATTTGAACTCCCCCGATGGGCTCCCGTTAACTAATACATTTGCAGTCGCACTTGTTACGCATTCTCTGATCCATTGCCTCCATTTGTTTGGAAAATTAAATTGTGCAAGCATCTCGTCTAGAAAATTCCAATCCAAAGAATCGTAAGCTTTTGCAAAATCGACTTTGAAAAATAAGGAAGGTTCTTATGTTTCTTAGCATCCTCGATCATCTCATTCAGAATAACCACGTTGTCCAAAATATATCTCCCCTGAATGAAGACGCTTTGATTATCAGATATAATCTCGTCCATTACCTTCCGAATCCTCCCAGCGAGCAATTTCGCAATGATTTTATATAGGCTTCCGATAAGAGATATAGGGCGGTACTCGTCTAGCGAAACGGCACCCTCCTTCTTCGGAATAAGAACAATGAAAGATGGATTACAGCCCCGGGCAATTCTGCCATTTTAAACGTTTCTCCTATTTCAACAGCTTGACATTTTGCGAATTGTGAAGGTGAAACTTGATAAAGCATGACAAAATTTTAGGCGTTATTTAACTAGATAGTAGTTATACGTACAACCCAAATTTACTGAAAATTATTTGTAATTTTTTTACGAGTTCCACAATATTTAATACTACTATAATGTAATATCTAAAAATTATTTGATTATGATTAAGAAGGGCATGAATATCAATATTAACAAACAATATGGGTGTATTTGTACCTTTAAAAACATTAGGAGTTTAATTGTACCCATATGCAAACATTCGGGGCTTATTTGACCCATTTACCAGGAGTAAATCGTAATCTCGGGTCATTTTTGAATGAATGAGTTTGTAACTGTGTTTGGATTGTACTACAAAAATAAATAAATTAAAAAAAAAATCTAGAGATATTACTTTATCTATCATCTCCATTCAATCAATAATTTATAATTTTATAAAAAGTTTATGATTCACGACTTTAATGGAAACGGCCCTCGATGTTGGGAATATAAATAAAGTGCTTTTTCGGTGCAGCAATTGGTAGAGTATTTTATATGTTGTCGTAATAATGAACAATTTAGAATTGTATTCCCGGCAAAATTTATAAATTCTTTATGTAAAAAAAAAGTGTCAATTTAATATTTATATATTCAAAAACTAAATAAATAAATTAAAATATTTTATAACTTTTACTTATTTAAACATGTCAGAGAATGCCAACAAAACATATAATCTCATGTATTAATCATTTTATAATTCAATTAACATATTAACTATAAAATTTAAACTTATAAAATAATTTTTCAAATTGAGTAATATGACAAATAATATTATTCACTCTTAAACTACATTTTTTTAAAAATAATATACTCTTGATTTACAATGGTTACATAAGAGCAGTCGCAGCGGCAAGGGCTGCGCCCTCCCGCCCGCCACCACGTCGGCCCTTGCGCCCAGGCGCTGGCGCTGCGGCCCTCAGAGGGTGCGCCCCAACTGGCGGAATCGAGCTCGTTGATCCTCCTCCCACACCCGCCATGTGGCGCCTCCTGGTTGGTCAACGGTCGTTGACCGTTCACTGGCTGAAATAATTTTTATTATTTTTTTAATTTTTTCCTATAAATACCCCATTTCATACCTCACATTTTCACACCAATTTCTTCATCAAACTCTCTCTATTTTCTTCAAATCCAACTTCTAATCCTCTTCATTTTCATCCAAATTATCAAATGGCCGATCCCTCCGACCCCAAATACTGGTTTGGAAACGACTACAACGATCCAAACAAAAATAACCAAAATTATCCAAATAACCTAAATTATCCAAATTTCCCAACTTATTCAAATTACCCAAATTATCCAAATTTCTCAAATTATCCAAATGCAACCTCTTCAAGCTATCCCCTTTACACTCCAACACCTTCCATCCATACTCCAACACCTACCTGGCCTCAAGGTTTTCTTCCTTACGCCTCCCAACCCAACATGATAATTTTTTTCAACCGAGGCGGCTTTCAAGCAGCGTCATCACTGAGGTCGTTGTTTTCCTCACTGATGGACCCTTCATGATCGAGGCACTCACCTATCAGCCGCATGTCTTCATTCGACGAGGAAGATGACGACGACTCACTTTCGGCAGTGAGTTTGGCCGACGAATCCCATCCACCGGAGGTCGAGGAAGTGCAAGTAGCTCGAGGAGGCCGAGCACGAGGCGGTGGAAGAGCTCAAGGCCGTGGAAGTGCTCGAGGTCACGGCGCAATACCGACGGAGGTAGAAGCGGAGCTGCCGACGGACGATGTGGACGGTGCCGTGCCATATTCCGAGGACGAGACCTTGTGCCTTGCTCGTGTTTGGGTAGATATATCTCACAATCCAATATGGAGCAACAAGAATAAGGAGCTTGCTTTGTGGGTTCGAATCGCCAACCGCTACAACCAAATTTGCCCAGATAAGACATGTTCTCGCCACTCTGAAAAATTGCGTCATCGTTGGAAACGCGCAATGAAAGATATGAAGTTGTTCAAAGGGTTTTACTATTCGTGCTCGATTAACTTGGGTAGCAGAAGAGGCGCGGAGGATATTCTAAGTGACGCACTCTGCCAATTTCAAGGGACGACGAGAAAACCGTTCAAATACTACAAGGCTTGGGAAAAGGTGCGCGAAACTCCCAAATTCTTAACCGGCACCGGCTCCCTCGATACTGTGAAATGATGCACAACTAGCATCGACGGGTCATACTCCACTGAGAGTAGTAGGGAGTCAACTCCTTCGAAGGAGATGGCGGATTTGACGAGCGCTGGCGGATACCGACCCCGGCCTGAGGGTTCGAAAGCGGCCAAGGCGAATGTAAGAGGGAGGTTGAGAATGTCCGACTCCGACGAGGCAGCCTCGGGTAGAGGTGCCCACGGTTCCGGAACCGGAACCTAACCGGTTCCAAAATGGCCGGAACCGAAACCAAACCGGAATAGTAACGGTTCCGGTTCCGGTTCGGTTCCAGCTCGGTTCCGGTTCCGGAACCGGATAGGAACCGACTTTTTTATTTTTTATTTTTTAATTTTTTTTTGTTCGATTATGATTCAATGCTTCGTTGTTTATTGATCTAATTTTAATTGTAAGACAATTCAAATTATAAAATATAAAAAATACTTAAGAGTGAGATTGTTTAATTTTTTTATTTATTAATCCTAAACCCTTGGATATCACATGTCGATTCCAAGGGCCGAACCTCGTTAAAACCTCCGTGAGGAAAAAAATGACTCGTCTAAGCATTTTAATAGACCACTATATATTGTCGAAATCGAAATCGTCGTCGAAATCATCCGTTTCTTTAGAGACATCGGTGTCGGTTTCTGCTTCGGTGGTACTGATTGGATCATGTTCAAAGACCTCATCCCATTTGTTCTCATTACTAATATCATACTTAATAATTATTATTATGTGTATAAATTTTATTTATACTTAATATCTTTTTTCATAATACTTTTTGTATTTAAAAGCATCTACAATTAATTTCACTTTGATGACAATATGACATCTTTTATGTAAATTGTCATCTTCAATTCTTCATCATCATGTGACATTGTTTATTATTAATTTAAAGATATTTTTTTTGTATTAGTCTTATTTATTTTAGCTTATTAAATTGTGAATTATAATTAAATGATAAAACTATTTAACTTTACAAATATAAACATTTCCATTTAAAAAAGTGTAACACACTAATTAGTAATCAAATGTTACATCAAATAAGTATACAAATATAAGTATAATATTGAAACATAAAATAAAATTAGAATTTAAAAAAAAAAAAAAAACCGGTTCTCTTCGGTTCCGAACCGAAACCGAACCGGAACCGAACCGCCGGTTCCCGGTTCCAAACTTTCAGAACCGAAACCGAACCGTCGGTTCCACCGGTTCCTTGGGTCGGTTCGGAACCGTCGGTTCCGGTTTGGTTCCGGAACCACCCGGTTCCGGTTAAAAACTGACAGTTCCGGTTCGGTTCCGGTTCCGGTGGGCACCTCTAGCCTCGGGGAGTGCGAAGGAGACGGCAAAGGAGGCGCTCCAATCAATAGCCAACTCTCTTGAGTTGACTACCATGTACGAAATCTACCTCAAAGATACCTCCGAAATGCCTCCGAAGATGAAACAAAGGCACGAGTGAATGGTAGAAATCATTTGCAAAAAGCTCGGCCTCCCCTCTCCCTCCAACGATTAGATTTTTTATCACTATGTATTTTTTTTTCTTTTGTTTGAATTATATTGTAATTTTTCAAATGTACAATACAATTGAATTAAAAAAATATCTCGTATTAATTTAAATTTGTGTTTAATTAAAAAAATAAAAAATTAAATAATTAAATAATTATTAATAATAAAATAATCAAAGCTCTCGGAAGGCTCTGGTGCAGCAAAATTGGGAGCCCTCCGCATTTATTAAAATACTAATATATATATTAATTTAATATTGGGGGCCCTCCATTTTGGAGGGCTCCCTTGCTAGTGCCCTAAGAATGCTTGACACATTCATCAATGCAAATAGTTTTTTGAAATTGGTGTCGACTCTTATATTCTAATTAATGAATAATTTTAATTTTGGAGGGAAAAAATTAAATAGACTGTTTTATTTTAATAATAATAATAATAATAATAATAGATATGCGTGTGTGTGTATTTTGGAATGATGAAGAGATTAGCAGTGAATAGGCTGAGTTTAGTAATTTAATCATTTCAATACTCGAGAAATGAAGTCTTGTAGAGAAATGAATTTGATATTTGACTATATCCCTTCATTATTTGAAAATAATTATTTTTTTAGGAGACATTAATTATTTAAAAATTTCACGATTGTCAAATGATTTATTCGAAATTGGAAATGAATCCAACATTGACTATATATGTTGAGTAATTATTATATATTTAATATATTAATTATATTAATTAATTAGAAATTTAATAAATTAATTATGATTTTAGCGGGAAAGTAGCTTAGGAAACTATCATACTTTCTTATATTTATATAGATATTATATCACCCGAGTGTATGAATCAGAATTTAAAACAAGGTTTTAAAAAATAAATAAATGGGGTAACTATATTTTGTTGCCCTAACTTTAAACATATATTAGTTCATGACTTCAATTTAATTTATTTTTAAAAACTCTCAACTTTGCATATTTTTCAATTTATGGTTTGCATCCCAAATTCTCGTGCCGGAAAAGTGATTCATCTGTCATCTCGTCATTGTCATATCTCGAATTTCGGTACGAGTATTGATATGTATCGTTGTATGTCAAACTTCATGCTCATCCTATATTTCATGACATCGACAAGCTAAGTCATCTTTTCGTCACCAATATTTGGGATGCAGATCGTAAATTAAAACTTTTATAAAAATCAAGGTTTTAAAAAAAATAAATTTGAGTTCAAATCATAACAATAAATTTATGACAAAGAGCACAAAATATAATAAGGCATTTGTGAAGGCTTAGAGAATAAATAGCCACGGTGCCAGGTACCATGCCACGTGGCATTATCTTAGTCTCAGATAGCGTACTTGTATCCAACGGCCGGTAATTGAGACGGTTACTTGAGTTAGGAGGATTAGATATAGTACGGCCGTTGATTGAGACGGTTATGATTGAGTTGTAATGTTGCTTTTTATGAATTACCATAATCTAACTATGGTATTTTCCTTAGATAATTCCTATTATATAGTTTTTCTTTCAAAAAGAGGTTGGAGGTTCGGGTCATTTTAGTTACGTGTGTGTATGTGTTGTACTCAAAAAAGAAAATAATTATATTTTATTATGATATTTTCATGTAATTAAATACTCCGTATATAACTTTGAAGGAATTAAATATAGTCATATCGAGAGTAGATGATCGGGATACGGTGTATTTAATTTCTCAAAATCAGAGTTTGGTGAGTGAGAAATACTACTTATCTAAAATAGTCACATGAATTAGTCAACCAACTTATTGGGTTTATTCCGGTCAGGCATGGACCATTTTTGTTGCAGTGTAATCTCCAAAAATTGATAGATAATTGTCGGTTACAAGGCTATAATCGTCCGACGACTTCATGGCTCGTCAAGAGGAGCATTTCCCTTCATGATGGACATCGATCACCTACAAATATAGTGTCATCTAATTTCAACACACCTCAAAATTGTCGCATTCTTTCTCTCTTCTCTTAAGTCTTCTGTCTAAGCTTTTGTCCGCATGTCCCCGTTCCAGTTTGTCGAAGCTTTCAACTTTGTTTTGTGGCTACTCGAAAACTGAAGTCGTCTCATCTTTTGAGATGACACGTCAAATCGTGAGCGCTAATCGTGACGTCAATCATCTTGCGGTGTGAGATCTTCCTCGACTCGACTATAAATATTAATTCGTTACTATTTAGATTTTATCTTGTAATTTTTGGTTAAGTGTCTCAATTTTGTATTTATAATCTTATAGCAATTATATAACGTCGGTAAACCAATTTTTATTAATAAATTGGAAATTCAAATCATTTTCGGTAGCGTGTTTATGCTGTATATATTTGAAAAACAGAAAAAGAAAAATGAAGAAGTAAATGGGGTTGAAAATTGCCAAAGAGTGCACTAGGTTACAGAACTTACAGTGTTACACAATAACCTTTCACCGGTGGGACAGACATATAGAGTTTGCCAAAATTGGACATTTTCTTATGTTTTAATATATGGTGGAAACAAAATATAATTTGCCATAATAATGATTATCGGTCAACCGTTTGTTTAAGTGGGTTTGAGAGGATACATCATTTGGACTGGTTAGTTCATGAAAAATATAAATAAGTGGTAGTATTATTTAATAACCACTATCTATATCAAAAGTGATTTTTTTCTTCCTAGTTGTTTATGCAAGTCTTATTTTAATTATATTTTATTATTAAAAGAGAATAGTTTTTAAGTCCTTAATTGTCGTGGCCTATACCTAAATACACCTAACTAAATGATTCGTTTTTTTACTTTATTATTTACTTAAAATTTCAATAATTATATTCGCACTATCCATGTGGTATCTAGGTATAGTTATGTGTGGTATTGAAAAAAAATCGAAAATACTTAAAATTCACGGTATAGCTTCAATCAGATCAATAATTTATAAGTTATTGGCAGTTTTAATTATCATGAGGCTCTTAGCAAGTGAGCCGTCCCTAACTTACGATAGCAAGTTAAAATATATGTCATAACATAATCATCCATAGAGATAAAATATAGTTGAATTTGTTATGGATTTATCTTATATTAAATACTAACGTGTGTTAATGTTTTTAGCCTAATTTGTCAATATACTCTACGTGAAAAAATAATAATAAATTTTAATGCGCTAAAAACATTAATTAATCTATTACTATTACACAAAAACCAATTCTTACAATTTTTTGCTTTGTCTAATATACCCCTATTCTAAATCTATTTTAAGGGTAACAAAGTAATTTTGAACGTAATTTTATTGTTGAATTAAATTTATATAAACTTATTATACTTTTCCGCTCTTATTTATCTTCTCAATTTTCTAAGTACATTATTCATCTGTTCAAGTATCTATTGCTTCATACGTGCTATATCATCAAACTCACACTAATAAATAATGAAATATAACAAAAAATTATATTATTCTTAACATAGTTTTCAAAATTAATCAAAATAACTTATCTACGTGCAACGCATCTAATTTATGCTAGTAAACTATAAAAAAAATTAATCACAAGACGCAATTCGTAGATGCACATTGTTAATTCTTTCTTCTTCTTCTTTTTTTATCATGCAACACAACACACTCTCACACATACGCAACCGAAGTGACTCAAACCCCCAATATCTTGGTTTAGTGACGTAATCCGTATAGTAATTAATTAGAACTAGTGCTGCTGAGATAAGTAGACTTGGTCGTAATTAATAAAATAATTAAGACCTAGTAATCTACAGGCTACAGCCCCCTTTTGTGTAATTTTGTAGATCTCAATTTTTTAATACCTCTTATCTCCCGCCGTTTCTGACTATTTATCTTCGTTTTGTTTCGCATTTTAAATTTTATAGTTTACACGTTAATCCTAAATTAAAAAAATGGGTAAATTGTTCTAAAATACACGAATTTTACCTTTTCTGTTTTTTTTTTTTTTGGGGACAATTTTCATGTCTTGTTTCAAAACATATGAATTTAAATTAATTTACAAATTGTCCACGAATTTGCATTTAGGAGTATAGGATATGAAAATTTTCGTGATATGCATCAAGAAAAAGTTGTGTCGTTTTTTAACATCGAAAAAGTTGTGTTTTAAGAGAGTGAATTTCGCCGAAATATGAGCTCGTTGAGAATTGTACAGAATTTATGCGTTTTAAAACAAGAATTGAGTTGATATTGTTAAGTTCAAAGGAGATGTTGGTACATGTGTTACCAACATTATTAGTATCACTTTGAACTTGATAAATAGATTTGTTTTAATCTTTAACTCCTGCGATATATATCTTTTTTATTATTCATTATTTATTCTTTATTCTTTATTTGTAAATATATACTTAACAAATATACATATATATTTATTGATTATTTTATAATAGTTATTATAAAATAAAACAACCATCAAGGAACGGAGTCTCAGGATAAAAGATCGTGGCACGCTCTTGACGGTTTCTCATAGAATAAAGCGGAGCGGTTGGAGAAAAGCTACAACCGGCGAAGCATCTAATAAAAGGAGAAGAATTCATTCTTCTTCACTTACGGCTTTCGGAGAAGAAGAATCAGAGAAACGTCTGAAGGTTCATCCAGCTGTCTGTGTTGTCTGCCGGAGTGAAGCAACATCAATATTGGATGCTGGTGGCTGAATATTGATTTGTTGCTTAAACAAAGGTAGACAACTCATTTTGGTAAGACGGCTTTGGAGAAGAAAAACCAGAGGGAGTCTGGAGTATTCAACCAGCCGTCTGTGTTGTCTGCCGGAGTGTAGCAGGACCAATGTTCAATGTTGGACAGTGGCGTTGCAAACATGAAAGCAAACAACGCATCTATGGATTAATCGTATGTGACGATTGATCTGTGCTTTTGTAGATTACTTTGTCAGTATAGAGTCTGAAAGGTAATTTACTTGGTATCTATTAGTTTAGTTCTTGTAGAAGTAAACTGTAGATTTATTGTTCAAATCATTAGGCAGTAGTTGTAGTCTGTAAATGTTTGAGCATGTTGTTTTATCACTCTGTTGTAATAGTTTAGGTATTCAACATAGTGAATTAAGCCGTGAGGCACTCGCAGGTTTTGAACCTGCGAAAAACTATCTCTTGTGTGCAACTTTAATTTCCGCTGCGTGTTAGTCGTGTATGTTACCAACACTCGATCTAACATTACTCTATGGTTTGCACGCATTTTATCTTTTACGTAGTAATTTAGAGCACAACAAACCTGTCAGATATAAAAAATGATGGGTTAGGAATGAAATGATTATTCTTGCTTTTATTTCTTATCTTATAGTTGGTACAAAATTTTATCAGCTATGATTATTTCAGTAAGAATCAGTAATTTAGATATGACTTATTAATTTTTTTTGGAACTTTGGATCGGACCGATCTTGGCCCATTGGGGTTGGGTCTGGCCGGTCTTGGCCGATTGGGCAAAATGAAGAAATTTGAACTAAACGTTTTCGAGTGACATTTTTGCATTGCAAGCAACTAAAGATAGCAAAATATTGAGCCAACTCAACCCGTGTTGAGCCCGAACTATTTTTGTCAACCCTTGCAGCAGGTAAGCCAGGCCCGTTACGGGTTGACACAAACGAGGCTCAGTTGCTTAGAGGGGCTAAGTTGGCGGGCTTTCCCTTCGAAATGAGTTCTATTTGGGCCTATTTTTAGGCCCAAATTCAGACATTGGCCGATGCCCGTGCCACGAAAAAATCCTCAAAATGGGCCCCTATTGGACCACTTCTTAAAAAAAACCCTAGTGAAGCTGGGCCTATATATTAAATGGATTTGGGCTGGTCTGATCTTTTACATTTATGTAATTACATAAATAAACTTTTCAAAAGGAACAAGTTGCCTAACCTTATACGAAAAATATAAATTTACATCAGAATTCGCTCCAAAAGTGAAGATTTAAAGGTCAAACGATTATCATCCAATGAATAGTTCTATAAATTTATACTATAAATACATGGAGTTCAACAAACAGAAGATTTACGAGTGCTCAAAATATAACAATGATACATAATGATAAAATATCATGCAATAATAAGAATCAAATAATAAGGGTTTATTACTCAAATATGAACTCTTGATTTGTTTGATTTTAGTACCTAAAGCTAATTATGTAGATAAGAGTAGTTAATTAAGTTCCGTCCAACTTATTTGGATCTTTTTCATACTTAAATCTGAAATAATGATAGCTCGACAATAATAAATAACAAAACAAATAATTAATACTGTAAGACAAAATAAATAAAATTATGTTTTTATGGCGGTGATCACTCCGTCACTCACATATAAATATCAAGTGAAACAGTGCAATCGCACAGAACCTGCGAAAAGAATAAAATTATTTAGTCACTTGTTAAGTAGTTTATAATTAAATATGAAATCATGAAAATAGAATAGTAAATAAAAAACCATGCACTAATAATTCAAAGCTGAGATTCAACATAAAATGTTTGAAGTCAACGAGGGAAAACCATGAAATGGACGGTATTCTACAAACTCACGCTTTTCCACTCCTTTTTTTTTAATTCACAGCCGCAATTCACTTAATTAATACATTTACTACTCCCCTAACCGACCACTATGTTGTCATTTCTCTTTAATTTTTTTTAAATTTTTTTTTAAATTTTTATTTTATTTTATTTTATAATATATATTTTGAATTATGCGAGTCAAACACCTTGCCAAACATATGGTATCTTTTAGCCCTATTTATTTTGAATTTTACCTCTCTTTTCATGGTGAACATAATTAATGTATTCACATTTGATGTGGTAATATCATGCAAGATTTTTCATAGGGTTTTAATTATTTTTTGTAGGACTAATTTTTAAGATATATATTTATGGTAGATTTCTTTACATGTGACATTAGAGTTCTCAATCGAATCGTTTTAGCACAGTCTGAGTCCATTGGGCCTGAGGTAAAATTCCGTCAAGCCACCCATTTCAAAGCTCAAGTCTGCCCAGAGTCAAGCCACTTGACAAGTCAAACTATCATTTAACAACTATATATATATATATATATATATATATATATATATATATCATATTATCATATCAGCTGTTTACACGTTAATAATGTCCAAGATGGATAAGTGGGTAGTACTAATGTAGATAGGTTCACATAAAACCATTCCTATCATAAGGAAATAAGAAAAAAAATGGTGTATAAATCTTGATTAAATGGTTCTCTAGATTAATTGTCACTCTGCTAATGCATTAAATTAATGTTTTATGATAATGCATCGTAATGATATTGCACTTTATATATTATTATAATGTCATATTTTCATGATAATACAATCTATCTATTATAATTAGGGTTGTCAAAGGGTAGGCCAGCGCGGTCCAACACTGGCTCAAATAGGCTCGCTTGTGTGTAGACCCAGCCTGACCTAGCACTAATAATGAAGCGAGCCGGGTCTTGGCCGGGCTTTATCAAAAAAATCGTATCGATTGGGGCCCACTTATTGATATTTCTTGTGAGCCTGGCCGACCGAGAACTTGGGTCTGAAAATAGGCTCACATGCATAGAGCACATTTCAAGGAAAGAGCCCAGCCTGACCCATCTGAGCAATTGGGCCGAGCTTGGGTCAGTCCATAAGAGTTCTAGACCGTGTCGGGACGGTCCGACCTGACTAACTCGATAACTTTAATTATATTTGTTTGTAGATCTTAAAAATAAGATCAACGATACAAATTTGTTCGTCTCTATATTTAAGAGTTGATTGTATTTTTTTTAATACAATTAATATGGTTTAAAGATCGCATTATGGAGGACTCGAACTCAAGATATGTGGTTCCAAACATTAATCCCCTATCATTAAGACCAACACACGTATACAATAGTTGAATGTATATGATCCGTCTCCTATGTATATATGTACACACTTCTTCTTATACTTTGTACAAATGCTCATAATCGTATTTTATCATCCCAATGCGTACTTCACTTAGCATATTTAACTCGTCCAAATCGAAATTTGTATTCGTGCATGATAATTGGTTGATATTATTAAACTAAATTTATATTTTTATTAAAAAAAAGTACAGGTGTAAAACGACTACTTATTACCATTATCTCTTTGAAAATTATGATATATTTCTATATTACTATTATTCCGGCTCGATATATCTGAAAATACTACGAGAAACTTTGACTCATCACAGTAATCCTAATTTACTCGTATTTTGCTTTAGTCCCTCAGTTAATATAAGTAATGGAAGCATAATCTGTATCGTTGCCGTAGGGCCCACTGGGATGACCTAGCAAACACGCTCAAGGAATTTAGCCCGACATACATACAGAACATAATTTGCAACTAATTGCTGTTATTGGAGCATTACTTATGTTGTTAAAAAAAAAATTATGGTTTAGCTACATATGACTATAATTTGTATAAATTATAATCCCTCATCCCACAAAATTTTCCTAATTTACTAAATCCGGTCGTCTCATAAATTTAATACTATCATACATAAAATAATAACTAAGAGACCTACTATCCAAAATAAACGCTTTTAAGTGTGCGTGTGTTGGCCTAGCGGTAGGAGGTTAATACCTTGGACCAAAGGTCCTGGGTTCGAGTCCTCTGTGACTAAATTTCTTGTTAATTTAGTTAAAAAATATAATAATAATAATAATAATAATATAATAAAATAAATAAACGTTTTTAAGATTCTATTATAAATTACATGTTATGTATTTGTGGTCCACCAAAGATTACTATATTTTATCTATAACCTTTTTCTTACTTCAAATTCGACTAAAATTCCATTAAAATAGTACTATTTTACTCATGGATCTCTCTATAACTTATGGGTATAAAATGTGAGCTTAGGAAAAATAGAATGTTAATATCTCTAACTGGTATCTATTTGAAAGAACAAAGATCTTGGAGAGAGAGACTGAATTTTTTCCGGTAGCAATGCTCCTTCTCTCTCTTGGTGTGATCGTCCCTCTCATGGTGCACAATGCACATACATCTTAAAGAAGCCATTCTGTTATTTCTAGTGTTGATTCTCAAACACTACATGTTGAAGAGATAGCGTGTTGAATCTCAAAGAGGAGCGAATCTCTGACGTAATAAATGCTTTGACATAACTAAACAAGCATATATAGCGCTCCTTTTAATATAGGCTTTAATTTGGATAACGAAGCGCAGCTCAGTTGGTAAGATGTTTTCCCTCCAACTTAAGAGATCAGAGGTTTGAGTCACCTTAAGGGGGAAATGAGAATCCATTATTGATCCTCTTTATATATATATATATATATTAGGCTTTAATTTTAGTGTCTAAAAATAAAAAATAAAAAATAAAAGTCATTAGAGTAGAATAAAATAAGAAAGAAGAAGAGGGCCCCAAATAATAATGGTAACAACTAACAAGAGGAATGATCCCATCACCCAATGAAGCTAATTTCCACCGTATATCAAGCCAACAATTGTTGCTTTTGTTTAGGCAAGTACTTATATAGTATATTTATAAAGTGCGTACTATATCGATAAAATTCGGGCCTGAGCCTGAGGCAGTTGTTTGGTTGACCAAGATCAATAATCTAGATTTATTTATATTTTTCACGTCAAAATTTATTTTTATATGAATCAAATTATATATATATATATATATATATTAAAGTAGGTCCTCAAATGAAGAATACACGCATTCTAATCCGCATGGCAAATAATAAAGTACGTATTAAATTCATGTCAAATATGGAAAACATATGACTACATCGAAATTATAAGTTGAAGGGCAAATGAGGAAAACACCGACCACTACCTAAATAGAAATCGGGGATCTAATTAATTAATTAATTATCAGTTAAAATACAATATTGTGACCAACTGATTAGGACTGATTTTTAGCATTTAGCTGAGATAAGATAAACAAAATTATTTGAATGACGAATTTGAAGGAGATCGGATCATATTCATATCCATCAAAATTATTTAGTGAAATTCGACCACCTTACCTATAAAACTAAAAAATAAAATAAAAATAAATGTGACCCCAACTGAGATTATGTACTCCATTAATTAACTTAGTTTCCTTGCACCTCTGCTTTCCTTTGGGTTATTAGCTAAAAGTAGTCACTTTGGTATTGTAAATCCAAATAATAGCCACTTATATAAAAAAATACAAATACTAGCCTTTTTTTTTGTTAATTACCGTGTTTACCCTTACTAATTAGAATTAGAATTATAAAATCTGTCTTTAGAATTCAAGACGAAGACATGAGTGGAGTATTTAACTCTCTGACTCATGTATTCGTTTATTGTTTATCTTAAGTCCATTTGTTTTCTTGTACTTATCTAGAATACACGAATACACGAGTCATGTATTCATGTATTCAACGGTAATTTTCATTTGTTTTGGATTCCACGAATACACGAATCGTGTATTCATGTATTCGTATATCCGTGTATTCAGGGGTAATTTGGTAAGAGTGACTATTTTTTTTTTTTAATTTTTTGCGGTTAGTTTTTGGTTTTGAATATGAAAGTGGCTATTTTAAGGGTTGCCCTATTCCTTTGCCTATATTTTTATATGATGAGTAGGGAAAATAAGTGAATAACCAATATTAAGCTAGCTTAGTATATATGTTTTCAAAAAAAGAAGTATATATATAGATAGCATCAAGGGTTCTTTGTGTATTACTATTAATTTTATTCTCCTAAAAATTTCTCCATAACAAGAAAAATAAAAAAGAAGGAAAATAGTATTAATTATATTCTAAAGAGCTTGTCTTTACGATTACTGGAACTATGATTCGGAAACTCAGCATCCATGAGAAAAAAATCTTTGATGACTTGTTTCGTACCTCATTATATATTATATATAGAGAGTTTGGACTATTGATATTCTTACTATGATCTAAGCATAACTAGTGCAATACATGGCTCATTTAAATATTTTGATGGGATCCTATATCATGTGATATCGTATTCTAATTTAAAATTTTCAAATAATTGTTAACCTAGTTGACCACATACATCATAATTAGATTCCCGTTCAGACTTATTCAGAAAAATCTTATCCCCTTGGCTTGAATTAACTACTTATGTATAGTACTTACACAAGTAATTCTGTGAGATAGTATTATCATAATAATCTTATAAAGGTAAACATATTATTGAGATTTGTTCTCCAATTAATTTACCCTAAAAAAAAAATACATACGTTAATAAGAAAAATAAATAAATAGAAAATATGCAAATTTGTTATAAAAATAAAATTAAAAAAGGTGGTCATATCATAAGCGTGTTCACTTTGAAGTCAGTTATTCTTCCTTCCGGCCATCCATGTCAAAACTCACACTCTATTATCATGCATACGCGTGTATTTTCTCACACCTCTCTCTCTCTATATATACATATAACACTTCCAACCACCTTTAACTCATGATCTGACTCTCTCTCTCTCTCTCTAGAAAACCCATATTCCCATTCATGGCTTCCTCACTCCTTCCCTGCATGCCAAATCCAACCATGAATTCCGACACTGTCACATCAGACCCCATTCCACCGCCCTCCTCCTTAAACCACCACACCTTCTCTCCGCCGCTCAAATCAAACAAGTCATTTCCCACTTCATCATCTTCGCACTTCTTCAACCAGAACCAATCGAGAGTTGTGAATCCGAGCCCTCGTCGTAGCGGATCGAAGCTCGCGACGAACTGGAGAGAGATCCACGGCGCGAACGACTGGGAAAACCTAGTCGACCCCCTGAGCCCCCTCCTCCGCCGCGAGATCATCCGCTACGGGGAGCTCGTCTCCGCCTGCTACAAGGCGTTCGACCTCGACCCGAACTCTAGAAGGTACCTCAACTGCAAGTACGGCAAGAGGACCATGCTGCAGCAGGTTGGGCTCCCCGAGTCGGGCTACGAGGTCACCAAGTACATCTACGCCACCGCCCCGGACGTCAGCGCCACCATCCAAACAAGCCCCTGCTGCGGGGCCCGCTGGATAGGGTATGTGGCCACCTCAACAGACTCTGCTGAGGTGGCCGCCCTGGGGAGGAGGGACATACTCATCACATTCCGGGGCACGGTGACCAACCCGGAATGGGTGGCTAACTTAATGAGCTCCCTCACCCCGGCCCGCCTCGACCCGCACGAGCCCCGGCCCGAGGTCAAGGTCCAGGCCGGGTTCCTCAGCCTGTACACCTCCAACGAGACCTCGGGGAAGTTCAGGCTCGAGAGCTGTCGAGACCAGCTCCTCTCCGAGGTCTCTAGGTTAATCAACAAGTACAAAGACGACGAGCTAAGCATCACGATCGCTGGACACAGCATGGGGAGCTCGCTAGGGCATCTCCTGGCATATGACATCGCGGAGCTCGGGCTGAACAGGCCGGGCTCCGGGAGGAGAGAGAGGGAGATACCAGTGACGGTGTTCTCCTTCGGCGGGCCGAGAGTCGGGAACTCGGGCTTCAAGGAGAGGTGCGAGGAGCTCGGGGTGAAGGTTCTTAGAGTAGTGAACGTGAACGACCCTATAACGAAGATGCCAGGTGTCTTCTTCAACGAGGGTTTCAAGAAATTCCGAGGTGGGTACGAGTTTCCATGGAGTTGCTCGTGTTATGCCCATGTAGGGGTGGAATTGTTGGTGGATTTCTTCAAGATGCATAACCCTTCTTGCGTTCACGACTTGGAGGACTACATTGGGCTGCTGAGGTGTCAGGCCAAGGGCCCGAAAGAGAATTATCCGCTCGGCCCGAATTTGGTGGATCGGGCCAAGGGTTTTCTTTCTGGAGGCCCGAAAGGCTTCGACACCCTCCAGTGGAGAGATGCCGCGGCTAATATGTTCAGTTTGGTTCAATCGCAGTGGAAATGAGATCGGGCTGAACACTATAATTAAGAATCTGTGAGAAGATTGCCGACGAAATACCTACTGAATTAATTCGGAATATTCTTGAGTATTCCTCACTTGTATATGAATGTAAGTGTATGGTGGGGATGATCATTTTTGTAGTACATAGGGTTTTACATAAACTAAATTAATTGGAATAATTATATACATATGATCATGAGTCATGAGTCATGTTTGTTGGGGTGTGATAATTTAATGGAGATTCCTTCAAGATCTACACATGACTATGGTACTAATTATGTTGATTTTGTGTAAATTCTTCGATTGACATTAGAAAATCTTGTGCATAATGTACACGGCAATCCTTCAACGTCGTGTTTTATGTGATGTTGACAAGATTAAACCAATTTCGATCTCCTTTGATTTTGTTTAGATTAATGTTTTTCCAATTCTCTTTGCTTTAATTTGTTCCGTCTGCAAAATAAACCTTAGTAGAACAATATTTTTTTTAATTTTTTCATTTTACCACATCGATCATAGTTGGTAACTTTTTTTTGGGTTCATCAATTTACGTTTGAGTTAGGCAGATTAAATGTTTGGAGGGGCATAACAACCGGATGAGATCTTCTATCCCAATTTCGGTGTCTCAACCGTATCCCGAATCTTAATTTCTATTAATTTAATATTGTCTTTTTATAAAACGATTGTAGTAATAGTGTAGTAATAAATAGTTATTTAAATTTCATTAATAATTATATACCCTATAGATTTCAATTTACCAACCCTAATTCGACTAATAAAAGTGACTTTAAATGCTAAACAATAATTATAAACCCTAATTGGATTAATGAACTCAAAATTATAATTAAGATAAAATAAAATTGACTTTTGGAACAATGTTAGGACTACACCAAAATTAGAACATACCCCAATTGATTTTTATTGAATAGAATCCTTAAAATGGATGAAACTAATTAGGTAGTTAGGTTTTAGGGCTTTTGCCTGCACTCGCAAATGGTGGGCATACAAATAAACGCTATAGGCAGCTAGCAAACATGTTGTAACATGGTAATCTTCGTCTCATAAATTTAGTCTTGATTCTCTTGTTTGGCCGTTCGCAAATTTAGTTATGTACAAAAAATGAAAATAACAATGCCCAAAACTCATGATAAAGCCTCTCAACATACACTTCTATTACATTATTTGTTATTGTAGCCTACCAATACTAACTACTCCACATTGTATCCATAACTTTTCTTTTCTACACATAATTTTGACTTTTGTGCTCTTAAGAAATTAAATTACTTTTTCTATTTCACTTTTATTATAAAATAGTTCGTTTCTTAACAAGCGTATTCAGCTTTGCAAGACCATATATACCAATGAAACAAATCTACCATTAACTTTTATTTGATGACCCATGAGGCCATACCATACTCCATAAAGTAATTCTTATAAGATATGTCATGTAAACGTGGTTAATAGAATTTAATTAGAAGAAGAATTCGCAACCTATGACTGATTTCTTAACTTAATTTACTAATTAACTTTTGATGATCCTAACGCGGTGATTAAATCCATATTAACTGCAATTAGTTTCAGTTTACTTCTCTTTATTACTGAAAAGTATGTGTTGCCCGACGGATGTATAAACAAGCTCACGGAGGTGCTTAAAGTTGTATGCGCAGAGCAAGCAACTTCAGATACAGCAACGGAAGTAAAAACTAAAAAAAATAACACGATATATAAAATTCACAAGTTATATAATTATATAACTTGTGAAAGCCTCGCGGCGAAAGTATTCACTATGATGATGTGAATTACAAAGACAACCGAGTAAATAGTAACAAAGATTATGAAAAACATCACAACTCTCTAAAACAAATCTAACAATAAATTCTAAGAGAAATTGTATCAGAAGATGTACGTGCAGAGGTTTGCACTTAACTTGGTGCCACATCCACGAAAACTGACAGCTCTCAAACTTGTGTGTAAAACTCTCGTAAACTCGGTAGAAACTCTCCCTAAAATCACACCATAAAGACTGTTTCCTTGTAGGATAAGAACACATTTCCTTATAGAATTAGAATTTCTTATAGAATATATCTCTTGTAGATTCTCTCCCATCGATATTATATGAAAAGGACAAAATATATATATAGTGTTTAATATAAACACCAACAATTACATTTTCATATATTATTTCTTAGTTTTGTTACACTCAGACACACATACTTCTGATATTAAAAATACATATGGTGAAGTTTTGATAATATTCAATTCATACGGCAATATGAATTATTAAACATAAGTTGAACATTATGTGCTTACTCCAAATTATATTCAATTCATACAGCTAGCAATATGCATTTAATTTATTTTTTAATTTTTCATATTGTATCCAATGTTCGATCATTTCATGAATCATGAATATAATATTAAAGGTAGGGATGGTAATTCAGTATGGGTCGGGTACCCGTCTCGAATTTTTCAGGTACCCGAATCCAAAAATCTTAAAATTTACTATTCAAACCCGGACCCAAAAATATTTTTGAGTACCCAAATACCCGTTCGGGTATTCGGATACCCGAAAAAACCCAAAAATATAAAAGGAAAAAATGTATTTTATTTATTTTTATTTTTTCTATTTTAAATAATGCATATCGATAGTTTATAAGGATATTATGTATGCAATTGCATAATTGATAAAACATCAAATGAAGAAATGAGAAATGAGAGTCGTGGCTGAAGTCTAAGTGTTAATTTGTTAAGTTAATTATTCATTATTAATTATATTATTTATTAACTCTATTATTTATTTATTTTATAATTAATTTAAATATAAAGTTCGGGATTTTGGAATTTTTTTTCGGGTTCGGGTATACCCGATACCCGAAATTTTCAAATCTTACTACCCGACCCCGAACCCTAACCTGAATTTTTTAGGTTTTGGGTACCCAAATACTCGTTCGGGTTCGGGTATTTTTGCCCCTACCGGAAAACCCGAACCCAAATTACCATCCCTAATTAAAAGCAAATTTGTAAGATATATTTAAAACGACAAATACTACGAATTTAAGAGATCAATATAGATTATAGAGTGATATAACTTTTATTTGAGGAATAAAGATGGATTGATTAATTTTATTCAATATAATTTTATGTTTATTTTATAGGATTGAAAATTAAGATATCCCAAATATTGGAATAGGCCCATTTCATTCATTAATTCGGTAATAATCATGTGATATTAAAAAAAAAAATCATCTTTAAACTATTCATATATCTGAAAATAAAAGAGATTAAAGAAAGTGGAAGCCCCTATAACCCTACTAATTGACTAGCTAGATAGGTAGGGTTGGCTTTGGTTTGGCCGTAATGGTGGCCGGTGGGTAATAATAATAATAATAATAATAATAATAATAATAATATATCGGTATTAAACAGAGAGAAATATTGAAAGAACTGATAGGATGATAACCAAAAAATAAAACGAAAGGAGCATAAAAAAGCAATTACTAAATAGTCGTCATCCTCAATGTATCCCCTGTACCAGTTATGGTATTCCAATTGTATACTAAATATTAATTTTTATTAGTTTTATAATGTTTTATATAAAAATAAAAATTTCTACATAATAATAAATCATAATAAACATTCATTACTAAAAAATATATTTTTTAAAAAAATAGTATACCCTAATTTTGGATTTATCAACCCTATTTTAGCTAATAAAATTGAAATGAAATGCCAAAAAATAATTATAAACGCTAATCAGATGGGTGAACCCTATAAAATAATTATAAAATTAAACTAAATTATTATAAATTAAAATTGTTGAATAAAAATATATAAAACTTGTAGAAATTAAAAATTAGTACATGATTGGAGCACAAAAATTAGTGTAAAGGATTCCAAATGCATGCATGGACATAAGTCCATTTAATAACATTGATTTGTGGATTGGATTATAAAAAAGTAAAATAAAAAATACATGTGCTTCTTTTGAAATGCGTATTATTTCAATTTACCAATCCTATTCAAATCATTTATTTTTCTTTCCATAATTTGTTATACAAATTCATCTTGCATTACGTGGGGCTTAAAAGTTGATAGTCTAAGACTTCAGAATTTAAGGTTCATTAGAGTTTAAAGTTTATTTTAATATATTTGACTCTAAGCTTACACGTGTCATTGGCTCGCAATCAGCAGTTGATTAAGTGGCATTCAATATCAGTAATTGGGATCGTCCATCTTATTTTTGATAAAGAACTACGTATATTTTGATGTGAAATGATTTAAAATGATGTACAATATACGGTGTCCGTATAAAAGTTTATTTATCGCGTTATAATTTATTTACTTTGATGGATAAAAAATTTGACTACACCATATAAAAATATGGGCAGCTTATTATATTATACCATGATATATATACTATATTTTACATGAGTGGATGGTGTGATAATTATATACTATTATATTTAACCAATTTTATAAAAAGACTTATTTATTCTTACATACCATTTACCAATATAAAAAAAGTAAGTGCAATTTAGAATTTCATATTTTATTCATCAATTTCCTACGAAGTAAACAACATATATGTATAATATAAATAGTTGTATAAATCTATCATTTAAAGTAAACATCATATATAAATTATGCGCCCAGTATAAATTTATACTACCTTATATTATCCTCCTACATCCCTCCAAGTAGCTGTATAAATTGTAAACACAACCTATAAGATAATTGCAAATATATAATCTTTTAACGAATTCTAATTTTGATAATGATCCTTCTGAATTCAAATTTATAACCTTTCAATTTTACGATCTTGCACATGCGATCAATTTAAAGGAAGACGATGTGACAAATTAATTGAGTTGGAAATAAATACGATGTCCTTTTAATTGCTTTATTTATTTATATTAACCAAAGCAACGTCATATTTATATAAGATCAGTTTTAATAAGTGGCACGCCGTGAAGGTTGATAATAATAATTAAATAATTCCATTTGTTTTATAGGTCTTGTTATCTCCCTACATAATTTGCTAGTTTGGTAAGGCTATAGTTATTAATACTACTATGATATAGGAAAGGAAAAGCTTTAACGCTTAATTGTATAATAATTGTATAAAATTAATAACAAAAAAGAAATCTGTAAAATTTATAGCGAAAAAGTTTGTCTCCACATGTAAAAAAAGTACTTGGAGTCGAACAATCATATGTAAGTAATGTAACTGAAATTTAATAACATTGAAACAAATGCCACTTTTCCTATTTTTTTCTTTTCTTTATTGTTTGATGTTTGAATATAAGGGAGCAATGGTTTACGCACCGACCCCATTAAAAGCTAGATGTCATCATAGTAGACGACTTCTTTTTTAACATTATTACACCATTATTCATAGTACTTGCTGGGATAATCTGTCTACTACGGTTAATGGTAAATATCAAATTATCTATATTCATATTAATGACATGAAGATTAAATAAATGAATAAAATGAATTTTCAGTATAAAAAGAAGAAAGAAATGATTTGGACCATTGATCTTCGTGTAATTTATGCCATAGATTAACCGATGCATTATAATTATATTAAAAATGCATTATGGTCACTGATGCACTGTGATAGTACTGATAATGCATTATGATGTACAATGCATTATAAATGTATATATTGTGCATTATAGTAATGCATAAATTAAATTATTTTTTGTTTTTTTACGAAAAACCTATTTTGTACAAAATCTTATCATAAATATATGAACACACGTTGTATGTGTCCATGTAGTATATATATACATTGCCGTGGAACAAAAGGTCTGAAAGAAGTAAAAGAATAAATTAATTAAGTAGACTAAACTAGTGAATGTATGAAGTAGTACTGTTCATTCTCTGGCTATCAAATGGGGTAAAGTTCTAGAAAACGATAATTAACCATAGTTATATGGCGATCAATTATTGGTTAAACATAATAATAGAAAGTCGATGAAATCTTAGAAAAAAGTACAAACGCATATCTTTAATTCTTTGATTTAACTTTATGCATATGCAGTTGCTGAATTTTCCTCTCCACTTTTGGATGGCATGGCGGGAGTTGGCTATTTTCTTTCGACTCTTTTAACTGACATGGTACTGCCAAGTCAGTCGTCTGTAACTGTGACCTATGTCTTTCATCGATTTTTGAACATGGACCATATATCCATTATTTTGTTTCCATTTCAAAAGTCAACTAAAATACATTTTATATTCATTTTACTTTAATACTTACTCACATTAAGTAAGACCCAAATATCATTGTAACATTATTCGTTATAAAAATTAAAAACCGTACATAAAGATTCTAAGTACATACTTAGCTGACGAGATGAGGGGAGCATGTTCTTCCCTCTCAAAGTCTCTATCGCCAAGCTCCATTTTCTATTGGACCGACCACATATATATTTCTTTATAAGAAAATGTTCATTGATTATATTTGACGTAATTAAGATATTAGATCTATTGTTTTATCTAAACATGATGATAAGTGGGTGACAATTTGCCACGTCAATATTAGAAATTTATGCGTTCAGATGGATGATTATTACATGCAAGTATAATTAAGCATAAACAATAAACAGAAGTGGAAATTAGACCTTATTATTAATGTGTTTCAATTATGTAACATGTGTCAAAAGTTAAAAGCATAAACAAAGATTGAATACTTGTCTGGGGAAAAAGAACAAAGATAGAATATATACTTCCCTACCAAGATATTCATATTTTTCCTTTTTTTTTTCATAAATTATCATGTCAATAAAATTACTTTTCTATTTAAATCCATGTGTTAAGAAATACTTCATTAGTAGTAAGAATGTAATACTCCCTCCATTTCGCTTAAAGTGACTCATTTTTTTTTTTTTGCCTTTTTTGGCACGCTTTTCCACACTTCTCAATGATAGGTTTTAAAATAGATTTTTGAAGAATTCTTTCTTTTACGGGACACTAGTATTAAAATACTTCATTAGTAGTATCCCGTAGAATAAAGAATTCTTCAAAAATCCATTTTAAAACTCATCATTAAGAAGCGTGGAAAAACGTGCCAAAAAAGGCAAAAAAGAAGTGAGTCACTTTAAGCGAAATGCAGGTAGTATTAAATATTCTAATGTTGATTTTGTACATCTTTAATGTAGAATATTATAGAAATTTGTGCATAATTATTAAAGAATGGATCTTAAATAAAAGATCATACCGACACCTTAAATTTAACATAATAATCGTAAAAGTCAAACAACAAACGAATAAATTATGACGATTCAATTCCTTTTATGGTGTTTAAATAAAAATAATAAGTTCTTAATTATTTTCATTTTAGATCTAACATACATTAAATGAGGTAACCCAAACTGAAAAAATGAGCTAACTTGTAACAGTTCCTCCATTTGTCTATAAGTGTCCTTCATCATCAGATTACATGTATCAAGGGAGTGTAAAAATTTATATTTTATCACTTATTATTCTCTTTTTATTTACACCAACTTATATATAATATTAATTAAAATATTTTAAAAAAACTATTTTATCATTAAATTTTGAAATAAAACAGTTAAAAAAAATGAGAAATGAGGGAACATATTGTATCATTGTATGTATAATTGGTCTCAAAAGGCGCAGCCGTAAAGCCTCTACACTTTTTGAATTTGAGGAGTGATTTGATTTTCCATAAAACTTTCTTTTATTACCCAATCGGAACTTGATTGGCAATCACATAGGCCATTTATTCATTCACAACTATGTACTTTTGACTCAAATTTTGGCTTGTCTTTTTTTTTTTTTTTTTTTTAGCAAACAAAAAACAAAAATTACGTATCATTATCAGAAATCCGAGTTCAAATAAAGGTAGAAATAATAAATATGGAGTGGGCCTTGTTGGACCAATGGGCTTTCAAGTTAAGGTATTTAGAATTGTTGTTTTCGAGTCTCTCTTGTATTTGTAGCCCAATCCAATCCTAATTTCAAGTTGACGAGGCGAGGCACTTTTAAAATTTCAAGTTTTTTTTTCTTAAAGGTTTTCTTTTTTCTAGAAGGAAAAAATATCAAGGTTCCTTTCTTTTTTCTTTTTTTTCAAAAACTCTAAAGGATGAGGGGTTAGGTAGACTTCTCAATGTATGTAGGTGTGACATTTTTATTTACAATAATTGACACTTTTGTTGAAATAGTGTTCTTTTAAAAAAGCGTCGATGGACCAGGGTGACACTCGGATTAAGATCTGACCGCATGATCATGAGTTTTTGTCATCATATTTTATTTGGATTCTCTCTCCCTCTTTTTTTTTCCCTCAATAAAAAGGGATTCTCTATGGCGATTTAAAACAAGTCTAAGAATAACTGGAATAGAAATAAAAATCTATTCGGCACTTTGCCTTATCTAGAAGCAACATTTTAATTAGTTAACTCAAATTGCAGTAATATAAGGAGTTTTGTCATAATCTCTTATTTCACAACTCACAAAATGTTGGGAACCCTTTGAAACTGAGTTTTGATAATGCTATTAGAAACCACACTTAGATATAAGTTTTTAAGTGGAACATGCTGGTCTCCGTGTTTGGATTAGTCAAGCTTAACCCGGACAGGTTGCTATGTAAAAGTCAAGGTTGGTAGTGCAACCTTGTACCTAATCTACTCAAACTTGTCATACTGTTCCATTATGTAATCTGTCTATGTAACCTGCTCCTACCATACTCGAAGATTTCACACAAAGGTTACAGAAGACCGAAGACAGTTCGAGGTACAGGAAGGCCGACCTGTGAAGGCCAACCTGAGCTATGGTTATGAAACCTGCTCTCACTCAACGACAAGAATTGTGTCAGTGTACGGAATCTGCAAATCCTGACACACGTCCAACGGCTCTATTTCAAATGCCTCTCTATAAATACCTCAACTCATTCCAGAAAGAAAGTACGGGAAACTCAATACACAAGCCGAAACGCTGCAGAAATCTCAAGCTGAAAATTGCTCAAATCAACACTCTAAATTACTAGAGTTTTCCCAAGTGTTGATCTTTGTAGATTTCTGATCTCTCTGGAAACTGTCTTACTAGAACACATCACACACACTCTCACTACCATCAAAGTTGAAAAACTAGTGTAGTTGATTGAGTTGTATTCCTTACGACGATAGCTATTCACAGCTTTCAAGTTTGGATAGTAGCACAGTCATTTAGTGTTAGTAAGTTTGTATGTAAGATTGTATGTAAAGTAAGAAGAGACACGACTCAAGAAATGTGCTAGATTCAGTCTAAGAGAAAGACTTGAATTTGGACTGGACCTCCACCAGTATTAAAAGGAGCGAATATCTCAAGTTAAGGGATTACAGATTCGACGGGATCTGGCGTGGACGTAGGAGCTGTTTACTCCGAACTACGATAAAAACTCCTCGTGTTTCTCTGTTATTATTTATTCTTACATCTTCATTCACACAGTTTGCATGCTCACAACCTGCACTATCGTAACCTGTCTTGCATGAAAAATGTCTTTGAAAACTGTGTTGAAAACTGTTAGCCAACCTTTCCACCAAACTTCCGCACGCAGGTTAGTTTTGCAAGCTCAGCAGTTTACTGATTGAGCTGGAAAAACTAAACTGCTCTGATAAACTGAGTGACGACTCAGTAAGATCAAATTGTTTTGAAAAGTCAAAACTGTTGGCTAATTGGTGTATTTCCCCCCCCTCCCATACACCAATGAATACTTATCGGGACCTACAAGTGGTATCAGAGCGGTGGTTCTTTTGACCACTGCTTCTGCATACTAGAAGCTTTTTGTATTTTTACGTCAAATTGAACTAGATCTCTAGAATTGTGTTTGTGCATACATCCATAAACAGTCAATATGGAAGCTTCACTTCTCCGCGTCTGCGAAGATTTCTCTGTGCGGGGATATGAAGACTGGAGCTTTCGAATAAAGATGTGCCTCCAAGCTCATCATGTGCTGATGTGGGATGTCATCGAGAATGGCCCAACACCAATCTACGAACCCTACGATACTGATGTTTCTGGTGAAAAGGTCTCCGAAGCAACGTATGTGCCAAAGATCAAAGATCCCAGAAAATACACAAATGAAGAAAGAAAGGAAGCTGGACTTGACAGCTTCGCAAAGGGATTGATCTCTAGCACAGTTAAGGGTGTCCACCTTGCTAATATAAGAAATCTTGGAACTGCAAAGGAGATGTGGGACACCTTAAAAGCTATAAGCCTTGGTTCAACAGAAATGCTGGAGAACAAGCTGTCAGTGGCATGCAGCAAATTTGAAGAATTCAAAATGCAGCCAACGGAAACCATTGATCAGCTCAAGAACAGATTCACAATGATCACTTTGGAGATCGCAGCTCTCAAGAAAGACAAATACACACAGCGCAAACTCAACCTCAAAGTTATCCAATATCTCCCAGCAAGCTGGCATGTGTACAGTGCCATGCACCGCGGCAGGTCGGATATCAGCAACCTGTCAACCGAGCAACTATTTGATCAACTCATCGGAAATGAGTTTGAAATGATCAGACTGCACGGGTCAGGACAAGTGTCTTCAAGCAAGAAGACCGAGCCCGAAAAGAAAGAAAATGATGTTGCATTCAAAGCTGCATCAATGACTGAGGAAACAACAATCCCAAAGGATTTATGCTCCAAAATGGAGAAATTATTGAAGGACTATGCACTCATGGCAAGAAGGAATAAAAAGCTTGAAAAACGCTTCAACAAATTCCGTAAATATCACAAGGATATTTCAAGAGAAATCAAATCACCTCTTCTTCCGACAAGAAAGATGAAGGTAAAACAAAACCCTCTAAATTTAATTCTTCTAACACTCCCGAGGGTGGTTGTTTTGAATGTGGCAGACCAGGTCACTACAAGTCAGACTGCCCAGATTTATCAAAGGCTGAACGCGAAGAGCTCCGTGCAAAAAGAGACCAAAAGCTTAAGGAGCATCGCAATGCCATGATCGCAGCTGAGGAAGAAGCTAAAGCTGTTGCCACATTATCAGACTCAACCTCCTCCGACGAAGATGATGATGATGAACTGGATGAGGAGGAATGTCGCTTAGCTGATGAGAAATTTGAATATGAGGAATGCTACATGGGAAAAGATCTCGATCTTGTTCAATACAAGGTTAATACTGAAACCTCATTTTCATATTCAACTAACTCCGAACATGCAAATTTCGAACTACCCGAAATGCCAACGTATGAAGAGTTTCAACAACAGCTTGATGACTACAAGAAGCTCTCAGAAATGTTTAAACAAGTAGTCATAGAAGGATCCAAGCTGGAGGATGAAAACGTGAAACTCAAAGCTGCTATGAATGAAGACTTCACTGTCCATGATGAAGTAAGAAAAAGGGAGATAGAAACCCTAAAGATCCAATTAGGTCAATCAGCTTTAAGGGAAGAAAACCTTAGAGACATGCTCACTGAAAAGGACAGTGAGATCAACAGCTTGAACGGCAAGCTGCCAGATCTCTCAAATGAGCATGAGAAGTTGTTGCAGAAAGAGCTCAAGCTTCAACAAGTCCTGATGAAAATGAACAAAAATGGTGAAAAGCTTGAAGTCTTGCAAGCTGCCCAGAGACCTGCTCAGATAAAGTTTGGCATTGGATTCCATGGTCAAACCTGCGAAGCCAAAGAAAAAGAGAAGGTCCTGTTCGTGAAAGAAAGAGGATGTGTTGAATGCAAAGCTCATCACACTCTACTAGACAAGAAGCTCAAACTGAAGAATCCAGCTCGTCAACCTCAAGCAATCTTGGTGAAAGAGCATGAAAAGCCTGCTATCAAGAAGCAGCAGCTAAGGCCGTCAGTTTAATAGCAAAAGGTTGAGCTTCCTAGAAAACTGTATGGTCAACCTGCTTATCAAAAGGGAAGCCAACCTGCTCCAAGAAAAGTGCAAACTGCTAGCAAAAGAAAAGCAGTCTCTCATCCAAGAACCATTCAAACTGCTCAACCACAAAGAAACAATCACTATGAGCAGCTAGCAAATCGACAAACACTTGACAATGAAGGTTACTGGTACGATCATCATTGGTACCAATATCCTGAGCTGTCAAGTAGGCACTATCAATTTCCACATGGAAGTGGATCTGGAATTGATCGCTGCAGATGTGGATTTGTGGAGCAGTACTATCAACCTGCTCACTACCAATTGCAAACTGCATACTCCAATAAAGTCGTCCACTTAACAAATAAGCAACGGACCAAACCACGAGTCAACAGTTCTCAAAAGAAGAAGCTTGGGAACCAAGTTGCTAAAACCCAACCTGCTAACAAAGCACCCAAATTCCTGTGGGTTGCTAAATCTGTCTAATTACAGGATAGGAAAGCTCAAAGGAGAAAGCGAGCAGCTCGCGGCACGGTCTGGATCATTGATAGTGGATGCACAAGGCACGTGACCTGCGACAGAAGCTTGCTTACAAATTTCATCGAATGTGACGGACCTCTAGTCGCTTTTGGAGGAGACTCTAAAGGAAAAACAAGAGGTTACGGTAATCTAATTGTTGGTAAAACAACAATATCTAATGTCACTTATGTTGAAGGTTTAAATCATAATCTATTTTCAGTAAGCCAATTCTGCTCTACTGGAAAAAGAGTAGAATTTTCTACTAACAAATGTGCTATAAAGAACAAGGAGAAGAAATTCTTCTTACCGGTATTTTGCAGGATAACTTGTACATAGTACAATGGTCAGATGAGAAAGAAACCTGTCTGGTCACCAAATCTGCACCTGAAGTGAGCTGGCTATGGCATAAGAGACTGTGTCACTTAAACTTCAAAGCCATCAACAAGCTTGCTCGCAAGAAGCTCGCAGATGACCTTCCAGATCAAGTCTACTACAAAGATCATGTTTGTGAAGCCTGTCAAGCTGGAAAGCAGACCATATCGTCATTCCCAAGCATTGCAGCTCACAACATAAGTAGAATGTTGAAATTACTCCACTTGGATTTATTTGGTCCAGTAACTCCTAGAAGCATTAACGGTAAAAAGTATACTCTCGTTATTGTTGATGATTACTCACGATATACTTGGGTTATTTTCTTACATAAAAAGAAGGAGACACTAGTGGAGCTACCTGCGCTGCTCACCAAACTGTCAAACATGAAAAACAAAAGTGTGATCTCAATCAGATCTGATCGTGGAACGGAATTTCTTAACCAAATGATTGAGTCCTACTGCACTAGAAATGGAATTACACATCAAACTTCAGCAGCTCGCACACCTCAACAGAATGGCGTTGTTGAACGACGCAACAGGTCGCTAAAGGAAGCAGCTCCCACAATGCTGAATGAAACCAATCTTCCCAAGAAGTTCTGGGTAGAAACAATCAACACAGCTTGCTACACTCAGAACATATCAATCATTCATAAACGACATGGAAAAACTCCATACGAGCTGTGGAAAAATAAGAAACCTCGACTCAAATATCTTAAATCTTTTGGTTGCGTGTGTTACATTCATAATAATGGGAAATCATAGTTAAAAACTTTTGATAGCAAAGCAGATCCAAGAATATTTGTAGGATATTCAGAGATCAGCAAAGCCTTCAAAGTGTTTAACAAGAGGACTCAAATTATGGAAGTAACACCACATGTTGTTTTTGATGAATCTATCTGTGAATATAGGGAGACTCAACCTGAAGAAAGTACAGGTGCAAATCAAAATCAAGCAGGTTCCAACACGCAGTTTCGAGATGAAATACTAATTTGGAGTCCAACCGACTTGGAAGAAGAAGAAAGTCAGCCTGTACAAGATTCCAATTCATAAAATCCACCCATTCAGCAAGGGGAACAAACCAAAGGGGAAACGAAGCTCCTCCAACCAGCTCCCCTTCAACTGATCCAGAAACTTCAACATAACCTGCAGTCAATGCGGAACTGTCAGTGGATCAGCTTGCTGAACAATTTGAACAGCTTGACCCCTTCACTCCTCAACCTCTACCTGAGTTTGAAGATCCCTCACCAGACCCTGAACCAATTCTTACAGAAGAAGAAATCTCTCGTCGAAGGAGATGGGTCGATGCTCATCCTGAAGATCTCATTGTTGGGAACCCAAAGGCGGGTGTGAAGACAAGAAAACGGATAGGTGAAAGTTGTCTACTAAGTTGTTATCTCTCCTACTCTGAACCCAAAACTGTTGAAGAAGCTCTTACTGACCATGACTGGGTTACAGCCATGCAAGAGGAACTCAATGAGTTTAAAAGAAACGAAGAATGGTCACTTGTTGATCGTCCTACACATCAAGGAGTGATTGATGTAAAATGGGTGTTTAAGAATAAGAAAGATGAAAATGCTGAAGTAATCAGAAATAAGGCAAGATTAGTTGCCAAAGGTTACTGTCAACAAGAAGGAATAGACTATGATGAGACCTACGCACCAGTGGCAAGACTAGAAGCAATTAGGTTGTTTCTAGCATATGCAGCCCATCACATGTTCAAAGTCTACCAAATGGACGTGAAGGGTGCTTTCCTCAATGGAATCCTTGGAGAAGAAGTTTACGTTGAACAACCACCAGGTTTCAAGGAAGCCGGTCCAGAGAAAGTTTACAAACTTCACAAGGCAGTATATGGTTTGAAACAAGCTCCCAGAGCTTGGTATGAAACGCTGTCCACATTCCTACTGCATTCTGGTTTTAAAAGAAGATCGGTCGACAGAACTTTATTTACTTTCAAGTACAAGGATGATATTCTTCTTGTGCACATTTATGTTGATGACATTATCTTTGGATCCAAGTCAAAGTTTTTATGTGACAGGTTCGGAGAACTCATGAAGAATGAGTACAAAATGTCCATGATGGGGGAGATGAACTTCTTCCTCGGCCTGCAGGTCAAGCAATCTGCGGATGGTATCTTCATTTGTCAATCCAAATATGCTAACGAGCTGGCAACCAAATTCGGTGTCAAAGATAGCAGACCACTGAAGATTCCAATGATTGCAAATGGAAAGATGAATCCAGATTCTGAAGGGAAACCTGCCAGCATAACTTTGTACAGGGGAATTATTGGTTCTTTATTTTATCTTACTGCAAGTCGACCTGATATTTCTTTTGCAGTTGGAATATGTGCTCGGTATCAAGCTAATCCAAAGGAATCTCATCTAAAAGCCGCCAAGAAAATTCTTAGATATGTCAAGGGGACTGTAAACTTCGGATTATGGTACCCTTGTGATGATAATTTTGAACTAACTGGCTATGCAGATGCAGATTATGGAGGATGCAAACTGGATAGAAAGTCCACATCAGGGACTTGTCAGTTTCTTGGAAGCAAGTTGATCTCTTGGTTTTCAAAGAAGCAAACTTCAGTTGCTACCTCAACAACAGAAGCTGAGTACATGGCGACAGGAAGCTGTTGTGCGCAGATTCTTTGGTTGAAACAACAACTCAAAGATTATGAAGTCACAGTTCGAAAAGTTCCCATCTTTTGTGACAGCACAAGCGCTATAGCACTCACTATGAATCCTGTCTACCACACCAGATGCAAGCATATTGACATAGAGCATCACTTCATCAGAGATCATGTGGAAAAACAAGATATAACAGTTGAGAAAATCCATACTGACATCCAAAGAGCTGATATTCTAACAAAACCTCTCATGGAAGAGAGATTCAAAATGTTGTGTGGAAAGCTTGGAATGCTCATAATGGATACACAGCCTAAGTCAGAAAATGGAAGCAGTTCACTAGCGCAGGTCAGCCAAGAGCAGACTGACTTGGAAACTGCATGCTGACAAAGCAGTTTGCTAGCATAGGTTAGCAAAAGCAGACTGACTTGGAAAATGCACGCCAACAAAAGCAGTTCGCTAGAGCAGGTCAGCCAAGAGAAGACTGACTTGGATACTGCAGCTCAATAGAAGCAGTTCGGCGACACGCAGCTTGAGGACACAAACTGCGTTGAAAGTCAAAATTACTGGCTAACCTCTAAGGGGGAACCGGAGATGTCGCATCAACCTCAAATTAACACTCAGCATAATCTTTCCACGAAAGTCAAGGAAACTGCCAGAGGACAGTTCAGCAAGGTGGAAACTGCGAGATCAGAAACTGTGGATAAGTCACAGCTTGCATAGGGAAGTGTCATGGACGACCTGTATCAGTCTCCATGTTTTTGAATTATGTCTCAATTTTGACTTGAAACCTTTCTACACTAATGATCGCAGCTTCAGGTTTCCGGAGGATGATGATTTCAGTCCAATTCCCTCTCCCACCCGGAACAGCGAAGACACAGAGTCCGATCCTGATCGTGCACCTGTCTACTCTGTTGCAACCGTTGGCACTCCTCTCACTGCGATGCAAGACAATTTGAAGAATTTCATCATTGAGGAGGTGTCCAAGGTGAAGGCCACAGAGGTTACTGAACACCAGAAGATTGCGGACAAAATTGAAGCAATGGACAAAGTTGCATCCGCCATGCTGTCCAATATCAAGGATGAGATACCACAAATCATCAAAGAAGTTGTGGCCAGCCAGTTTGCAACCTTCATCTCTACCCAACTGAGAGCTGAAAAGGATAAGCTGCTTCCGCACCAGCTGTCCGAACTGAAGGTCGCCTCCCAATCTTCCATCGATGGCTTGAATTTTGAGTTTGAACAACTCAATCAGCTCGTACACGACTTCACTTCGAAGCTCACTCAAACCACTTCAAGTTCATTGAAGAAAGAGGAGGAGATGCAAGGGAACATCAACTCCCTCCTGCAGTTCAAGGAGAAGATCTGCACAGACCTGTCATTGCTTTCCGATGAGCAAGCCTCCCTCAACACCCTTGTTCAAAACCTAATTGATGATAATGCCGAAAATGGGGAAGGGAAAGGCAAACGTAGTACTGCAAAAGGGAAAGGCAAGGAGAAATAGGTCACCCAACCGCCTCAAGGCAGAGGCACAGGTCGCTCTTACCAACCTATGACACAATCAGAAGTTGTTCCGCCCGTGACAGTTGCCCCTCAACCTGCTGCCTCCAAGCTGTCTGAACAAGAAAAAGCACAGGGTGAATCCACCCTCATCCGACTGATGGCAGAAGCTGGATACACCGCAGAAGACTGCGAAAATGAAGGCAAGCAGAAGCTGTTTCTGGAAGAACTGAAGAAACAGAGGGCAAGGGACAAAGCTCGCGTGGCAAGCTTCAAAGGGCTTGAAAGCTACAAGGAACAGGTTGATAAGAGAAAACTGTCCAATTGGTTACCAGTGGAAGATCAGCTGATATGGGACGAGTTCATCAACCAATTCATCTTGCACCACTACTGGTTGCGGGTTGATGCTCGTTACACTGGTAATACCAAAACTGTCTTTCACAACTGGCTGCAGACCTTCCCAGATCGTGAATTCATCAAGAGAGTCAGGGCGAAAGCTGCAAAAGAAAAGATCACGCTAAATCTGCCTAAGAAAGAGACTTTCCGACCTCCCACTGTTTGTGACACCAATACTCCAAACATCAACAAGATCAATATATTTATAAGGAGTGTCGCAGCTCAGTATGGCTGCAAGACCACAAACTGTGATGAGTACAGGTCGATTCGCAACAGCATCTACGCAGCCATGGGAACTGTAAGCTTGGACAAGATTGCCGAAGACAGATTCAAGACACTGAGGAAGTAACCTGATCGCTCTCATTTATTTCTTGTATCAACTCTGTAATATGTGAATATCAATCCGGTTGATACTATAAATGAAAATGATCATCTTTTTGTTCCTGACGACAATATCTCTTTGTCCAGGTCTTTGCATGTTATACTTTAAATTTTCTAACATTTATTCTCATGCAGATTGGCTATGTATCAAACCTTTGGTTATATTTTTAAGTTCAAAACTTTTAAGCCAAAATGTAAAGTATGGGTTTCAGCATTATCAAAAAGGGGGAAATTGTTGGGAACCCTTTGAAACTGAGTTTTGATAATGCTATTAGAAACCACACATAGATATAAGTTTTTAAGTGGAACAGGCTGGTCTCCGTGTTTGGATCAGTCAAGCTTAACCCGGACAGGTTGCTATGTAAAAGTCAAGGTTGGTAGTGCAACCTTGTACCTAATCTACTCAAACTTGTCATACTGTTCCATTATGTAATCTGTCTATGTAACCTGCTCCTACCATACTCGAAGATTTCACACAAAGGTTACAGAAGACCGAAGACAGTTCGAGGTACAGGAAGGCCGACCTGTGAAGGCCAACCTGAGCTATGGTTATGAAACCTGCTCTCACTCAACGACAAGAATTGTGTCAGTGTACGGAATCTGCAAATCCTGACACACGTCCAACGGCTCTATTTCAAATGCCTCTCTATAAATACCTCAACTCATTCCAGAAAGAAAGTACGGGAAACTCAATACACAAGCCGAAACGCTGCAGAAATCTCAAGCTGAAAATTGCTCAAATCAACACTCTAAATTACTAGAGTTTTCCCAAGTGTTGATCTTTGTAGATTTCTGATCTCTCTGGAAACTGTCTTACTAGAACACATCACACACACTCTCACTACCATCAAAGTTGAAAAACTAGTGTAGTTGATTGAGTTGTATTCCTTACGACGATAGCTATTCACAGCTTTCAAGTTTGGATAGTAGCACAGTCATTTAGTGTTAGTAAGTTTGTATGTAAGATTGTATGTAAAGTAAGAAGAGACACGACTCAAGAAATGTGCTAGATTCAGTCTAAGAGAAAGACTTGAATTTGGACTGGACCTCCACCAGTATTAAAAGGAGCGAATATCTCAAGTTAAGGGATTACAGATTCGACGGGATCTGGCGTGGAAGTAGGAGATGTTTACTCCGAACCACGATAAAAACTCCTCGTGTTTCTCTGTTATTATTTATCCTTACATCTTCATTCACACAGTTTGCATGTTCACAACCTGCACTATCGTAACTTGTCTTGCATGAAAAATATCTTTGAAAACTGTGTTAAAAACTGTTAGCCAACCTTTCCACCAAACTTCCGCACGCAGGTTAGTTTTGCAAGCTCAGCAGTTTACTGATTGAGCTGGAAAAACTAAATTGCTCTGATAAACTGAGTGACGACTCAGTAAGATCAAATTGTTTTAAAAAATCAAAACTGATGGCTAATTGGTGTATTTCTCCCCCCCCCCCCTCATACACCAATAAATACTTATCGGGACCTACACAAAACAAGCAAAACAAACAAAAATGCTTCTTATACGGTTCCATTTCTATTAGTAGTATTATATAACAGCAACGCTTATATAACACATAAAATTCTCACCCCATTCATTTACATTGGCGTAACTTCAATCAAAATGGATCAACTCATTTTAATTTCCGAATGAATTCTCACGTTTTGCTTTAATATATAAAATAGTCAAATTCTGGAAAATTTAAGTGTCTTTTGAGACGAAAAAAAGAAGTTGGCATGCATACCATTTTAATTAATTTGATATAGTATATGCTATTCTATTTATAATTAACATTTTTTTTGTAATAATTGATTCATCAAAAGATCTATACGAATATGGATAACTTGTAAGCTGCTTTCGTGAACCTCTTTCCTTTTGATTTTTCTTTGTTTTTTATAGGAAAAGTGAGGAATAAATTTGGTTCTATACCTTTCTCAATCTATTGCGCTTCTTCAACTTCTTTTCTAACCTTATTATAACTTAGGAATCTCCACTTTTAGCACATTTTTGTCGTCCACAACAAATTGATGTTATGATTCTACTATAAAGTTCTACACTCAATCTTCTTCTTTTTTCCCAATATTGTATGTATAATTATCTTAACTTTGAAGTTGCTAAGTACGTATATATGCTCCCTAGTTTCAAGAAAAGAGTACATAATTCTGAATTAATATTTTTAAAGCATGACTTGCAAAAATGAAGGATTATGTCTCCTACCTACCCACACACTTAAAGATCATGTATTTTGTCATATTAACTAATATAATCCCATACAAAACAAATTATCTGTTCTCTCGATCCAACAACTATAGCTAATTAATGTCTCCTTTCGTACTAACAATATATATACTATGGTAATATTTGATTTTACAATTATTTTGTAGGGTTCATTGATCCAATTTGTATTTATACTTATTCTTTAGTATTTTTTAGTTAAAAAAATAAAATAAAATGTTAAAAAATAATTATTAAAACCTTTTTTTTGTTTGAATTAATGAAATCTGACCAATAATTATAAAAATAAAAATAAAAATAACTACACGATACGATTGACACACCAAATTCGGGAACGACGTCCCACTAAAAATGAAAAATGTGTCCTTCGTAAGACGAGCAAAAAATTCATGTACCCCAAATTTAATGATTACTTGTGGACACTGTCGTCCCCATAGACTCATTATATGTGCAAAAAAAAAACTGTACACAGCTGTGATTTTTTTGGGCACAAAACGTATGAAAAAAGTGTTATATATGTATATATGTTTTTCCTTTTAATTCATATGTAATCTTATCAACGTATATTGCCTATAATATTGCACCATGTCCCCATCCCCATGAATGGCTAGCATCTAATTTACGCATCCCCCTAATTCTCGCCCTATATAAAGCCCAACTCCATTCCCTTCACGCACAAACACACTTACTGCGTGCATTGCATTGCACATACACTACATATATATATATACACACACACACACATATATATACATATATAAATATATATGCGATGACTAACGGCGGGATTTCGAGCAATGGGTTGATCGTGAGCTTCGGCGAGATGCTGATCGACTTCGTCCCGACCGTGAGAGGCGTGTCGCTGGTGGAGGCTCCGGCGTTTGTCAAGGCGGCGGGCGGCGCTCCGGCGAACGTTGCCATAGCGGTGGCGAGGCTGGGCGGGACGGCGGCGTTCGTCGGGAAGCTAGGCGACGACGAGTTCGGGCACATGCTGGCCGGAATACTGAAGGAGAACGGCGTCGCCACCAACGGCGTCTGCTTCGACCAGGCGGCGAGAACGGCGCTGGCCTTCGTGACGCTACGCGCCGACGGGGAGAGGGAGTTCATGTTTTATAGAAATCCTAGCGCCGACATGATGCTGACGACACAGGAGTTGAATCTAGACCTTATTAGATCTGTAAGTAATTATATATATATATATATATATATATATATATAAAATACTTAGAAATGTTAGGCTAGTGGCATTGTCACGTCAATAATTCGAATCCAATTCATGCATCGCTACAAAACACAATTATTATAAATTTTCTAATAAATTAATATTGATGCAGGCAAAGATATTTCACTTCGGATCTATAAGCCTGATCGCAGAGCCATGCAGATCGGCACATCTGAAAGCCATGGAAGAGGCAAAGGCGGCCGGGGCACTGTTGACGTACGACCCGAACCTCCGGCTGCCGCTGTGGCCGTCGGCCGAGGAGGCCAGGAAGCAGATAATGAGCATATGGGATAAGGCTGACGTTATCAAGATAAGCGATGATGAGCTCACTTTCCTTACTCAAAAGGATAGCCTTGATGACGAATCTGCTTTGTCGCTTTGGCACCCTAATCTCAAGCTTCTTTTGCTCACACTTGGGAAAGAGGGATGCCGATTCTACACCAAGGTAGTACTACTTCTACTTGCACATGTCTACCTCTACCTCTTTTTTTTTTTTCTTTTCATTCCTTCTTTTTATTTTTCGTCTTGTTAGAGGGAATACGTCTTAATAGCAAAATGGAGTAGGAAAAAAAAGGAAAATGTTGGTTGAACTTTAGATATTCAATATGTTGAAATGAAAAAGAAGATAGACGGATATAAAATCCAGTCCGTCTCTTTGTCTCAATTGTTAAGACATTACAAAAAAAAAAAAAAAAAAAAGCTTACTATGAGCAACGGACAGTCCCATAAGTACTTTGCAACGAAGATATCTGTTGCTAATCCCTTGCTTTAGCCGAGACGACAATTTTTCCCGATGGCATACCACCTACGGAAAATCTAGGTAAATAGGTTTGTAAATGTTAGCAACGGAATTTTCCGTTGCTAATAATGCGAATTTTGTAGCTAGGTTTTATTTATTTTTAAATCTATTAGAAGCATATTTTGATACTACATTTTTGGGCTAGGATCTCCTTTTTGCAATTGAACATGCTGAAGTGAAAGACATTAAAACACACATACACACACACTATTACTTTTGGTTTTCAAGTTTGTACTCATTTTTTTTTGCATGCATATGAGCAGAATTTTCAAGGAGCAGTTGAGGGCTATAGCCTGAAAAGGGTGGAAGACACAACTGGAGCAGGCGATGCTTTTATGGGGTCCCTCCTACGTAATATCGTTGATGATCTTTCCATATTGGAGGTCAAATTAAATTAATTCAAGCCTCTATATATAATTCATTTCATACATGAGTAGTTTTCATTTCTTTACTACATACTGCCGAAAGTGGTCAGAGGGAAAACGTCTTACCAACTGATTGTTTCGATTATGAACAGGATGAAGCGAGACTAAGAGAGGTGGTTAGATATGCAAGTGCATGCGGAGCAATCACCACGACTAAGAAAGGAGCCATCCCAGCTCTTCCTTATCACTCTCAAGTTCTCACTCTTGTCGATCATTCTTCTCAGAGAAAAAACAACTTATTTGATCTTTCTAAGTGTTTACCCTTTCTCAAGAAAGATATAACTACTAATTAATTTAAATTATATGCTATTCCAATCATGCATATGAATTAAGGCATCAATGTACTTATGTACGTGATCTTCTTTTTCTTTTGTAAAATATATGTGTGTGTATGTGTTTTATGTGTGTCTGAAATTTATCGAAATGTAAGTGTCAGGTTGTATTCGTCTATTAATTTGATTTCTCAACTTATGCTTTGTGCGTGATTTATGTTATCAAATAGTAGTTGAAAGATTGGAAACGAATGAAATAGTTTAATTTCCAGAAAGCTTTTCAGTTGGGAATTTTGCTTTTATGCACTTCGACAATACAAAATTTATAAATAAAATAAAATAAAAACCAGATAAACTTTTGGAGCCATATATCTTGTGGAATCTCACCCAACCTGGACAAGGATAATGAAATAAAAAATAGTCATCCACTATATATTTATATGTATACATAGGTAGTTCATGTAAAAATTAATTAGTTTTCATGTGCAAACTAAAAATTAATTTTTATGTGAAAAAACACTTGAATTAGTAAAGATTATTTTCATACTTTGCTTTGAATGAGATCTTTGATTTATGTTTTGAAATTTGCATATGAAAACTTTCGACTTTGTGAGCACCAATGTTTTGAAAACCGGACCGGACGTCGACCCGGTTGCTCAAGTGGGTCACCGGGTCAACCGGTTGACCCGTTCTTAAAAAACCCGGATGACCCGTAAATATATTAATATATATATAACATTTATAAAATATATAAATATTTGAATTATTAACATGTTTTAAATTTTATACTTTATATCAATTGAAAATGAATATAAAAATATATAAAATAATAATATTTGCTCAACTATGCATGCATAACATATTAAGATGAAGTGTTTTTACATCAAAATAAACATTTACAAATCTTCAATTCATTCTTTTAATATGTTCCCTTTGTTATTATAATTGTCCTTTTTATTTATATATCAATTTTATTTAAAAATACAAATAGACCAAAATCAACCATTTAAAAAATATTAATTGCTAATAACATGATAAAAAGTATTTCAAGCTTGATTTCAGTAATAATGTATGATTAAATATATTTATTGTCACAACTAATAACATATAGATGTGTAGTCTAAATGGCGATTGTATTAGTCTATCAACTAAGAGGTCTCAAGTTCAAACCTCAATAACTACAAAATTCAATTTTTTTTAATTGTAGAGAACCGGTTCGCCGGTTCTAGCGGGTTTAACCGGGTTTGACCGGTTCACTCCGGGTCATATGAAAGACCCGGCTACCAGAGAACCAGACCGGGTAGCCGACCGGTTCCCGGTTAAACCGGTCCGACCGGCCGGTCCGGTCCGGGTTTGAAAACATTGGTGAGCACTCGTAATCTTCATGTTTGTTAGAAATTTGAAGAGACTCATAAAATTATACTACCTCTATTCTACTTATTAGGCCACGTTTCCATTTTGATCCATCCCATATATTAGTTTACTTTCCTAAAATGGCAAAAAAATTGTGGCTACAATTAATTCTATCTCTTTAGAATTAATTGCAACCACATATCCTACATTGCATTGGCTATTGTGCCAAAAGCAATGTAGCCTAATACATGGGATGAAGGTAGTATGTTGGATGATATCCGTTTGAAGAGAAATGATATGCTAATCATCCAATGGTGTGCACCTTAGTGGACACCATTTTCATTTCTTTGATTTGACATTATTTTGTTCGATTGTTTTATATTCTAATATCATAGAAATTAATATAAAAATCATTGAATTTACAAAATAAATAAAATCAAAGTTCTATTTGTTCTTTTTCCCTTCTAACATCGAAAAATGAGTAATAAGACAAATCGAACTTTGATTTATATTTATTTTATTAATTTATATGATACCAGAATATATATCAATCGAAAAAATCGAACAAAATAGTACCAAATCGAAGAAACAAAAAAGGTGTGGCCCATGAAAGTGTCCACCATTGGATGACTAGCATATCATTTCTTTCCGTTTGAATATGTATTATGTTTTGCACCTTGCTCCTTTCATAAAGTTGACTTGTCCTAATTACCGCATAAAACCTAAAATGTCTTGTTTTATTACTAGAGTAAGTATGCTTTCAGTTGTAACTTTTGCAAAAAAAATTGAACATTTCCATCGGTTGGAACATTCACAAATCACAAAGTACAACCACCATTTCAACTTTCAAGTATCCGATCAATACAATAAATCTCGACTGAAAAGCGATAAGTATTTCTATTAATTTATCAGTTGGTCCTCCTATTAAATAAGTGTACTCACATCTTCTTAACTTGATAAGTAGAGTCTTCCATCAAGAACGACTAAATAAATATAACTCCTGCCACTATACTAATTAACATCATTTTTCCAAATGGACACTTGATCGATTTAAATTATAATAAAAAACATATAACTTCAAAAAATTAAATTGATTTCAAAATTTTCATCGACATAATGTAGGGGATCCTCCCCCTTCTAGATGTGTATGTCGGGTATACTTTGGCAAAATAATCGAGAATACTGTAAGAGTGTAACTTCCAAAAATTTAAAGTCACAAGAAAACTACAAATATAAGTACATTTTGTCCATCATGAAAAACAATGTTATTCCTCCTAAAAAAAAAAAAAAAGTTACATAAATAAGGAAGCATCTAAATTAGTTTTTATTGTGTGCGTGGTGCGTGTGAGTTATTCTAGTGGTGACGCGTAACAAAAAGTATAAATTTCAGTTAAATTATTACTAGTATTTTGTAAATAGTTTTAATTTTTATTTTTGAGAGTCCTTTACGTAATTATTCTCTTGGAATAATTTTTATATTTTATTTTTTAATTCGAAAGAGTTCTCGCTGTGGCCCAGGACGAGAACCGTAGAAACCCCCTAGACCCTAGTATTCACCACTGTGCTTAATTTCTCTCATTATTTTTAACTTCAAAAATTGGGGTATTGCATTTCCATCTCAAATTGTAAGTAATTCCTTCCCTTCAATCCAACCCTAATTTTGGTATTCGCCCAATCACGTATTTGGGTTATTATTGATTTCAGAGAATTCACATCTGAATTGTATATTTGAGGATCGAACCTCTGCTTGATTCGACCTCATTCGCGTTTTTGGTGAGATTGAACTTCCGTTATCTGATTTAATTGAGCTGAATTCTTGAAATCTCCGAGTGGATTCTGTTAATCTTCATAGTCAAGTTTGGTTCTTTGAGCATATGAATCGGATGCTATAGTTCGTATTTGGGGAAGTAGAAGTTCAATTTGGTGCAGATGGGGAAACCCTTAATTTACGAGATTTGGGAAAAACCAGCCACGAGCTGCATAATTGGATTATGCAGTTTGATTTGGTTCTATATTCAGAAAAATGGAATTGGGTATTCACATGTGGGGTTGAGCTACGATACTGCATTGGAAGGTCATCATTGGCGTATAATCACTTCTGCATTTTCACATATTAGCATCCTTCATCTTGTTTTCAATATGAGTGCGCTTTGGAGTCTGGGAACTATAGAGAATTTAGGGCATTTAGGGCTTGGAGTTGAATATTATCTTCATTATACTATGTTATTGGTTGTTCTGTCTGGGTTGCTAGTTCTTGGGATTTACCACATTATGATCCAAAAGTTTAAAGTCGATTACTTTCGAAGAGTGACCGCTGTTGGATACTCTTGTGTTGTTTTCGGGTGGATGACTATATTGTCCACGAAGCAACCCTCTTCGAAGCTTGAGCTTTTCGGGTTTCTTTCGCTTCCTATCAGTTTTGCTCCGTTCGAATCGCTTATCTTCACTTCTATCATTGTGCCACAAGCAAGCTTTATTGGTCATTTATCTGGGATAATTGTTGGGTATGCCATCGCGTGGGGCTTGATACACGGGATGACCAATTACTGGGCTGTGTCGATGTTAGGCTGGATTGTTCTTGTTTTTATTCTTAGTTTGAAGAAGTCTGGCACGTACAATTTCAGCTTTCTAGAGATTGAATCAGTGACGGATTCTTCTTTACCATCTGTGCGGTTTCTTTCGTCTGGAAATGGCAGAACACTGCAAATGAGTGCGGCCGATGTTGGCCCCAATCTTGTGTAGCCTTTTGAAGGAATTGGCTCTGTGTCTGAATATACTACGAGTCTGCAACTATGGGGTTATCACAGATCATTCGATTAAGAATAAGCTTTTGTCACATTCGTCACTTTATCTCGGATACTAGCCCTCACATGCAGCAGCCATTGTATTCTTGTATCAAGGTTTTCTCTTCCCGTGCTAGTAAAAGATTGGATTTTACAGTTAACTTATTTTGTATCATATTAGTGGTGACTATTGGGATAGGTAAATGAAATTGATCGACTTTCATGCTCATTTCGGATGTCAAGAACTTGTTTTTTTCATGTGGAGTACTTATGCTACTACTATTATAGATTGAGTAATAAGTGAAAGAAGTAAAAACCTTAGGAATCAGCTTCTTACTGTACTTAGACATGGTAGAGGAGAAGTTAAGTTTTGATACTTAAATTTCTTCCATGTAAGATTATCTAGTTGAACTGTATCCTTGTTATTATATGCTGTTATGAAATTATGCTCTTGCTTAGCTAGAAAGATAGCTTTAACGTATATTGGATTTTCAGGCTAATGGGGAAGACTAGAAAGGCATGTCAATGGAAGAAATATAATGCAATTTCTACTATTCCTATGAGTTGATGTGTTCGATTTCTCAAATCTTAGTCACGATAACTTTTGTTCGTGTTCGACATGCATGCTATTTCCTCTTTGTGGATTTTTGGTTGTTTTCAGTCACAGAATGCATTGAGTTTTGTATTTTTAGTTCTTTTGAGACAATACTACCACACTTTTCATCTTGGGCACATTTTCACAATGTGATGAGAGTATCATTTGCTTGCTATCAATAGTTGTATGTTATGTTCCCTTTTCTCATTTTCTGGTTTTATCTTTCTTTTTCAGGGTTATTTTCTGGCTTTATCTTTAAATCTTGATTCTTTGGATATTGCTTTACATTTTATTGTACTGTGCATGGGACAGGGTTGACGTTTGTTGCCCAGAAATGCAAACTTTTTATGATATTTTTGCAAAAAGCATCTTCAAACATATCCCAACTATATCAATTTTGAAGGATTTCCCTCGTGATGCACAAACTGCAATAAATAACTACAAACAAACATTATTTACTCTAAAAAGAAGTATCATCTATAGCTTTTCTGCATCCTTGATAGTAGAGCGATGATCATGAACAAGTTAGGAAAATCCTTTCCCAAATGATCTCCAAAATCTTGTAGGCAAAGATGAGTGCAAATTCCCTTCACTTCCTCGAGATGGCGATTCGAATTGAACTGCGTCGGCAGCATCGAGCCGTGAGAATCGTACGGCTCCTAATATTCGCTCTGGAAGCTCCGATTCAACCCGACCCTCGATCACGAAAGCTAGATCAACGGTCATCGTAGCTAAGTAGCCAAATGCAAGATGCACAATTGTAGTCGCAACCATTGAAGATCCAACATCGATATCAACTTCCACGAGCTTCTCCCCCGTAGAGTATCTACACGAAAGGGCTCGCCCTATCACGCAGATAGCTTGCTCGCCAATCGCTTTCTTCACGATCCACGGGCCTTCCACCACATTGGCTATCAACTTGAGCCTCGAGTTCTTGAATCCATCGTCTCCCTTTAGGAAATCGCGTAACAAAGGATCTTGGTTGCTTGGTTCCTTGGCAAGGAAATATGCAACTATGCTATGGTTATCTTGAGTTGGGAGCTGGAAATTGAAAGCCCACACGAAAGGATCACGGCCCTTGGAGCGTTGATCATCGATTGCTCTTCTGATACGGCCTTTAGGGTTGTTTAAAATCTCCGAAATCTTTGAGGACCCTTTGATCCAGTCGAAAGCTAGTGGCTCGAGAAGGTACTTGCCTCCGTGAATTTTCTCCTTCGTCGTTAGATACTCTCTGCCTCTGATCATGAATGCATCTCCGTGAGGTGAAGCCCAGCCATTCGAGCAATGGTCTGGCTCAACTAGTGGAATCGCACCTTCTGACTTCACTCTCTCGATCCACTCATTATGCTTGTGGTCGTGGTCGTGGTTCTGCACAAGAATTGACATATGAAAATAGAACTAAGAGAAATCAACTTTTAATATTATTGATGGTTAGATGATGCCAAATTAAATAACTATCCTTAAATAAGTTAGCACGCAAAAGTACTACATGAAAAACATGTGAAATCACCATCAAAATATAATGTTTACATACATGAAAAATCATAATAAAAAAGTAAATATGATCTGTTTAATAAAATATGTCACAATTATTCAGAACCAGTCAAAATTCTCTAGAAAACAAAATTTCAGGGAAGAAAGCCAGGCATGTAGCAAACATTAAAAAAAAAAAAAATGGCCTTCATTTCTTGTTAATCAAACATGAAAATTACATTTAACAAAGAGCAAAGATGTCAGCAATTTTTGCCTTGATATTTCTTATCCCAATAATGCAAAATTTAAGCATAGACATTACCAGATACTCTGAAAATTTTGCAATTTTTTTTTTGTCTTTTTTTTTTTTTTTGTCATTTCAATATTTTCCATAATTTTTACCTACTGAACTCAGGGCTATATCCGCACACAACAAAGCGAATTCCCTCTTATATGTGACAAACTTCAAAAAATCATAAGAACAATTGATTACATTTAAATTGCATCCTCAAAATAACACCAAAAGGGTACACAGAAAAATAAAAATAAAAAAATTGACATTTATCGTTCCATATTGAAGAAAATATAACTGAAGACTTGAATAAAAGAGAGAAAATTTTCACCTTCATCCGCCTTGATTTCTGAGTGATTAAGAATAGATATGATTATGTTTTAGAAGTAGAAGAAATCAAGGATATTATAAGATTCTTGATATAGTAGGTGAAGAAACTCTTGAGAATTTATTTAAAGCTTTGTAATGTGCAGATGCTATTCTGTTGGAGTGGACCCAATATCTCGTGTCCTAGTCATTAATGTTTCGTATGGACAATCAATTGTCCTTCACTTCACTCTTTGTGCTTTTAAATCACTATTAACAAATTATAAACAAATTATAAACGCTCTCATATCCACCGTTGACACATTTAATGTTGCTAACTGTTGATGTGGCAGTATTTTATCGGTAATTTTTTTTTTCATATATGGTTGTATGTGTGTGTGTACATATATAAAATATCAAAAATTTCAAGATCACAAAATTCATAACTCACAACCACCAAAAGCGTATCAAAAATTTCAAGATCACAAGATTCATAACTCAGCCACCAAAAGCAACAACTCTTCACAACTTTTTATTGCCGTTTAGTGAAAATTTTGGACCCTATTACAAATAATAGTTTATCACATCACATCTATAGATAACACCAAAAGCACCAACTCTATTCATGCTTGTAATATTTAAGAAATGTTGGTCTGTAAATTTGAATTGATCTGACCTATATATTTATCACTACTTAGGTTCTCGAAAGACAATTTTCATTTATTATCTTATTGAAACATCAGGGAAATTTATCATTTCAGAATTTACAGATGTATCATGTGGAGCCCAATGAAAGAATTAGAGCCTATTTAGATATTTTATTTATATAATTATTTATTTATTTATTTTATTTTATTTTATGTTTGTGGGAATGCTGATTGCAGTCGTTATTTTCAATGAGCATCAGGTAAAATATGGCTTTCATTAATTGCAATAATCTGCAAATCACACAAAAGAAGATTTTTAGGATTTTTAGCCAGATTGAAGTAATTAATCGAAGAGTCCCATAACGGTAGAACCCACTCAAAATCGAATAGATCGAATCATTGAATTGACATTTTTTTATATAAAGACTCGTAATTTCTATAAGAATTTGACACGTGGAAGGATATGATGCAAAACTCTCATTTGATGGTTCACTTTAGCAATTATGCTACCTACTTAGTTGAGGAAATGACGGTTATAATAATGGTACCATTATTCTCATCAATTTAATGATGTTTTTTTGCACAAGTATCAGTGTCTTTGATAACAATCACTAACCCCATGAGATCATTTACTATGTGTAATTAGAGGTTTGAGTAATACTACCTTCATCCCACCTAATTGTCCCATTTCACTTTTTGACTTTTTTCAGTACGCATTTCCACCGAAACCTAGTACGAGTTTTAAAATATAATTTTGAAGTATCGTTTCTTTTACGGGATACTATGACACTCATAATATCCCGTAAAAGAAACGATACTTCAAAATTATATTTTAAAACTCGTACTAGGTTTCGGTGGAAATGCGTGCCGAAAAAAGTCAAAAAGTGAAATGAGACAATTAGGTGGGATGGAGGTAGTAGATTCCAAAGATCTACTTTATGAGTATTGGCGAGTTCGAATCCTCCGTAAAATTACGAGTTCGAATCCTCCGTAATGCGATTTTTAAATTTTCTGTTAAAAATAAAAAATAAAAAAATCTCCCTCATGCAAGTCAAAAGAATATATATACTCCCTACATCCCCATCTTTTTGCACAAATTTTATTTTCGATACATTCCCAAAGAATTTGCTTTCTTCTTTTTTACACCACAAATCAGTTTATCTTTACTCTACATCTATGTTGCATGGGTGCGGGAGTACGGGTGCGGGGGCGATACAATTCGGATACGGATTTTTAAAAATTTTAGAGTGCGATTTGGCGATGATACGTCTATATATTTATATTTTATTATATACATCACCCATTTTATAAAATAAAAATCATAAATTAAATACTACTCAATTAAAATGAAGATTTCAATTAAACCCCATAAATTAAATACTATATTGATTTTGTAGTGAATTTAAATTTTAGGACAATACATAAAAAAAAGTATTAAAAAACCCAAAATATAAATTTATTTTAAAAAAAACCCCAAAAATATCTGGATTCTTACAGGATTCTTACCGGATACGCGTATCCTACCCACAGGAATCCTAATTTTTTTTTCGTAGGATTCGTCAGGTGGCGAATCCCGTGCGTATCCCACGCGAATCACACATGCACCCGTATCCCCGCGTATCCGATTCTGCATTGTTGTATTTTTCGAAAAATCCGTGCATTATAACTCTACATCAACTTTATTTATTTACCATAATACAACAACATCTAACATTGTGTCACAATTTTTTGAACAATATAGGATAGGAAAATTTTGGTGGAAAAAATTAAACAAAAACGAAAATTGATGTATACCGAGGCAGATTTCAAAAGTGGTGAGCAAAATAGGAAGAGGATAATAACCCTATAGAACGAATATCAATTTAAATAATAGAGTAAAGATAAAATGATTTAGTACGGTGTAATATTTATAAAAAAATGCACTCTTTCAGGACGTCAAAAAAAGAAAATTTGTAGTCTTGCAAGAAAGTAGTATGAATTTATGATTTATGGAACTAAATTAAAAATCAATGTATTATAGTAGTATGTTACATATAAAATGAGGTAGTGTTTGGTGATTCATTCAAGTTGTGGAAGGATGACTCATCTAAAGATGAGTCATGTGAATAGTGTCAAGATGAGGGGTTCATATTTCTATTTGGTAGCAAAAATTAAAAGTAGGATGACATTATATTTGTGTTTGGTACAATATGTTTAACTCTAGATGAGGCTTAGATTTACCAATTACCCTTAGTAAATACCCCTACCGATTTCACTTTTTATCGTTGGGATTAAATAGTACACTTATTATTATTATTATTACTCTGTATTATTATTATTATTATTATTATTATTATTATTATTATTATTATTGTTGTTGTTGAGTTATTATTTTTATTATTCTTGTTATTATTATAATTATTACTATTATTGTTATTATTTATTATTATTATTATTATTACTATTATTGTTATTATTTATTATTATTATTTTTATTATTATTATTACGTTATTATTATTATTATTGAGTTATTATTTTTATTATTATAGTATTGTTGTTATTATAATTATTACTATTATTGTATTATTATTATTATTATTATTAGTTATTATTTTATTATTATTATTATTATTGTTATTATTATAATTATACTATTATTATTATTTATTATTATTATTATTATTATTATTATATTATTATTATTATTATATATGTATTATTATAATTTACTATTGATTATTATATTATTATTATTATTCTATTATTCTTGTTATTATAATTTTTTATTTTATTATTATTATTATTATTATTATTATTAATTATTACTATTATTGTTATTATTTATTATTATTATTATTTTATTATATTATTATTATTATTATTATTCTTGTTATTATTATAATTATTGCTATTATGTTTTATTATTATTATTATTATTATTATTTATTACATTATTATTATTATTTATTAATATTATTATTATTATTATTATTTGAAATAGTATAAATACATAAGGGTAAAATGGTAAAAGAGAGAAAATGTTGTGTTACTGTTCGAATGAGTTGAAGTCATCCGACCAAAAACGTCGGATGAGTTAACAAGCGAAAACAGTAAAATAGCAGCGGGTTTGGGCTTCATCCCGGGCCCTCCAGTTTATTTTATTTCGGTACCAAACACTTAGATGAACCAAGATGATTCACCTCATCTTGATTCATCCTATCCACCAAACACACCCTGAATGTTTGAAGAAATATTACGACGTATTAAAAATCATTTAGAAGTATATAATAGTGTATATTGCCCAAACTCATCCACACAATATCAAACCGTACTTGAAAATCAAATTAAACTTAATTTTTTCATGTTTCGATCGAGCCCAAATCGAAATGTTTGTTCCGGAAAATTGCAACTCAGCGCAAACATTTAAAAATTGGGTTAAATTGGGCATACTAACTCTAATAATAACAATAAATCGAAAAATTCTATTATGGGTGTACATGCATGCACTGCACTGCACTGGACACGGTCACACGACTCACCGCTTCATATACAACAGTATTTCTTTTTGTTGTTTGCACTCCACCAGCCACTCAAACACGTTTGGGCGGAACATAAGGCACACGCTCTTCTTCACATATATTCTGCACCATAACATACAATGAGTCCAACGCAGTTCAAGTTCAAGGTTAAACTTACAGAAATGGCAGATATAGGATGGCCATAAGTAAATGATTGGTTTATCGGGCCTTAATATGCTCTAAGTTTGCTTCTGTCTACACCTCAAGAAATGATTATCGGTCTTGAAAAGGTACATTCCGAAAAGGACTGATTTGCAGATTCTTATGATTACGAGCTATAGTGGAGTTTCACACTTTTGCACATGCAGCAAAGATAAAAATACCAAGGTATATACTATATCATTCGTATATCTCAGAATGTTAAGTAGCTCACCTGCAAGTCATTAGGCAGTGCTTCAGAGACTGCAAGCGTATAGCAACCAGGAACGAATTTTCCTGAATAAGTTTCAACAGAATCATGCAGTTGAAAAGATTAGTATCCATACATTGTCTTAATAAATAACCCGTGAAAAGCGTAATCCCAACATTGGAACATGCAACAAAACAGCACCCATAAGGAAATGTATGTTCAGATCCAACGTTCTAGCACAAATCTGGGAGAACTGTCCCTGGTAGCAATTTTTCACTCATTTCCAAACAGTGAAAAAACTTTCATCTGTTCACAACATAGCAAAATTAACAAATACTGCACCCGTATTCTCAGTGATCCCCCTTCAAGCCAGTTTACCTAAACCATACGAGTCACTATCTGCAGAGCTATATTACTGCCATATTATTCAAGTTATTATTTAGACTTGTCTTCATTTGTGCTAGGCGAATTCTTACCAGGACTCGAGTTTGAAACCATGCAAGAAATTAAAGCGTGCTACATGTCAGCTCAGATAACTGCAGAAGCTGCATGGCTCAAGCCAAGTCATCATTATTCAGATGTTTTATAATGGAATGACAATAATCATGGTTCACATCGATAATTAGTGTATGAGAACATGAGCAAATAGTGTCCCCTAATCCTTATCTGTAATCAGATGAGATAACAAAACATGCACTGCCTAAAGAAAACACATGCAGTTTTTTTTGGTTACACTATCTAGTTTCATATTAAATTCAGCATTATGAATTTGATGAAAGGTTTGAAACATTAGGACATAGTGAGCAGGAAAAACGGCAGCATGCCTGGCATCACAGTTTTATAGTTGTTCTTTTGGAATTGATCCCAATTGCTAAAACAATCATGTTTCTCAACTCTTGGCTAGTTACAAATGACATCAATGGTCTCAAATAGGAAAACTCTTTAAAAGAAACAATTGGTCAAGTAGAGTGTGGCAGAGATGTTCTCTAGTAAAATCTCAAGCATGAAAAGAATACAGGACACAGAAGAATTATCAGTCAAAGCACTTTCTGATCGGTACATTCAAAGGACGTATTTCATCCAACAAAAGCACTAAGATTCAGAATTAGTAACATAAATCAAAGCCTGTCTTACATAATGATCACTGTATTTTCATTTCATGATAGGGGCATAGTTTTTCTCAAAAGAAAAGATAGGCACCAGCATAATCACTAAACAATAGTTAAAAGGAACAGTAACTTTCAAAGAAGCAGATAAGTAGCATACCAATGCGGAGCCAACGAGCAGCCCAACTTCCAGTTGGATCCATGACAGAGATTAACCTGTAATTATAATACCCATCAAAATTTGCAGTAAATTTAGAAACAAGGTTCTAATTTTTGTTTGAACCATTTCTTTCAAACAAAAGAGGAGGATCAAGAAGGGAAACACACCCCGTGAAATTAGGGGTTGTGCCGTCAACGACTCTTTCATGGTCATCAGCCATCTGAAAGAATGGGCAGTTCTCACACCCATTTTCCCTAAACTGAAAAAGCATGCATATATTAGAGTGGTAACAAATAGTACCTTCTAATTATCCTGTGTGATTAATCAACAGAAACAGAAAAGGCATAAAAAAACAAAAAAATTGGAGAATGCATTACTTGAAGGTTTGTGCCAACCTGATCATAGGTCTTGACAAGTCGGCAGCGAAGGCAAGCTCTCAGTTCATGCCCAAAGCTGGTTGGTATTTGCGCTGGTCCTCTCCTTTGATTAGCCATACTTTCCCTTCGTTTTCTCTAAACGTAGCATAAACATAATCATTTGCAGGGGATACCTAACTTTTTGAGTAAAACATTGTGGGTTTGTAAGGTACTGTAAAGAAATTATCCAATTCTTCTGATCATGCTTTTATTCTAATTTCTATGGCTGAGAAGACTTGGAGATCTTGAGGTAAAAACATTTTTTTTAGAGTCTAGGCATCAGAAACTGATATTATTAAGTGACACAAACAAAACATGTTCCATCAGAAACTATGCTACAATATTAGGCTCAAAAAGCACTATCATGACATATATTTACCTAAAACTTCTCAAGTACACGTTTCTATTAAAATAACATCTAATGCGACATGCTCTGCTAGCAAAATCATTTTTCATGATGTGCTTTGTCTTCTACATGAAACTTACCGGCTCATATCTACAATCCTAATCAAGACCTCAATGTAGATTAATACTTAAAGGTACAGAAAGAAAGGGTAAAAAAAAAACAACAACAACTAAAATCGACAATGCTAGCAACAATCTTAGTTGCACTTGTTCAACATGCTCAAATACAGATGGAAGATCTACAAGGAAAACTAAGGAAGAAATTGGCAGAGAGATAAAGATAAGGATAGGTGAGGAGAGACGAGTATATAAGGTAGTCTGGTGAAAACGATACATATCTGACCTAAAGATTATTTACTTATATATTGAAATAAGCAATAAGGATGAGTTTGGCTGAAGCCTGAAGTCTTAACCCTAGTGAATAGCCTTCAGATTTCAATGAATACTTTTGTCTTCAGCTCAACCCTGTAATTGGGACCAATTAACTCTTGCCTACATGAATTCTATTCAGGCGTATTAACTAACACCTAAATCTCACCCTCGTCATCTAATGAAGCAAAATATATTATTCATTTTTAATTGATTGTTCTCTAATGGCAATAATTGTTATAATGTAAGTGCATTTTTCTAAATTATAAACGACTAAATAGCCTATAAAAACATAACTAATAGCCTGCACCATCCATCAGTCATCAACATCGACATAATAACCCAATAATCGGAACAAAATAGCATAAGAAAGTTCAAAACTCATTATCAAGCTGGAGCCAGGATGCGTTCTCAATTACATCATCATTACTAAACAATATTTGGGGTCGACTACCGGCTGAATCTTGGACCAATTTAGAGTTGGGACGGAGTAGACATTTGTAATTTCTTGCATAACCTAAATCAATATGCCTAACTAATTGATTCAGAAACAAAACAAAAGTTCAAATCACACAAACGGAATAGTGGTAAAGAAATAAAGCATATACCACTTACCAAATACTCAAATAAAAATAATATACACGCTGTAGAAAAGAAATTAACCTCAAAGCACAAGCAAGAATCTTGTTACGAAACCAAACTTAAAATCCAAATGTCAGATTTTCAAATTCTACACCAGAAGCTCGGATTGCATGATTAATGTTACCACAAGTGGAGAAAAATCTTCAAGTGTAGAAAACTAATAGGTTTTGTAATGCATACAAAAAATATGTAAGGATTCTGAGACGGAATTTCCTCCTTTCAGCTATGAACATTTTGGTATCGCATATTGGCTGAAAACAATTTAGCTTCGTGAACTTACCTTAGAAAAGGAGCGGTGAAACAGCTCCGATTGCGGAGTCCCTAAGAGAGGGAAGTGAAACTACTCTCGACTGTAAAGACGGCGGCAACGGCGTGGGGGAAGGCGGCGACGGCGTGGGGTGTTTTTCAATTTCGTCGAAATTTTCAATTTTTGGGGTTTTTATTTTGGGAACGTTCTCAAAGTCGGTACGAACTCACCAAAATCAAAATACTAGCACTTTGTTGTGTTGGTTCGAATTTATATAAAAACTTGCGTTTAATTATCTCTCAACTCAAATAAAAAAATAATAATAATAATAAGAAAAAAACTTTCAACGAAATCTATATCAGTATTAATATAAAAAAATAGGATAGTTTCCCTTCAATATTTTTGATATTTAAGACTTATTTAATTTTTATAATTAATTAAGTTATACATATTTTAAAATATATTATGTTATTTTCTATACAATTCCTTAATTAATGCATTTATTTCTATGAAAACTCATTTTTATTCAGTAAAGTTCAACACGTTAATTAAATTTCAAGTATAAATATTAATTTGACCAGCTAGTTTCTTCTCATTTGTTTCTTTTAAATGTAATTTTGAATAATCAATTTAAATATTAAAACTAGTAGTGAATCTCAATTTTACTGTCTTAACATCTCTCAATTTAATGTAATTGAAAATATTAGTATATGCATGTTCATTTTTTTTATTTTTACACACACACACAAATAATACAACAATTGATAGTGAACTTAGATAACTCAATTAATTATGTCTGGAGTCTTATAAAAAATTATAAAGTTGATCTATATTTAAATGTTTAATTAAACAATATCTAAAAATGAGCTATAAATTACAGATGCATATAAAATGTGTGTGTATATATATATATATATATCAAATATAACACAACATACGAGAGTACACATGTATATAGAAATAATTTTTTCTTTCGTCATTTTATGAAATAAAGTATAAATTATTACTAATTAAAATTAAAAGTAAGCATTTGATATTTATCATGTTATTTCCAAATCAAACCCCTACATCGCGGTGTACAATTCTAGTATATATAATAGCAAAATAAAAATAAATTTATCTTGAATTTTCTTGATTTTTTTATCCCAAATAAAATATCACAAATGATATTTTATCCCGATTTCAACGTTGGAATTACCCATTTATATCCCCAATATCACTTCTTTTTTCTTTCTTTTTCCTATTTTATCCGAATTTTTTTATTCTATTTCAATGCATTATAATTTAGTTTAAGTTTACGATTATTAATTAATTTTTATTAGTCCAATTAGATTTATTTCAATGCATTAGATTTTTATTAGTCCAAAAAATTAGGAGATATGATTTTTTTTTAATTGTAATTTTTAGTTATAAATTTAATTATGAACCATTATAATTATATATTATGATATCTTTTCATTTTTATAATAAACATTATTAGGGGACAGAGTATGAGCTAGCAAAAAAGAATGCTAATAACAATAACAATAAGAATAATAAGAATAGTGGTGAATTTGTGAACAGGGGAATTGTATATTGTGTCCAAATCTCTAATTAAAATGTTCTTTATTTCTCTCATTTTCTGACGTCCCCCGAAGAATTTGTCATTGAGGTAATGCACTAAATAAGCAAGCATCAAATAACGTAATAATCACTAGTGTTGTTGAGATTAATCAATTTCAAATATTGGTAAAACAACGAAACAAAACTGGGTGCTCAAAGGTACTTAGACCAGGGACGGAGCCAGAAATTTTACGTGGGGGGCGAATTTTTTAAATATCTAAGGGGTCGTTAGGTATCCATATACTAAGTATATCAAATATCAAATAGAGGTATGAGTATCATATATCAGGTATGAGTATGAGAAGGGGACGAGACATTTTTAGGAAATTTTCAGGTTGGAATTTGAGGCTTTTGATGTGGGGTGAAAAGATAAATGAGTGATACATGTGTAAATATTGATATATGAGAGATATTAAAAATTGTGATATGAGTATATCAAAGATATTACTTTCATACGCATATACTGATATACCAAATAGATGGTATGAGTATGATTTATTTTGATACACATAAACAACTCCCAATTTATTAAAAGTGATAAAATATAGTGATATTAATGCATTGATAAAAAATTCAAATAAAACTGATAGATTTTATACATAACATTCATTACAAAATATAAGAACAAATTATTTTGATTAAGTTATTTCGATTTTCTACACCCCACACGTCTAATCCTAATTGGTAGGCATTTTGATTAAGTTATTATGTTTAGTGAATGAGCTCATATATTATAGGCCCAATAAAATTGGACATAAAATAAATTAGTGTATATTATTATAGGTTAACTAGAACATATATAGGAACTATATACATACATAATGGTATATATAGATATAAAATGTATATATGTTAGTAAATTTTTTTCAAAATTTGGGGGGCGACCGCCACCAGTCCCCCCCCTAGCTCCGTCTCTGACATAGACAAGAGCGACGACAGACGAGGGGCGTCGCCATAGAATCTAAGAGCTCAAGAAATGCAACAACTTCTACCGCTAAACGTAGCAAGATATGCATTACATTCCTAACGAAACTGAGCTATGAGACAACCACCAAAGAACACAGGCCTATACACAATATATTATATCCAGCAATGAATAAAGATGCCTCTTTCCTTTATCAGCTCGTGTTGAATAGGATAAGGCGCAAGGATTACTTGTTGCAACTAATGGAGAAGCAATTGACGAGGCTGAAACTGGTCCAGTTGATGCTGTCTAAACTGATACTGCAATGGCTGAGTGTTTGCAGCATGATTATTGGAGTGATAATTCTGGTTAGCTCCATAGGGTGTAGGAGTATTCATCAGAGGTTGACCATTCGGCATTGCTTGACCAGTCAGCACCTTTAGATGCTGGATCTCCTCCTTCAATGCATCATTTAGAGCTGTGTGTTTTCAAGAGAAAAACGAAGAGAAAAAAAAAGAAGTGAGAAAATGTCAATCTGCAACGTAACATATGTAGCATTCATTCGAGGCTCCAGTCCACAACCTTATGCATAGATATCGTTCTTAAGGAATGGATTGATCTTTTTCTTGAATATATAGGTAGTAAAGGAATATAGATTCTTACCATCTTGCAAGTGTACTTGTTGTTCCAGTGATTGCAACTGTAGTTTGAGTTCAATGTTTTCAGATGCAAGACTGTTGGTATCTCCCTGTAATAAACAGATTTGAAGTAAAAATGTCTGTATAAAAACACATCTGGATTGTGGAGTGAGTGAAATACTAGGTTTGAAATAACCTGCAATAAGGCAAACTGCATGGACAAGGATGCCTTTTCGATTGCATCTTCTGGACTTTGTTTTGAAGCTCGGAGATATACCTCATCTTCCTTTCCTTTGACCTTGCAGCTGACTGCCTATTTGCCCAGATCCTGTTCAAACAAGTACAGACATGGATTTGGATAAAGCTTAGCATTCAAATTCTTATTTAAAATAAGAGATAAGAACAAGTAATCTATTCCTCTAGCATGACACTAACACTATTCTTATTTAATTATGCTTCAAATCTTGAACAGTGAGTCTACTGTATACAGGAGATAATACATGATCTAATTCTAAGCTTCAAGGAATCTACAACAATATGAAGACTATATCACATTTGCGCTGAATAACTGGCTTGGACTCATAGCAAAAGTAAAGGGCATAGAGGGTGCCATAATATACCTGACCAGGTCAAAAAAAGCCACATGCAGATGCTTAAACCTTGTTGGTTGGAAGATTAATGCAGTCGGTAGTAGTGTCATAATAATAAATAAAACCTTACATCGAAAATCATTAGCATATTAATTTGTATATTAGTCACATGCAGTATGAACATAAAAGCATATGAAGCAGCATAGAGAACCATTCAAATAAAGATTCGCCATAAATCCTTAGGTTCTTAACTCATAATATTAGCTAAACTATAGGGGAGGGCGTAAATCAAAATTTGCCCTAATGAAACAGTATGAACTGCTGACCGCTATCCTAATGTGGAAACACGAGAAGTCTATAACTAATTAGAATATATTCATGCCAGTTGAATGCAATGCAAACTAATGAACTGTAAATTCAACATAAGCAATAGAGTAACTAAAACATTAAAAATGAACAAGGGAGAAACATAATAACGGGTGTAAACCTTTTAGCACGCTTCGGATCAGTAAGAGCAAGCTCAGCAAGATTGGCAGCAGAAATGGATTTATCAGCTTCAGCTGAAGACGGAATTTCTGAATCTGGCTTCGGCATCTCTGCATTGGTAGAACTAACCATAATCATGGATTGGCTATGCGTCAGCCTTCTTCCTAAGTTTGAAGAACCTGGCTCTGCACCACAATTAGGCACTTGTTCCACAGAATTCTGAGATGTTGAATTGAACGTATCCATGTCAAGATACTCTGGCAGCTGCTCCGTCTCAGTCTCATCCAGTACAGAAAGTCCATCTAATCCACCCGAAAAGCCTAGATCACTATCGAAGCTAATATCATTCAGAAGGGTATAAACATCAGAATGAGCACGTCGATGGCCCAAATTCTTGGAGGGATTCCCAGGCATTCGGCTTATCTCAGGACTGAAGTCAGCATTAGATGAGAAGGAATCGTATGATCCCTTTTAGATGAAGATTCTGCCCCTCTCGGAGGCAAATTCGAGGATGCTGATAGCTCTAGCTTCGTGCTATAGCTATTATTCAGCGTAGAGAAACCTGAGAACCTCCCAAGCGGAGGTAGCGAACTCCTACTATCCATATTCCTCAATCAATCCTGCTCCTTCAGCATGTAAAAGCTAATAAACACAATGCATTACTTCTACAAAAAATGAAAGCCAAAAAACTTAGCAACTCCACTAAATTAAGATTGATTCTGCTTCTTAAAAGCACAAACACGCCCGAATGTCATCTCATTCAGCCCTAAAATTAAACATTTCCGAGGTAAATTTTGTTCGCAAAGAAATTCTTAATCCAATACCAGAACCTCTAAAAAATAAATTTAGTTTCCTAAGATGAATGTCAAAACACAAAGAGAAACCGTAGATCATCAACCAAAAACCTAAATTAAAAGCCATTCATCAACATTTACAATCTAAGCATCAATGATACAGAAAAGAGGGAGCTCCTGCTAAATTTTTAATACAGAAACCGAATATCGAACACGAATTCAGTACACACACACACACACACATAATTGCAAAATTTTCGCGACTGCTATAAAAACAAGACGGAAATAAGAATCCTCGTAAAATTATCAAAAGTAAAAGTGCATGCTTACAGATTTAAAAATAAATAAATATATGTTCCTTTCTTTGAATCGGTGACGAAATTCGATCTCGAGCTAAGTGCATGTGACGATGAGAGCGATGGAGATTGAGATTGGAAGGTCGAAAGAGAAGATGGGTGCGTGCATATGTAAATATGTGCATATATCCACACATGCACACACGCAGAGAGGAAGAGGGAGGGAGGGAGGGAGGGAGATGAATGTGTGTTGTGTGTGTGAAATGCGGTGGCTTAAATAGGCGTGAAGAAGGTGACGTGTCGTGATGGGAAGGTGTCGTCAACTGGTTGTTGATCCGAGAGTCATTCCGCGGAACTCTACATTCATAATTTCGTTCTAATTTCTTTCAAATCAAAATAATTACTTTGTTTTTTTTGGGACACACTTGGGTTAGCCGGAGACACCGTGCGGCCGGGCTAAAACAATGACACTTTTATTCATATAGATTGACACTTTTCTGTATAAAGATTGACACTTTTAAAAATTGTCATTTTATTCGTAAAATAATTATGTTAAAGATTGACACTTTTATTCATATAGATTGACATTTTTCTGTATAAAGATTGACACTTTGGGCCCGGCCGCACGGTGCCTCCGGCTGACACGAGTTTTTGTCTTTTTTTTTACTTTTATGTTTGAAACCTTTTTATTAATTTTAGTCAAAGTTTTATGCTTCCACTCTCGCCCAATATTATCCTCGGCTCATCAACTATAATTTGTTATAGTTTGTTTGATTATTTAGACTGTATTCTTTTCTATAAATAATAGAAAAAATATATATAGATAGATAGCTATTTTTTTTTTCATATTTTCACTTCAAAATATGATAATAACTTTTTACTTTTTCGGAATGAATATTTTCTCATTATAAGATAAGTGAGGACCACAATATGAGATAAAATTTTCTATCATTTTCTTATCTCTTCTTTTCCTTTTCAATTAAAGAGAACACTACCTTAGAGCGTTTACTTTATGCGATTAAAAATAGAAGATATCCCGAGAACCAATATTGCCCGCATTTTATACCTTGACTTGGTGGTAATTATGAGATATGTCTCATGCTTATCATAAAATTTGTCAATCTCTTAAATAATCTCATCCCTCAAAGTAAATGTCTCATATTTTGTCAACATATATATATATATATATATATATATATATATATATATATATATATAGAGAGAGAGAGAGAGAGCAAAATAGTTCTTGATTTTATGTAGAATTTTTCCAATTTGTTGTGATATTTTCTTAAATTCTTATAGTTTTGTCATTAATCTTAATTTCAACTATGTCACAACGATTTTGTATGAGATTATATTGAATTTATAAAAAAAAAACATCACATTCAATATTTATCTCCGATTTCAGTTTAAAGGATGAAAATTTATTGATTTTATTAATTTATTTTTATAAGAAAATATACAAATACAATATCTCATCTAAGTAGCATTCATGCGGACAACCAATGTTTTGCACCTTCTCGGCATTCTGACCGAAAGCAGAGGTAACCACTACGTAATCATCGCTCTCACCAACACCTTTCTGTGCCCATCGTTAGACTGGGCGGCCGCCATGCCCGCTCTAGTGAGATCTTTTGACAACATAGAGATACTAATTGATATTAGTCTTCTTCCTTCTCTTTCATTTTCAATTTATATTTATCTTTTGCGGTATTTTTCCATTCGATTTTTTCATTTCTTGTGTTCGAGCCACTATGTTATGAGGGAGTCGTGACAAAAAATTTCGATAAATTGAAAAAATTTCAAGCTATCTATTATATATATATAATAACAGAAAACATTATACATTTTTTAATTATTTTTTCATCTAATTAATTGCCATCATTTTTCACAAAAGCCACCATTCCCAATGTAGTATATTTTTTTATTACTTTTCTTTTCATTCAATTTTCATCGTTCTTGACAAAAGGAATCAATATTGCTTTCTTTCTGCAGGCCATTTCTTGGTGCATGCGACTTCTAGAAGCCCAAGAGTCTTAATTTAAAAATTATTCTTTTTAGTTATTTTTAATTTTTAAATTAATCACTTCCTTTTCCTCTATAAATACATGTTGTCATTTCAGAATGTGTTTTTCTACTGCAATAACTTTTTTTTCTTCTTATTTTGTTATTGTAGTATATTTTTTTTTTCTTTTTTTTTTTTCCGTTCCTTACCAGTTGCATACATTGTTGTTGTTCATACAATTCTCTTTCATCTTTATTGTTTTTTTTTTGCAGGTACTATAATTGAATCATCATATAAGCTTTGCAACGTAAAACCTGCAAGAAATTATTTACGAACCTACAAGGTATAAATTTTAGCGCCAATAAAAATTAGTTTACTAATGACCAAATCTGTAAAACTGGTCGACTTTTCCATTTAGTTCAAGGGACTTGAGTACAATAAAATACACCATTATATTTGTTGATTGTTAATTCAATTTTATTCAGTTAGACTCACATATACCACATGATATTATATCGTATATAATTTCTTCTTTTATCTTTTTTCTTTGTATATTCTTCTTTTGTTCTGTATATAGTGGTGCATGATCGGAATAGAAGAGAGATGGAGCTAAGAATAGGAAGAAGCAGTACTCATAAAGATCAATCCTTTTGTTTCTTTCTTATTACAATTTTTTATTCTACTTAATTTTATTCTACTTTTTTTCTCATTAATCATATTGATTTTGGAAGTGTAGGCAACAACGTTATTACACCCAAAATTATTTCGGAAGTATGGGTTTTATTATTATTTTCGGTTGACCTTTCTCCTGATTTCTCCTAATTGGAATATTAGATATAGTTTAAGTAGTTATAATAATTATTTTTAAAAAAATTATGCTAATTGTTAAAAAAAATAACTATGATTATTTCATGCGTTGTTTGTTTGGGGTTTCTGGCATGGTTATCATAATCTTTTTGAATTTGAACAAATACAAGTGTCCGTATTTTTATTACTTAAATTAGATGTGTATACTTTCATTTAGTGGCTTTTAGAATTGGATTATTAGCATTAAAATATATGAGTTTTGGCATAATTTTGATTTTGCATCTTAAAAAGCCCCTAAAATAATACAATTTCATGTTTATATATTTCTTATCATGTTAAATATAAATATTAGTAAAATACAATTTCCCGTGCATCGCACGGGCACACAAACTAGTAAAAAGTAAAAATTAAAAAAGTTGGAAGGTTTCTATGACCCAAAACTCTATATATGCAAGTGTGGAAGGTTTATATATTCTTCCATGTTCTAGGACTTACTACTATCTACAACATTCTAGGTCCTTGGATAAAAAACGTATGGTTGGGATCCTCAATCTCTACAACATACTATAAGATTTTGGGATTTTCTACAAAATACAAGATTCATCAATTAAATTTTAGAATGATGAAGCCTCAATAAGTTGGGTGCAGTGCATGGGCGGAGCATCAGACTATTATCCCCTTGATCCAAAGGTAGGTCCGCTCATAGATGATGGATCAAGATAGAGGTTAACGTGGAGTTGGGAACCTGGAGGAAATGAGACATGACAAATTGAATTCTTACTCGATTCCATTCACGCCTTAATTAATTTATAGTTTGCGCTGCCACTGTGGTATAGGCTATGTACTTACAGAATTTAAAAATATGGAGTATATAATTACATAATAAATGAAAATTACAAAAGATTTTTAAAATTAAAAAGAAATATTTATATATTTCTACTGACAAATAATATAAATGACTCCATCAGTACTCAAATTAGTATGGTTATTTTCTATTTTGGACGTCCCAAATTAGCGTGGCTTCTAAAAATAGAAATACCCAATCATATATATATTTTTAAATATTTATAACCTTCATGGTTTACAATATTATCTTGCTAGGCATACCACTAATTATCTTCTCCAACGACTTTATTATTTATACTTTTCCAATCACTTTATAATTCACTACCAACTACGTTTTAATCATTGTTTCTTGAAAACATATATGTGTCATTTACAAACTCACACTAATTTAAGGGATGGAGAGAGCAAATATATGAGAGTCGAGGGTAAGTATAATGCTCCAAAATAGTAAAGTGTATGGGTATAAAAAAAATATACTTTGTAAAATTTGGTTAAAAAGGTCTTCCACCTTTAAATACGTTTGAACTCATCCTCGAACACATTATTCCGTTAATATTAATATGGTATTAGGAAATTAAATTGTAATAATTCCCTTCTTTTTTTTTTTTTAAATCCTTGCTTAAATATCTAGTTTACACTAGCCATCCCAATTCCTAAGGGGACATATGCTTTTTTTTCTTCTCTCTGTAACAAGCTATCTTTTCTCTTTTTTGCTTCTTTTTTGCCCAACTCAAGGTAGGTGCGGTACCCAGAAAGAGGAGAAAAAAAAAAGAAAGAAAAGTATATATAGGAGAAAATGATGGGAACATTTTGCCAAACTTTGAAGTAAAATTCCAATATAAACAATATATCTCTGATTAATATCGCAACTCCAAAATCTTACCTTAATCTCGTCCGTGATCTTCTCTTTATTGCAAACAACATTTCAAATATCACGTTGTTCCTCCACTTCCACGCTATCAAAACAACACACGTCTAGACCGTAGTAGCAATTTTTTTCTCATTGTGGAAGAGGTAAAGAACTTTAAATGCAGAGAAATAACAAAATCAAATGATAAAAAAACACTTTTAAGAGAATAACAAAATTTTATGTTTCTGAGAAAAGAGAGTTTAACAAAAAAAAAAAAAAAAGAAAGACTAATGAGGTTCTGTTCAGAGAGAGAGAGAAATAACAAGATCAAATGATAAAAAAATAAAAATTCCGTTGCCGGGACTTGAACCAGGGTCTCTCGGGTGAGAGCCGAGTATCCTAACCAACTAGACTACAACGGATAACTTATTAAAAACGTTTTGTTTTTTTTCTTTTGTATACTATTGACAGCTTGCTTGAGATTGCCCTTCAATTCCCTCTCTTTCTCACAACACGTACAAGATTTTCTAATAGATGCATAGGTACTGAAGTTCTGCGCAACATCAATTACTTTATCATTAACTACCAACCACACTTAATCATTTTTTCTTAAATACATGTGCCATTTACAAACTCACACTAATTTAAGGGATGGAGAGCAAAAATAAGAGTCAAGGGTAAGTATAATGCTCCAATATGTTAAGTGTATCGGTATATATATCTATAGATGTGAGTTCTGGTGAAAAGTCTTTCTAATGTATAAAATAAGAAACATTATAAGCCGTTGATAATTAGAAATAAGCGATCAAGATTAATTCTCCATCATTAACAATTAGAACTATAACCACTAAGCTCACGCCTCCTATAAGGGTAAACTAGTAAAAAACATCCAACCATAATAAGGAAAGTGTTTATTTACGTGGGATTTGAGATAACCACCCAAATTAAAAAGTAGATCCACCAAAAATATAGAAAATACATTGACTGCACTCTAATATTTCCAAAATTTAAATATCATATATCAAAATCTTATGCATTGCTTATCTATTACAAATTTACAATGCATTCATTGTAATATTATAATGCAATTCTCATTGTAATAACCATATTTGTTAGTTTTTTTTTATTTTTAATCTTGCGACAAATACGAGTATATATATTTTTTATATAATGCATCAATCGCATGATATTAATGCATTTGTTATATTTAAAACTTTCAATTTTCATTCGTGAATGTTACCAGAAGACAAATTAAGCCTATGCATTCATAATGCATTGAATTGTGCAATTACAATGCATTGTCGATAATGCACGATATGTACAATTACAATGCATCAGTATCAATACTATAATAATGTATCCGTCGTTATCATGCAATGTCTATAATGCATGTCTATAATACACAATATTTACAACTACAATGCATTGTGCATCATAATGCATTATAATGCATTCTCAGTACAATTATAATGCACCTCTTAATTTGGACCGTAGATCACATTGATATCCATAGACCATATCATTTCTCATTTCTTACCGATAATATATTTTTTCTTTGATTTTTCAGCTATACAAATATATTTATAATCCATTTGATAACTATTTTTAATGCATATGTTGTACAAGCATAATGCAAAAAAACTCCAAATAATTAAAGAAAAACATAAATTGCATCGAAGTTCATAAAAATTACCAAAAATTATTGTTCATCCTGTAAGAAATTAAAAATAATGCTACCAAAAATTCCACTAGTGGAGGGCAACAAATTTCAAATAATGCAAAAATATCATATGCATACTATACATGGTCGCAAGACATCATTTCAACGGAGGGCAACAAAATTGATATAGAAGACTTGACCAACAGGTGGCAATCGACATGTCATTTTCTGATTATTCCAAATATTCAGTATCGATTGTTTAAGCTTCAATGAATAAATATATTCTTCTTCAATTTTCAATTTAGAACAAAAGTGATGTAAGTTTGTTTAACACAAAGATATTTCTTCTAGCCTAAATTAGGCATAGAATAAAATAGAAGAGGAGGCGAAAAAGATTTACCATAAATAAACCCAAATGAATCCCACGATTAGCGAATATAACAGTTATAAATCAAACAAGATTACATTTGTGGCCCTCATTAAATTTATAACGTGTCCTTTTGATTTAAAAGATACGTTTAATCTTCACCATAGATCTTGTAAAATGTATGGTGTGGATTATTTCTCATTTTATACTAAACTGTCCTCTATATATATATTGTAAAACTTGGTTTAAAAGGTCTTCTACCTTTTAAGTGTTGGGGTTGATATACTGAAAAGCATACTTTATACTTGTATTATTAACAATTTCTTCCGGTTTTGGAAATAAATATTTTGTCATATGTTTTGCATATTAATTTGTGTTATGGTTATGCAAATAAATGTCCGGTACTATATATTATAGATAATATGGTGTGGGTGGCGCATGGAAGATCATATTATCATTTTCTTATATAGTTAAATAGTGTTCGCAACCTGAAAGTAATCTTGGACAAATTACTTATTAAGGTTGTAGTATAATGCTGGATAATAGTTAGTCTTGACTATTAACTTATACTAGTGCATACGATCAGAGTTGCACTGAACATGATCGAGGTGAGATAAATCATTTTATACTGACTTATTAAGGATCACATCTCGGACGATTATTATTTCTTAATTCTAGTTGTCATAATATTCAATTATGTATTTATAATTGTTATTACTTTGATTTACCATGAGTGGGAGTTATCGCAACTCAAAGAATCTTCGTATCTTGGGTAATAATATTATAAATATGATAATTAATATTATAGCTAGAAATCATATCTCGGTGCGCCGAGTTGATGATGTCCCTTTAAGGCGTTCTAAGAATTATTATATCAAACCCTGCAGGTGGATTAACTTCCGATATAATAATGAGGTCGAACGGGTACTACTCTCGGTATAAGATATTAATTAATTAGAGCAGTTAGTAGCTTAAATTAATTAATGGACATGCGATATCTTAAACACGGGAAATAATATAATTCAAAGAGGAGCCCGATATGTAGTAATTTGGGAATGAACGGCGATGTAATATTATTTTACTATAGTGGAAATGCTATAATATTAATATAATTAAATAGAGTATTCGGGGCCAGAGAATACTTGAATTATTTAATTATATTGGAAGGCCTAGTACATCTCTTCCTCAAGATCCCTGGAGTAGCCTAATAGAGCATAGCCTGGCCCATTAGTCAAGGCCCTAACTTCTCCACCACTCCACTTCTTATCTATAAATAATGGATAAGTGGAAATGTTCTACACCACTCCACTTCTTATCTATAAATAATAGATAAGTGGAAATGTTCAGTACGTGATTTTCATTCCTCACAAATCTGAGAGAAGGGGGCGCCACTTCTGGGTAGAGCAGAGAAGATAGATTTTCGCCCACTCGAAATTCTTCTCGTTGCTAGGGAATACTCCAGAAGATCTCGGGGTTTACGATCAAGAGCTAAATCTCGTGTGCAGAGATCCAGTGCGTGGAAGATCATTACCTCGACTCAGAATTCCACCGGTGTACACAAACAGGTATATGATTCTAGATCTGTTTCCGCTTTCAAGATCTGAATTCATATGTTAATAATTATTGTAATTAACTAAATCTACATCCGAGGATCCCGGATCCAACATTAAGTACGTTTGAACTCATCCCCGAACACATTATTCCGTTGATATTAATATGGTATGTAATGAAAATTTACTTAATTAGTTGCAATTGTATATTTTGAATGTTAATTGAATTATACAAATATACTATCATATTGACAGTTCAAAAATATTTAAATATAATAAAATTATATTGAAAGCTTAAAACTATCCAAAACGGCCATTATTTAAAAATAAAAAAAAAACGGAGAGAAAGAATTAAAAAAGGAGGGATTATGACTTTAGGAAGTCTTGTAAAAGTAATGGAGGAAATAGATGTTAGGAAATTAAATTGTAATATTTCCCTATTTTCTAAACCTTGCTTAAATATCTAGTTTACACTAGCCATCCCAAATCCTGAGGGGACATAATTAGATTTGTTGAGGGAGCTACATAATTAGACTTGTAGGATTTATTTGTCTTTCAATATAATCTCATGATGATGCATTATATGCATAAAAATAATATAAAATAATATATTTTATTATGTAAATTCTCATGATGATGCATTATATGCATAAAAATAATATAAAATAATATATTTTATTATGCAACATTTTATGCACAAAATGCATCATTTTATGCATAAAATGCAACATTTTATAATGGGTTGTAGGTTTCACGTAATAATTAGTTTTCATATGATCTACTATATATATATATATATATATATGCAATATTACAAAAATATACTCCCTCCATCCTCTAATTCTTGGACTAAAACTTTGGGCACGAAGTTTAATGTGTTTTCATGATATGTTAATAAATTAAAGTGTTAAAGTGTTAAAAGTGAATAATTATGAGTCCATCTAATATTTTTAATAATATTAAAGTGTTAAAGTATTAAAAAATAGAATGACAAAGTGTTAAAGCGATTGTGGGGCCTATGTCCCAAAATAGAAATGGTAAAAAATGAAGGACGTCCCAATATAGTATTAGTGTCAAGAAATAGAGGACGAAGAGAGTATATTTTATGCATATGATGCAAGATCATGCATCGTTGTATGCATAAAAATACATAGTTTGCAAGTTTTCACGAAAGAATAAGTTTTAAAAAGAACCACCCTATTTAAAAACCATTCCTATATTAATAACTAAAAATCAATCTCAACCCACTCAATCCTTGATGTATTCATATCTACTGATGTTACTTATTGCATGTTTTATGATTGTTTTATGCTTTTAAATATAAGAGTTAGCTATTGTAATATTTTATTTATTTGTAACCGTAAAAGTACGTAAGTTTGGGATTGTATTAATTATGAAGGCAATGATTAATAGCCTTTTTTTCAAAAGATAAAATAAAATTTTAACCATTAATAACAAAATGGGTTAATTGTAGAAAACAAAAATCGATTTTCAAAAGTTTTTCAATTCATTAATCGACAATCGATCAATTTTCCAAAAACCAACTGACCATCGACCAACGGTAGAAAAAAATCTACCGCAACCCAACTGATGCAGTCGGCTTTTGTTGGTTTGCAGTGTTCGGTCAGTCAATGCTCACCGCTACATATCTATACCGACACTAACACCAATGTGCATACTGTTCAAGGCTAATGACTATTTCCTTCATTTTTTTCTTCTATAGATTTGAATATGCATTAATGAAAGAGAACTTCAGCAGTAAAGGGGATAACTGGATCATTTGATACTGTAAGGATACAGAAGTTGTATGACTAATTAACTTACCCCTACACTATTAGTAAATCGTTCAATAATCTCCACTTAGCAACAAAATCTATTTCAGCGTCACAAGACACTCGATATGCACCAGCAACGATACCTTCTGTGGGTAATCTCTTGAAATAGATTGAATTCTAGCAATGTTGTGCTAACATTGAATAAAATGGTAGGGAATGAAAAAATTGAATCGGAAAGACAGGTGAAAGACAGAGAAAAGGAAACACAACTATACAAAGCGTGAAATGAATTTAAGCATGTGAAAATCAATCTCAAACAATAAAATAAGAATATGACAATATAAACAAAAATTCCCAACATACTAAGATGGACTTGTACTTGATCCATTAAAAGTAAGGCTTGCCAACACTTGACAAGCTTGAATTCAATAAATTCAAATACGTTGTTCATGTTACAAAGGAAGCGTGATGAATTGACATGCACCCATCCATCCATAGAACACCCTAAAGGAGACGGTCTATTAGAAGTGTAACCTAACCACCCATCCTTCTATACAAACACACATAGTCAGCGGTATAAAGACAATAGTGTACCAAAGTGCATGTCGAGACAAACCTCCTTTTCACATTGTTACATAAAGTTCACAGTATCTTTTTGCAGCAAATAAATCGAGCATTTTGTTATCGATTAGAATCTCAGTGATGTTTGCAAACACCATTTTTCCACCTAGTTCTTTGAACTCCTTTCACATCTATTGCTCTTCACGCAAAGTTTTCGAAAATAGATATCAAATGTATGTCCGAGCCAATCATCTTTAAATTTCCTAGTGGAACATGTCTATATAAAATTGTATATATAAAACAAGTGGAAGACAAAATATACTAAAACACATCATTTATCAAGTAAAAAGTGCAACGGCTTAACATGGACATATCGCGAAAGTTGAACTCTCTCATTCAACCGTGAGGACTTAACGCATCGTTGTATTCCAATATTTTCAGCAGTTACCACCACTTAGTATCCTACATATATAAGCAAATAATGCACCAATATGTTAGTACAACACAAAGTGTACCGGCAAAGTTATTACATAAAACAAATGTGAACGTTTAGAGAAATTAGCAACAATATACACCTAAATGAAGAACTTCAAGCTCCAAAAAAAATATTTATTATCGAGAAAAGATCAATGAAAAAGTTACATACTATAGATAGTTGAGAGTATTATGAGACAAAATATGTATTCAGCTATGATCCTATGCAAGTTTTCTTGTACATATTTGATACCGGTAACATAGTCAACCTAAGAGAAAGTACATGAACTTTATAAATAAATACACCGTTGTGAGAAAAAAATGTACCGGCAAGTAATTTTATCTTAACACCTTTATAAGTTCACCCAGATAATGATTTGCTAGCTTCACGAAATTTTATATCTAGCTAGCATTGTAAATGATTGACAACCACAACAAATATTTTTCTTGATTGAGACAAATATACAACAAACATGGGCCAGTTCCACAAATGCTTAAGAAAATTCAATGCCAAAATATTAAGCAGGATTCCAACAACAAAATTATTTCCATAACTAGAGCAATTGTTTTATTAACTAAGCCATATAAATTATTTTTCAACACGGAGTACCTATTATATATATAAAAGAACGTATATGGATCATCCAAATATGAGCACCCATTTGTTGTTTTCATATGTAATTCACTCAAATTCCAAGTATCTCTGATGTTTCTTTCTTTGACTGATATGTCAACTTCACAGACAACCAATTTGAAGGATGTCATTGAACTCGAATGATATCTTGATTTCGTACATTCCGTATGGAAGTTTCACATTATAGCTTTATTAGTTGGCAAAGATGGTTGTCGCAATTTTCACAAACATAACAAACAAGTTGCCTCATGAGAAATAATACACTATAACAAGTGTTTTTACATACATCAAACCATATTGATGATTTATTGCCTATCTTCACAATTCCCTAAAACCATAAGTATCAATTTAAAATACGACAAAGAAAAGATTAGAATAATTTCAATTACTCCATAGACAACATCCTCTATCAAAATATGGAAAGATGGAAAAGAACACAAAGTCATAGATATTAAAGCAACTATGAGTAGTGCGCATTTCAGTATTTTTCATAGAGTACCCATAAGCTTAATCAAAATTTTATGCCTGTGGATATGAATTACACAAATCGACGATTTCTGAAAAAAAAAAAAAAAAAAAAAAAAGAAGAAGAAGAAAAAAAAACCAAAATCAAACGCTCCAAAATGAAAATTCGCAGAGCGCATAGTTGAAGAATACAACACAAACCTTCAATAATGTTGATGCAATGGAGTATTTAACCCTAATTTAGTAGATTTATTTGGAGGGGAAAAAATGAATTGAGGTTTTGGAATGTACGCGGATCAGAAAATGAAGGGTAAAAATGTATTCGTATGGCATCCAAAAATTATTAGGGATACTGTTCACTGGCATATTCGTATCAAGGGGGTTGGTCTGATAAATATACTAAAGAGCTACAATGATTGTAGCTCGGGCCAGACTTGAAACACGGGGCCTGAAACATTTCGAAACTATTATACCAAACAACAAGATTGCTCCATATAACTTTCCTAATCCTATGATAACTAGTGATGGAGATGAAGCCGCACTTGCTTACTTGGAGAAGTTTGATCGTGTTTCAGCCATTAAGCCTCGACGTGGCTAGAAGATTTAGTTATTTGTTGATTTATTATTATTATTTTTATTTTACAGCTTTCGTATCTTTTACTTTTGGAAGGAAATTTATTCCTATTAGGATTTTTGGTTTTTTTCCTAGTATTTATTCTCTATTGTGGCTTAGGGTTGGGGATTGGATTATTGAAATTAAAACGAGGGTTTCCTCATCTTTGCGCCTCTCTCCGGTATTCTGTGGAATCAACGGATTGTGTTGTGTTTATTATTCTTCTTTTGCTCTCTATTCATATAGCCGCTGCGTCGCTGCGTCAACTAGGCTATCAAGCATGGCCTTAAAGTAGTAATGTCCTCACTCTCTCGTGGCCTTCCTTTTCTTGCATAGTTTCTTAAAGTTGTATTATGCCTCTTATGTTGTGGCACTTACTCCACGTGCCACAACGCTTATCTTTATTCTCATTTTTTGCTTTTTGATGCCATATACTGTCGAGTAGGGAAGATGTGGAGAAGTAGAATCGTGTTATTTCATGTTGTGAGTCTTTAACTTATTAATTAGTTATCTTATAATTGTGTGGATTATAGGGTGTTATGTAATTGAGAATTGAAGTCTAATTATTTGTTGATTTTCGGTTGATTTTATGTTTATTAAAATTTTATTTTCTCATATGTTTTGTTTTGTTTTGTTTTGATAAATTCCATTAAGGGTCATTTTGTTCCTTACCTATTAAAATGAGTAGAGGGGATAATTTTTGTTTTTATAAATTTGAAATCGTACGTTCAATTTCATTGATTTGTTGTCCTTTTATATCCAATTCTATGACATCTTTCTTCAAGAAAAACATAACAATGAGATGAGAGTAATGCTTCCCTGTCATAATTAATAATGTGTTCATAGCTGATATGGTAATGATATATTTAAAGAAATTTATTATTTATATATACTTTAAAATAAAACCCACAAAAGAAAAACTAAACTTACTAAATGTGACACTGTCAATAGTCATTGGCTCATTTAAGTGGTGTGTTCACGATGGAGCATTTTTGATGAGATGATCATGCGATAAGATTCCAATTAATGAAAATATATAATTTGAGAAAGGCACCAATTTGAGTTTCAAGAAGAATATCCAAGGCAATAGTTTGTGATTAATATCAAAGGAGAATATATGCACAAGTGACGACTATAAATTGAACGAACACATTTTCACAAGACATGTTTACTATTAGTTGAGAAATACGCGTAAAACAAACATACCTCGTCTAAATTTGACTTCACATATTAATTATATTTAGTGTACTCAATTTTATACTGTACATGATACGTAGCTGAGCTAAACGTCAAATATATTCTTTGATCTTATTTTTTGAGTAATCAATCAATATAAGATATCACTATATAGATTATAGAGTATATATGGATGACAACAGATTGAAAGTTTTTCTCCAAATCCAATCTAAATGTATTTGGTCCAAAAAAGTAAAATTTCATTTCAGATCCATAAGATTTGAAATTCTACAAATAACTAGACTCGAATTCATAATTTTTAACCCCTAAAATATATTATAAGTTTTTTTTTTCCTACCATCATTAAAAATAAGTCACTCCACTATTACAATCATTTACAACAAGTTATAACATGAAAAAGAGAGATGTCAAACTGCAATAATAATGATAACTTTTAAATTACTACTAAACCCTAAAAACAAATCATTCAAAAAAAGAAGAAGAAGTAAACTATAACTATTGTTTCTCATTGACTTATTTTCTTTAATATAATTTAATGCTAATATTTTTTTTTCTTAATAATTTGTCGCAATAGTAAAATAAATTCTTATACTCCATATTTTAATTGAATTCCGGACGGACACTATATACGGTATGTAATTGATACTCCCTCTGTTTTCTCTGATTTGACCTCTTTTATTATTACTAGCAAATAACACGTGCGTTGCATGTAAATACGCTATTTTTTATATTTTTTATTAAAAATAGAACAAATATAGATATAAAATAAATTGTTAATTTGCTAAACGTAGAATTAAAATAATAAGTAGATACCAAGCATGCTGAAAGACAAAAATAAAATCAAGTAAAAACTATAACCATTTATGTTTTGTCATTTTGTTAAAAAAACATCTAGGCTATTGTTAATAAGTATAAATATTTTGAAATCCTAATAAAAAAAATATATATATATTTTTATAAATCTACATTCACATTAGATACTTTCTTGTTTGACTTTGATGGATGTCAAGTATTTTTTTCTATTTACTTTTTTAGATAAACTTGTCCAATGTCTCATCATCATCACCGAGAATATCAGTGCAATCTTCAAAACTTTTTTTTTTTCATTATTCCTCTTTTCCCTTTTCCTTGCACTTCACGATATTGTAACTCTATATTAGATTTTTTTTCTTTTCTTCTTAATATTTTTCGTTTTCTTTGCCTTTAGATGGTTTAACCTTTTATGTGAACTTTTCTTTACTTCTCCTTTATCATTTGTTGTCTTTATATGGTTGTGCTACATTTTTGGATTGCATCAGCAATAAGTCACAAATTCTCTTTATCATCAGTTTTCACCGATTTGGTTATAGTCAAGAAACGTATTACATTTGAATTTTATAAGTTTGGCTCTCTATAGTACAAATTCATTTTCATCTTTAAAATATATACTCCCCATGTCCTATTCTACTTGAGCAGTTTGTATTATTTTATACTCACATGTATTCAAAAAAGTGCTCAAGTAGAATGAGACAGATGGAGTGTTTGGTAAGATTAAATATATTTAGTTTAATTAAAAACTAATAAATAATAAAAACTAACCCCGTTGATTGATGATATATAATCACATTCAAATCAGAAAGAATATAGTAAGATAATGTATGATCTTTTTTAAAAAAATATTAGAACATACCATGCACTTCTTGTTTAATGTCATTTAGTGAATTCTATAAGTTCTTTTAAATTTTGTGCTAAATACCTAAGTTTTTCGCTAATTAAATAAAATTTCTTAAATGCTATGAAATAATTGATGTAAAAATACACTCATTTATAAACTATATCATAAAATGAAATTATAAGATAGAGATTAGACGAAGAAAAAAAATATTCAATTTCCAACTTTTCTTTTTTGTTTGACCTAGCTAGTTGTCTCCCTAGTTACCCTCTTCTCTTGTCAGTCATCTCTCATTAGTGATCACTTTTTACATTAACATCATATTCTTCTTTCTAATTCATATGAAAGTAGTGCAATACACTATACTATAAGGGACAATTACTTTGAGTGATATGACTAATCTCATATGATGGGATAAAACATGAGATGTGTCATATATATCCCATGATTAGTACAAAATCAAAGGATAAAGTGCAAGCTAATACCGGTCATTGGGGGATAATCTATTTTTAGTCTTACAAAATAAACATAAAATTAAGCCGGATAAAATTGGTCAATAATCACCCTAAACATTATTACTTGATAGAATCCACTTATTATTAAAAGTTAAAAGTTAATTAGGCACAAAGAAATCATAGAGTATTTTTATAATTAATAATCACTTTAAATGATATATATCACAATATATTTGAATTTTTGTTCGGCAAATTAATAGCGCGTCTTCTTGAAACAAAAATAAACAAATAAAAATCATAATATGTAAACATCAATATCAGTTAATACAAGTTATTGAGGAATCATACATATTACATTAAATAAAACAGAAGGAAAAAGAATATCACGTTAATCAATATATACATGTCCTTGTGTGTTGTGTATGTATAAGAAATTGAAGATATTGTATAATAAAATATGTAACATTATTTATTCTTAAGTATGTCAAACGAATTCTTCATATACTATAGGTAAACTAATTAAACTTATACTAATATATATTAGACTAAACTTATAATATATTAGATTACTTTATTACCCTTAATTTAAAATATATTATAAGGATATTTTAGGCCGGCGATGTACATTTTACCACAAGGCTCTTTTTTATATAGGTATAGATAGACAATCGCCATATGTTTATGATCCAAATTAAAGATTAATATGTCTTGTAGTATGTTTATAATTTTAGATTGAACGTGTTACCGCATATAATTATCTTGTACTGTAATAAATAATAATGTAATCGTACTGTATATTTTAGTGACGGCATGTATATTTATAGTAAATAAGTTTAGATGATAGAGAGTAAAGATAAAATAATTTATAATGAATTATAGATTTCAAAAATAGAAAGTGGATACTCTTCCGTATGTCTATAAATGAACTTTATGCGTAGTTTTATAGGACGGAGGGAGTATTGTAACTCTTAAATAACAAGAGCACTGGAAAATTAGTAATCTTATCAACTTTTAATTTTTCAAATATAGAATAGTCAACGACTTAACCTAACGGCTAATACATGCTAATATACATAAGTTAATTTGTGAGAATTTATCTCAAATTTACTAAGCAGAGAATTTGGTAGTCAATTTCTTAATTACGATTTATCTAACTTTGATTAAATAGATTTTACAACTCATCATATAAAATCATAATTCAAACTTGTACGCCAGAATACATATAACTCAAATAATTTAAGAATAAAAGATTAATTAAGCTAAAAAATAAATTAAGCAAAAACAAGATAATGTTAAAGAAAATATATGTGATCAGTTTCTTAATTACGATTTCTCTAACTTTGATTAAATAGATTTCACAATTCATCATATACAACTATTATTCAAACTTGTACACCACAATACATATAACTCAAATAATATAAAATAAAAAATCAATTAAGCTAAAAAATAAATTAAGAAAAAATAAGATAATGTTAAAAAAATATTTTTAAAAAAGATCACAGCTAAAAACTATGTTTACGTTTGTTTTCACTAAATTAAATGTTGTGGGGGTGGGGATCCCCATGGATCTCACTAAATATACTTACCATATGTGTAAGACATTAAATTAAACTAAAATATATACAAGGAAATTTTATTTTCTAATGATTTATTATATATTATTCTTAAATTAGTTATATAATGAGGCTCCGTTTTGTAGGCAAGATGAAGCAAGATGAAGGCAAGATGAGATGAGTCATCTCCCTTCATCCGGCGTTTAGTAGCATTTTACAAAAAGTGAAAAGCCCGAACATCATCTACCCGGCCCGTTGCTATTTAATGTTTTTCCCACTTGACTCAACTCTCCAAAATGGTGAGTTGAAGGGAGATGACCCTCTCTTCTCACTTTGTAATAATAATAATAATAATATGACTCAATAATATTTTAATAATGTAGATTGCAGTTGTTGTTAAATAATAATAATATTAATAATATTTTATAGATATTGTCGGTTATAATTATATAATTAATAAATAAATATGACTCAATAATAATAACAATAATATTATTAATAATAATTCATTATTATTGTTATTATTATTAAAAAAAAATTATCTCACTTTGAAAGATTTGCTACCAAACAACATATGATTCATTCATCTTGAATACTATTCATATGACTCATCTAGAGATGAGTCATCTAGAGATGACTTCAAAAATGTACCAAACACTGCCTGAGGATATAATAGACAATCTACATTAAGCACCCAAGACTCTTTTTATATAAGTATATAAGTATAGATATACCACCCATACAATAAATAAAGGAGCCAAGTCAAAGAAAACTGATGGAGTACATTTTACAAAGACAACGGAAATCGAAAATTTTGAAAATTTGAATAAAGTTATTATTTACAACAATTGATCATATAACAAATCTACCGACAAATTAAAATTAATAATCATTTGAATAAAAAATAATTGCTGATATTTTTTTGGGAAGATTTTATTAGGGCATCTACAATGGAGAGCCCAAAATTGGGCTCTATAAATTGTCACCTAAATAAGAACTCCAAAATGAAATTTTCTACAATGATAAGCTCTAATTTTGGGCTCTAATAATATTTATTGGGTCCCACTTCATCAAAATCAATTACATTAACATTATTAAATGTATAGTTTATCTATTATATTTTGTGATTAATATCAATATTGTTAAATTAAATTGTTATTTTCTACATGATTTATTTTTAATATATATTATTAAATAATTTTAATAGTATGTTTATTTATTATATTCAAAAAAATTCTGAACAATGCTCCATTTCCCTTTTCTTTTGCTGAAATATTGTAATGGAAAGATAAATAAATATAAAAAAAAAAATAAAAATAAAAGAAAATTAATGAAAATAAAATAAAATATCAATAAAAGAATTAAAAGAATGTACAATAAAAATAAATAATAAAATAATTATAAAAAATTGAAATGGGACCCAAAAAACTTAAGATTTGGGCTCCCAATAATGAAGAAATTTAAGAGTCGGCTCTTAACTTTGGCACATACATTAGAACCTCCGACTGTACATGTCCTTACTAATCGCGTAGAAACCTCATTTCTGCAACGGCCAATTCTAACTTTTCAAAACCCATTTCCCCACACCTTTTTCAAAACGGTGATTTCTCTCGCACTGAAACAGCATGATGCCGCCATTTCCCGCCGCAATTCCGAGCAGTTTGTGGTGATAATCACTGGATGTTCTTCATATTCAACTCGTTTCGGTCCAAAAGATTTAAGGTTTACAGCGTTGTTCTTGTGCGAATGGATAGATAGTTACTGATCCTGCCCTAACACGGATTTCGTGAGCTGAGAGGTGGAATTTGAACGAGGAAGATGGATGATTGGGAGATAAGCGCGGAGGAATTGGACTACCTGGAAAGAGACGCCCTAAAGCAATTGGCCGAGCGCAATCGGTCTTGCGCTGCTGCCACAACTAGTAGCAGTAGGCCTACCGTCTCTCCTCTGCCTGCGAATGTGCCGTCTTCTCGTTCCCCAGCCAAGCCTTCCTTTCTCTCGCGTCCTCCTCTCAACAGTGATAAGGTTGCTTTTCTTCTTTTCTTATATAAATTGTTTCGTTGTATGCGATTGGATTTCAGATTTTTTGTGGCAAAAGTTAAGTTAAAGAATGAAGCCGAAACCTGTTCTTGTGAAAACCTTTTCTGGTTTGGTTATGTATTATTATGTTCTTTAATCAAGAACACTGTATGCCGCTTTTCTTGTTTTGTATGTTATGTGAATGTCGAAGGGAAAAACTAAATACATAGAAGTAATGCTTACATATTTTCTTTTACTGGCAATGCTTATATATTTTCTTCAATCACATTGCATTTGCCAAAATCATGAGATCAATTAGTCCTAATAGAACGCCTTATGCAGCACATTATTTTGTCAAACCTTGTAAGTTGTGACTCACACCATTAGCTTTGCACCTTCTGATGTTAAACCGTTACAGCAAATTAATACCTCACAGCAAACCAGAACATTGCCTTCATCAGTTGCGCCAAATATAATCAGTGAGTTATTTCTTCTATTAACTTTAGCTTTGTTATATAATGGTGAGTTATTCTATTAACTTTTCTGCTTGTGTTTATGTTTTTGATGTTGTGCTTTTTCTGTTTATCCTATAACTTGCTCCTTTTTATTTTTTTCTCTTCTTTTTCTCCAATTAAAGATAGTCCTTCAAAGCCACATCAAGCGAAGGTCACAGTCAAGTTTTTTCTACATGCCACTGGTAACATAGCTGCAAAATTTCCTTATGACAAGGTATGCTGTTCATTATGACATGATATCTAATTGGACTTAGATGTCCGTTTTTAACTTACCATCATTCTTGTATATAGTTACTTGTTGGAGCTTTCCGCAATATTCCAAGAGCCAGTTGGAATGCAACAGAAAGGTCTAGCCGCTTCTCATGAACTTCCCCTACCTTTGTTTTCGTTCTGCCCTTGGACTTTGTTGTGACATGTTTGGATTATATTTCTTTCAGATTGTGGATGTTCCCTTGTCATCGTTACCCACTGCAGAAAGTGTTCTTCGTGATCTCCCTGGCTCAAATGTTGAGGTGATTTCTGAGGATCTGGAATTCAAAAATGTTAAATATTCGTGTTCACCTGAAGGTTCAAACAGGCTTTCTCATCCATGTCTTCTCTAATGAAAATTATGCTGTCATGATGGAAATATCAAAGCCACCCCCCGAAGCTAATGATGCATGTTAACTGAAAGCATAATTGGCTAGCTTGTTAATATTATTTCCTATTTATTTTCCAGATAGAGAACTTAGATCCTCTGGTAAAGCGTGCTATTGCTGCTGCAACTGCACTTCCAGATCTTCAAGGTAAATTTCATTCTTCCATTGATAAATTTCTATCATCATCTGGATACATCCCATATTAGTATTCTTGATGATGGATTGGCTAATCATTTAGAAGTTTAGCTATTAAAACAATTCTAGCAAGATAATTCTCTTCTTGTCTTGCTGAGCCTTGTAAGGAATTTTATCATTTTAAGAACAAAAGTAATCACATGAGTTGTACTTTTCATTTCCTGGTTTCGTTCCTTATGAATCCCCACTAACCTTGCTATTGAGTTTTTGGGTATAAGTGTTCCATGAGGAATCACATTTATCTTACCCAAATTCGACTTATATTTTTTATATTTTGGTTGGGTATACTTCTGTTCTTGAGGGTTATTGTGCCATATACAAGTGTGCTCATCAAATATTTTTAACAGACAAATATGACAAGATTCCCAGTTCTATCGAATCAAAGCTCTTATCTTTTCAACGTGAAGGTATCAAGTAAGTAAGAATAGCTCTCTTAAAATTGTTTACCCTCACATTCAGTTCAGGACTGCAAAGCTTTTGCATTAATCTTTTGTGACACCAACATATACTTATCAGTTCCAACTTCCAACTGAATCTCATTTAAGTATTGATAATTGTACAATCTCAGGTTCATATTGCAGCATGGGGTGCGAGTTCTTTTGGCTGATGAAATGGGGTTAGGAAAGACTCTTCAGGTAGTGGGAATGTTCCTAAGTTTGTGCTTCATTCCTTGTATGATTCTCTTAATCTGGGTCTTGCTGTAAAGACAGATTTGCGCGGGTGTATTATTGAAGACGAAACATGAGTTTATGTATTTAAGGTCAAGGTCAGCTGCTTAGTAAACAAGAACTTTGACACATCAGAGTCTTTGACAAGCTTGGGATCTAGCGTTGCTCTCTCAGTTTTCTGTCTTAGTATCTTCTTTAGACTAACTGGTTACTTGTGTTTAAGTAGCAACATTTAGAACTTGTGATGCCTTTTGGATTTCATCAGATTGACATGGGAAAGACCTATCTTTTTTATTTTTTGCTGCACAAGCTTCCTGTGTTAAAGTTTTTGTAGAGCTGTGGAACTGTTCATTTTTCATACTCGCTTTCCATGTAGTATGGTGCTCTCTACTTGTTATTTTCCTTGAGTTATAAAAAACTTCAAGATAAAATCTCTAAATTTGTAGTGACACGTAAGTCCTGCATGGTCAATTTTCAATAAGAACTGTTCGAGACTTATTAAACGACTACCTTTTCAAGATCAAACCATTGGTTTGAAGATTAAAATAGCTGATATATCTTATCCATTTTACTACACCATATGAAGATAATAATTTAGTTTTGCATAAACTCAGCTAATTGCACTTACATTGCCCCGTATGTAGTAATCTGATCACACCTACAGGCCATTGCAGTAACCTCTTGCATACGTGAAGCATGGCCTGTTCTCATTCTGACTCCATCTTCCTTACGGCTCCATTGGGCTTCTGTAAGTGATACGGTATATGTCTTTTCATAACAATCATTGTGCATTTGCAGTAATCTTTTGATGGTTTACTGCAGACGATTCAACAATGGCTGAATATTGCACCATCGGATATATTGGTATGTCTTCCCTCAGTGCCCTACATGTTTCTATGTATAATTTTTTTATTCCATTGCTAATACTACCATTTCATAGTAGATTTACGAATTCGCCCCGATACTTTCATATACATACGCGTGTGGGTTCACATTGATAATAATAGCTGTCAGTTCCTATTTAATAGAGCGGCTCTATACTTTCTTTAATCTTTATCCTGGCATATGACCAAGTCTTCAAATAAAAAGTTGTTTCTTTGATGCACTCTAGGAAAAACCTCAAGATCATGTTCTTGAGGTATTGTGAATTTATGAAGTATGTCCTCAGACATTCGGACTAACCTGTCATAAGAGATCATGACAGTATATTCCTTTGTTATGTAATAACAACCATTTATGTTTTAGCCTGACAAAGTCATGAACAGGTGGTCTTGTCTCAGTTAAATGGTTCAAACAGAGGTGGATTTAACATAGTGCCCTCAAATGCCAAGAAGCCTTTTGATCTTGATGGTGTCTTTAATATCGTATCCTATGATATTGTACCTAAATTACAGGACAAACTTTTGGCCTCAGCTTTCAAGGTAATAGTTTGATTCCCTGTATTACTTTCTAGTGATAGATATTTAAAGTCATGATCTCGGTGCAAACTTGTTTCAGATTTGGCAAGTATGTGTATAATATAAGAGGTTGCAGTACATCATCTTTCAAGGGGGACACATAACTAGCAGCAATAAATAATGAAGTTCATATTTATGTGCTTAGAGCTTCAAGTAGGAATTAGATGTAATAAGCTTGGGATGGTTGGAACTCGGTCTTTTGCAATAATTTGTTTTATCTGACTATGAATAACCCAGATGGATTCCCTTTGATGCATGAATACCTGGATGCTGCTCATTTTTTTATTTTTTATTTTTTTGTTGCTCATTTTTATTCTTGAAAATGCATAGTTTGAGTAACACATTATAGTATTTATTCATTCAATATCCATTTTTAAGATATCAGTAGTATGTGATAAAATTGTATGGAATATTTTAAGGATTATTGCTAATGGCTCTATTGTAAGTTGTAACTATGGAGTTTTGACCAGTCATGATTTGTTCTTTCAGGTTGTGATTGCAGATGAATCACACTTCCTGAAGAATGGCCAAGCAAAACGGACAAGCTCCTCCCTTCCCATATTGCAGGTTATTTTTGAATAGCATCATGGACTATAAATTTAAACCCTTGGTTATCAGCAAAATGGTATTGTTTCTTTTTTGGAATTTCTCTGTACCACTTTGAAAAGATAGTAGCATAAAAGGAAGTGTTGTTATATTTGTTGTTAGGGTCCTCATATTTCTGGTAACCTGTTCTCCTGATATTGCTTGCTCATTATGATCGATGTTAATTCTCTCTCCGTCTCTCTCTCTCCCTCCCTCTCTCTCTCTCTCTCTCTCATGTTGCTGTGCTGAGAATCTTCAGAAAGCCCAGTACAAAATCTTGCTCAGCGGAACTCCAGCTTTATCAAGACCAATTGAACTGTTCAAACAGGTATATTAGTTGGCATACCCTTTAGGAGTTAAACGTACATTATGCTTCAAATTGACTCTTGGCAACCTGAACTTACAGTTGGAAGCTCTGTATCCTGATGTGTATAAAAATGTACATGAATATGGTAACCGCTACTGCAAGGGTGTAAGTGAAAATTCCTACAACAAATTTATCATTCTTTTTAAAGATATATTTGATGGGGACCTTATAGACTCAATATTTTATTAGGGTATATTTGGAGTCTATCAAGGTGCAAGTAATCATGAAGAGCTTCATAATTTGATGAAGGCCACATTAATGATTCGAAGACTTAAGAAAGATGTACTCTCTGAGCTTCCGGTGAAACGCAGGCAACAAGTATGTTACTTTTTTAACATTGATAATGATATTAGTTCAATATATTACAGCTCTTCACTCGCCCCCTTTTGAAATCAATGACAAGTTTTTTGGGGAATAGATCAGTGAAGTGCTAATTGTTTAGAAAAAGGCTACTACTTGTGTCTGTTTTATTTCTTATAGGTTTTCTTGGAGTTGGGGGAGAAGGAAATGAGACAAATTAATGCACTGTTTCGTGAGGTAATTTAATTTCCTGTGCCGTTTCTGTTTTCTAGAAAATAGGGTTCAGTATCGTCCTTCTGTTTTCCGTTCTTATCTTATCCTGCTCTTTCTACTGTTTAAGAAAAAGGAAAGGCTTCTTTTTTTTAAAATAAATTCTTTCTTTTAATACCAAACTGCATTTTGTAAATGCTTATTCTGGATGCTCAAACTATGTTTCCTGCTTCTACAATGTATTAGATTATTGGAATTATTGTATTAATGATTGTTACTTTTTCCAGCTGGAGATTGTGAAAACAAAAATTAAATCATGCCATTCTAAGGAAGAAGCTGAATCATTGAAGTTCACTGAGAAAAATCTTATTAATAAGGTATACTTGTGGAAGAACCGCAGATACTCCTTCTCTACTGTTATTAGAGGCTATTTAGTGCAAAGACCTTTTTGACCCTCCAAACCCCTATTGTTCTAAAGTTTTCTCCTAACTGAAAATACCTGCAACTAGCATTGTATAAAAATGCCGTTTACTACTCTTGTATCATGTGAAGAAAAAAGTTCCTCTAATTGTTTATCATATGGACAATACCAGTTGGCATAAAATCTCTTAAGAAAGTTAATAATTCATGTCAGTAAATAATATTCGATCTCCAACCTTGCTACATGGATATTGAAGCTTGTCTGCAGCATCACAATTGGGAAAAATGTATAGTGAACAATATTGAAAATAAGTTTGAATTGGACATTCCTCATTTGATTGGGGAGTTCGGGTGTTGCATTAAAGTAGACAAACTTTCCCCTCCTGCCCAATCCCCAGATTGTTTCAGCTATTGTACACCCTCAGGCACATCCAAATGCCAGCAAGGTAATAAGTTCGTCAGATCCCAAACAATAATGATGGCTTTTGTGCCATCGGTCTTAACAATGGTACAAAGCCTATAAATTGAGAACATCTGTGAAACGTGTTCCACTTTGATATGATGTAATCTTCTAGGGCCCCTACTAGTAATTGCGTTTCACATGTGATGGTTCTTTAATTTTATTGTTGGCTTGTTTGTTTGTCCAGAATGGGTATTAACTTTGGGTGATTGGTTGCATCGAAGCTGATGCTTCATGATTCCATTTGGGTTAAATTTGGGCCTAGTGGGAATAATGCGAAATTAGGGTTAACCTACAGTCTACTACCTGGATCATGCCTTTGAGGCATCTTGTTGGATGATTGGGCATAGTATTAACAGTTATATAATTTTGAGGAAATGGTAGCAGATATAATCTATAAGCTCTTGCTTGCAAGTTCAAGCAGATTAGTTTTTGTGCTGAATTTTGGTAATATATTCAAGTTTTGATTGACCCTTTTGTTTAACTCTACTTGACTGATTAGCTTTGTTTCACCATGTTGTTACATTAGTAGAGTAAATGACTCCTTGAACCTTTGATTTATTTGATTGAACACGCTCCAGATTTACACTGAATCTGCTGAAGTCAAGATTCCAGCTGTTCTTGACTACCTGGGAACCTTGATTGAGGTATGATGCAATCAACTACGTCTTCCCACATTTTTCTTCCCTCTCTTGCTGAAAATGCATTGATAAAAAAATTGGCTCAATTTTCTAATATCAGCCATTCTCAACGTGGGTAGAGGTGACCGTCATAACATTGACATGATATTTTCTTCATTATGTTTGGTAGTGTAAGCAGCATAATTTGTTCTAGTTTATAGTAGGCTTTGCTTGAGACTTTTGAATGAACAAATGTGTTTAGTAGAATAAATTTCCTATAATACTGACTATTGTTGTAATTTTACTGGAAGCTAGTTCGTGGTTTGTAACAGGAGCCAAATGTATAGAGGACGATGTAAATAAGATAATGTGCTAGTCCATTTTGGAGTCGGGTTTATCATAAAGTGCATCATTGCTTGTTAAGTCTCAAGTGTAATACCCACTTTGAATTCAGAATAATATTTGCAGATTAGGGTGTGCTTTGAATCTTGTATGGATTACTCCTGAATTTTCTGGTTGTATTATGAGACTGGGACTGCTTGTTATATTTCCATGATTGCACATTTCTATGAAATTCTCTTCAATGATTGCTTGTCCTTGATCTTCCAGAGTTTGATATCACACGTGTTATCTAATTGCTCCTCCTTTCTTTTTGTAATGGAGTACTTTATAATGCAAGCATTCTACATTTCTAACATTTCCACTCTCTCTTCATGTTTACCTTATTTGTCTGGTAATTTATACAGGGAGGTTGTAAGTTTCTAATATTTGCTCACCATCAACCAATGATTGATGCAATACACAAATTTCTTCTGGTAAGATCCTAGTTTCTTATTTTAGAATGTTACTTACGCACATGCTCAAGTGATATCATATTTCAGAAGAAAAAGGTTGAATGCATAAGGATTGATGGCGGGACACCAGCAGCATCAAGACAAGCTTTAGTGACAGAGTTTCAGGAAAAAGATTCAATGAGGGCTGCGGTGGTATTGCTTCTGTTTTATTTTGGTTTTTGCTATACTACTATTTTGCTCTTTCCTTATGATATGGTTACATTTTCAGTTGTCGATCAAAGCTGGAGGTGTTGGCATAACATTAACTGCCGCGAGCACAGTGGTATTTGCTGAACTATCTTGGACTCCTGGAGACATCATTCAAGCTGAAGATCGTGCTCATAGGATTGGTCAGGTAGGTTTGCTGGGTCATTGGAGGTTGTAGCTAGCTTTGTAATATTGCATTCATTGGCTTTTGCATTAGGAATTATGTTGGTTAAATATTATTGAGCAACTGAAGTATATTTTTGAGGTCTCCATGTTTCAAGCAAATTGGTCGAATGGTACCTTAAAGCTGTATATCAAATGCATACTGGCGGCTGCGGATCCATTGATTGGACTTAAATTTGGAATAAGTACACTTGACAATACGAATCATTTGAAAAATAAGCGCATATTTGGAGTTCAAACATTTGGGTGATCATAGGTCCTCTGTAACTGTTTGTGCACCGTTCCGCTTATGTGATGTGAAATATCTTTTCAGGTATCTTCAGTCAATATATACTACTTGCTAGCAAATGACACGGTGGATGATATAATATGGTACTTCTTTCTATTCTCCCATTCTTACTGAATCAACCGAGCATACTTAATCATTGAAATCTTTCCTCGTGCTGATTCCCAGTTATTGACGGGAGACTGCAGTTTCTAACTTTGCTCACTTGTTTCAGGGAAGTTATTCAGAACAAACTGGACAATCTTGGGCAGGTACTTGTCCTTTCAAATTATCGTATGCTCTTCTCGTATTCTTTGCCTATGGCTCTAGAACTGTTTCTCATGGATTGGAAGATAGCAATACATCATATTCCCCTAGAAGATGGACTTTAGAATATTCATATTCTGTCATATACTCATTCCTAATACGAACGCGACATAATTTAGCTTATATTCATCCTTTCCTCTATGAACTAAATCACTCGTTCAAACTGCAGTGACCTATATTTCTTCAATGCTGTACATGCAACATAAGCTGATTGTTTGCACTTGTCTGCATAGATGCTTGATGGTCATGAAAATTCTCTTGAAGTTTCTGTAAACCGGCATGGATATAGCCCTTTAAAAGCTTCTGGTATTCAAATGGGAGGCAGCCCCTTAAAAGCTACAGGTAGTCAACCAGGAAGTAGTCCGATGAAGCAGACGAAGCTAGACTTCTTCCTCAAGCGCTGTAATAACTCCGGGGATGATGATGAACGCAAACACAAACAACCTAGGAGCTGAAATCCTAGTAACATATGTGAGTCCCCTTTTTGTGCAGAGATCGACTACTAACGGATTTATCGGCCATTTAACATCGAAATGCTTAACTATTAAGAGGAGGTCTTAAGTGCTTAACACCGATGCTTATAATGTCCTATCATTGCTAACTCTTGGTTTATTATACTTTACATTATTAGTTTTCTTATTTCTTCCACTTCTCCTTCACAGTTGGGGTTGGAGGTGACCGTTATGTAACGTGATTCAAATGAAGGTCGTGTTTTTTTCAGTTCATTCTGTTATTTCTTCCTCGTTTTTTGTTTGGGTTTGGAAAGTGTGGAATCGGAATTTTGTTTTGAAACATGTTCTTAATGAATGCAACAATCATCTTATGTTTTCAATAGAGAAAAAAGACACAAATCAAAAAGTACAAATGAAAAACGAACATTTCGACTATGAATATACGTAAAGTTCATCTTTTTGGTAACACCCGTATAATTTTTACGGTTTATACCAGCACATAACTTGGTACAATTACAATTACGACCCTTCATTTATTAATTTTTTTATTCTTACACTAATTTCATTTTAAATTGCATGCCGTTTCTCTCAGCACACTAATATGGAGACAGAAATAGTATTTTGTAAAATAAATTACTCTTAAAATTCACTTCAAATTCTATCATCACGAAATATTGAAATGCATGGGGAAAAGACCGGAGGGTAATGAAGGAATTTAGGTGAGGGCAAAGCCCTAATTATTGATAGTATAAATAAGGGGGGAATATCGGAAGATGAAGGCAAAACAGCGCCGTAGGCCGAGCGCTTCCCTCGTGAAAGAAGGGGTGGCGTGGTATTCCACGAGAGAGGTTTTTACGTGGCGCACGCTAGTGTGATCGGCGCACACTAATATTCATATTCATATTGAAAAGGGGCTCCTTGGCCGCTTTGCTGTTCTAGTTTCTGCAGCCAATAGCGAGGGGTTGCCCTACATTCTATTCCCCCTTTTCTCGATTCCATTTCGGTTGTTTTTTTGTTTTTTTTGTTTTTTCCCGGATTTTCTCAGTACTGCGAATGCTAATACCAATTCATTTTGCTATAATTCGTGGCAGTTTTGAAGTATGAACTATAAATCGCTTGATAATTTTTGAGATTTGATTTTTAAATAGCTAATTTGGAGTGAAGGAGAGATTTAATGCGATGCGTTTCTTTGTTCATATTATAAATTGAGGGTTTTTTTTTTTTTTTTTTTTTTTTTTGCCAAATTGTGCATTTTCAGGATCAGTAGGCATTATGAATAGCTATTGTTTTGGTGTTCTTTGTTTTTTTTCTGCCAGTTAATTTTATTGTTTTTGTGCATATATTGTTCAAATTTGAATTTGTGACCTAGAAACTTTGTGCGATGCAAGAATTTAGCTTGCACGATATTGATACATTAAAGCTTGTTTCGTGCTTGAACTATAATTCAATATCAGTTGATCTTGATTTGGTTGTGGGTTGGGGCTGAATAGCATTTCCCACTTTTCTGGTGCCATTCAATTTTTCGTGAAATTTTATGCTTAGTATGTTTCTAAGAAACTATAGCTGATGATAGTTGATCACTTCCAAACTTGAACTTTCAACTTAGAACTGTTGGAACTCATATAGAGATGATTGTTAGAGTTGTTGCTAATTGATTTTTCGAGTGAATTCGACAGATTGTAGGCAAGATTAAATGAGCCATATATCGGTTTTCCTTTAGTTCTTTCATAGCATTGCATTTTCAGATATGTTGATATGGATTTAGGCTAGACTAAATACAGATATGTTATGACAACTTTCTTTTTTCTTTTTTGGATATGTTACAACTTTTTTTTTTTTTTTTTTGGGGGATATGTTGATGCGATTTAGGTGACTGTTGTCAATTTATGAATGAATCCATCTACATGTGCTGATTACTGCCATGGATATGCAAGAAGTTGATGTGCTTGCACGGTACATATCAAGCTTCTTCCATATCCATGGCATGAATCTGCCCATCACCACAAATATCCCTCATTTGAGGGTTTCATACTTAATGATCATTTCCGATGACAATATTATTCTGTATGCTACCTGGTGGGATTGCCCTATGCAGACGATGCTGAAAGCCTTTTCCATATCATTCCTGCCTGGTATACTGATATGAATTTGAGTATTGTGTGTAGAGAGCACATTTTTAAATTCATATTAGTTATCATGTTAATTCACATTTTCTTTTTGTAGTGTCCATAGCACATTTGTCTTGGCTTACTATGGAATTCATTTATTTTTGTTATGAGTTGAATGATTGTACAAAACACAACATTTACAGATAGTTTAAAACCCAGTTAGCACGTGCATCAGCTTGAGATGAAATCATGAGAATGAAATATAATGGTTGAAATATGCTTCAAGATTTTTTGTTATTCATGTGAGCTTTTTCAAGCAGTAATCATTCAAGTATTTCGGAGAAAGAAAAATATGTTAAAAAGATATAGCTGGGTATGCGAAGTATCCTACAAAACAAAACATAACTTGGGATCAGGAGTCCAATTTTCGAACTAGGAACTATGAAGAAAATTGGATTTTTCTTCCTTTAATCTCTTATGTTATTCTCTCGAGATTCCAGCTTTCCTTCTTAATATCACCCTATTTGTTCATTTTCATAACGCCTAGACAACAAATCCAAACAGCATTAGCAAATCTGATCATCTTCAAAGTACAAAGAATTCTTAAATTATTTAGGAAATCCACCTTCACGCCATTATGTGTGATCGAGGTATTGCACCATTATGGCCATAATATGAGTGAGCACCGAGGAAATTGTGCAGTATTCTTGTGGCCCGAGTGTTAATAATTTTGGTGAGCTTTGTAGAGTAGTGGTCACAAATTTAATGAATAATAAATGAATAATAAGTTGATAATAAATTAATGTGGTGAGTCATGTGGTATTTTATGTAAATAGTTAATGGATAAGTGAAAATTATGTAGTTCTTTTTAAAAATGGAAAATGTAAAAAAAAATAAAAAAATAAATTGAACGTCCTAAAACCAAATTAACTTCACGACTTTAGTGAACCGGGGGAATATTGAAGAAAAAAATGGCATAATTTAGGATTTAGAAACTAATTCTTCTAGCACTTTAGAATATGATTTGAAAATGGTGAGAAATGCAAATGCGGTGGATTTGGTCATCCAGGGTTTCCCCTTTCTTCTTGAATTTGAGAAGAGGAAAAAAAAAGAGCTTCAATAATTAATACAGTAATAATTTTCTAGGTTTAATTTGAGGGCTTATATGTCATTATAATGGGTCTTTAGGCTTAATTATGCTTGATATGTATGCAAGATTTATCAAAGATAAAGTTTGATGTTTTAGTTGCTTAAGCTCGTACATCTCTTGGAAGGAATTGGCATGAGATACTCTATTGTCTACCCATGTGGCATCGTCTATGGCATTTGTGGATGGACGACACATGGTAAATCTTAGGGGTTTAGATTTTTCAAATGTTAGAATATATATTTTCCTTATATAAATCTGAAATCATCAATCATTGATTATGCCACGTGTCATCCGTCTACAAATGTAATAGACGATGTCACGCCAATAAGCAATAGAGGATTCGATCCGCTTCGAATTATATTGTTAAGGGGAAACTTATTTGGAATCAAAACTGATTATCAAGTTAAATATTTTGATTAGATTCCAAAATTCTCAAGTAGTCCCTTTGAAAAAGATGATGATCAGCCGTAGCATTTTAGATTAGCATAATTCAAGTGTTAGAGAGTTACAGCTTTATTTTAAAATTTTCGACCGTACAGATCCACCCTAAGCAAAAGTAAGACTGAGATTCAAACGTACTCCTTTTTCCTAATGTCTGAGATTATTAAAGATTTTACTGACTAAAGTTTATTTAAAAAACCGAACCAGCCGTCCAATTCGACCGGTTGGACCGGGAGCCAGAGCTTCAAACATAGCCGTATATATATATATTCAAGTCGCAACTCAACAACCTTGTTTTATCTCTCCGATAAATTCACAAAATAGCGCACACAAAACAATACAAAATCAAGCTGCAGTCGCCATACCGCAACTAGAGTTTCGGTTTCGTCGGAAGCCAGAATATAGTTTGACGATTTAGCCTACTATATTTTCAATTTCAGCAATACGTCATATTGATTTGGCCAAAATCTATTATTTAAGAAAATTAGGAAAATAATTTATAATTTTAGAACAAAATTTACAATTTATGAAAAGAATTACATTAAATTAGAGCAAATCTGGCCTCGAAATTGATCATCCCGATATGAAATAATCGTAATTGTGTGTAAATGCATGTATTAATACTAGAAATATGTACTCTAAAAAATAAAAAGATAAATATTGAAATGAATCAAATCCAAATTCCGATAGAATGCTTAATTAGGTTGAGTTAGACCTCTTCAAATTTGTTGTTAATCACAGTTATAAAAACATAGATGTTGACTGTATAATGTTTTAGTCGATGTTGTACATAAATTCAATTTTTTTTTCTTCAGAGTATTAGGTAAATTGATTATTTCTTTTGAGAATAGAGAACTCGTAATAAATTATATTTATATATATATATATATATATATATATATATATATAGTATTTGTTTTTCAAATGTTTAATGTATTATATTAGAATTAGAATGCTTATTTATATTTTTGCTAGTGCTTATTATTTACTAACTATAATAAGTGTTTAGTATTTCAAATTGGTTTCAAGAACCCAACATAAATTAACGAAACAAGCTACATATTACATAATAAAAGCAAGATTGAAAGGTAATAAAAGCATTGGTAAATAATAAGAAAGAAAATAAAATAAAATAAAATAACATCAAATAATAAAATGTTTAATTTATTTTTCTTGTATGTTTGGACTCTAAATCCTTTCATGTTTTTTATATGTAAAATTATACCTTTTCACAATTATGATTGTTAATTTAGATATAAAATTAATGCTTTTTACGAATATTAAAATGCTTAATTTGTTTTCCTGTATGTTTTATATCACGTTCTTGTTTACGTATCAAGATAAATTAATTTAGTAACGCCTCAATCTTGAAAGATTAAGACGTCACGGAATACAAAAAAAAAAAGACAAGAAGAATAATTGGTAATAAAAAATTATTCTGAATCATGAAACATTTGTGCTGAATAAATAAAAAATTTCGGCAACATTTTATTTGAAAATTCAACCATCCCTATGCTGACAAAGCGCACCCATGCATGATTAAGACATGAGTGCTTATTAATAATCGGTGTTAACTCAAAATAAAAAGTGTGTTTCGTTATATTAGTATTTGGTGGAAAATCAAAAGTGGCCAAAAACACCTTTAGGTGAATGCTTTTTCCACAAAAGTTGAAGGTGGAAAACAAATTAAAAGTAGGAGCGGGGGAGAGGAAGACCCAATCTTGAGGTGTATTTTCATTTGGTATTATAATTGCATACATTATTTAGATTTCATAAGATTCCAAATCAAATAAATATAAAATTAATAATATATATATATATATATATATATATATAGTAGTATATTTTTGCCCTTTAAAATTCAGCTGCTACATGCACCAAATCACCTAGAGAAAAACCTGTAAGCTCTTTATTTATTTTACGGCTTTTGAATGATAGTGGTGGCATATGTTGTTATATTGAAAACAGGAAAAGTGCCTGAATGTACGTAGGATCTAATTAATGCTGATACACTCAAATATGTATAGTTTGAATTATGTTGCTGCTTTTTCTACTTTTCATGAAATTGTTATTGTTGAGGATTTGAGGGGTTCATCTGGGCCGTCGGTCGACGAGATCAACGGTCGGATGGTTACCACTTTAGTTGAGGGCCTTGTTGCTCCCAACTTTTTGATTGCTTAGTGATTAAGAAAGTAGAAGGAGAAAAGAAGGTAGCCAATATGATTAAGGTAACTTGGTACGGCTCTACAATAGGTCACGTTAAGTTGGTATCTTGAATTTAGCTTTATTGGATCGGATGAATGTCACTTTTTTCTTTTCTAGTACTTGCAACAATATGATGATATAGCATAATAAGAGTAGGCAAAATCGGCCTAGCCCCGTCTGCTTTTAGGCCAGGCTAGGACATAAAATCAGTAGTCAATCCGTCGTTAATTTTAACGTCCGAATCTTAATGACTGAATTTTCGGTTGGTGAATGTCACTTATTCGGTCATTAAGTGTACCGACGGCGATGTTTTTTTCCGACTTTTTTGTTCGGTCAGGATTCAGTTGCTAAGGCACACTAATGACCGGTTTATCATTTTAGCAACCAAATTTTACTGTCGTTAAAGTGCGTATTTATTGTAGTGTTGTTGTTCGTGGATTCATCGTATTTGGGCATGAACCCCTACTTCACAAGATGAAGTTTAACAGTGTTTGAGTCGTGGAAATGCTTGCATGCAAGGATACCTGATGTTTTGTTTGTTCATGTAGCACGACTGACTACATGCAAACTCGATAAAAAGATGATAGTTAAGCCATATGCTTAGCAAATTGTGAAATGAAAAAAGATGATAAACCATTCTATAATTTTTGGTTTATTTTCTTCTTTTTTGTTTCATTTTTTGGTTCGTATTTTTAATGAATTTGAAATTTTCTTAATATCTACCGTTATATAACTAATAAACTTAAGGGTAGTAATAATAAATTACGTTATAAATTATTGTAATGTTTTGACAATTGCTAGCATTTGCATGTTTATTAGTTATATACCATTATATAACTAAATAACTTAAAGGTAGTAATAATAGATTAAGTTATAAATTATTGTTATGTTTCGAGTTACAATTGCTAGCATTTGCATGTTTTTACAGTTAAAGGTAGTAATAATAGATTTAGAGTTTTTTTTTTTTAATTTCAATTTAATTGAGTTAATTTTTGCTTTAACATCAATTTGTTTTGAATTTCTGTATTATTTTGCAAATTAATCGACTATAATTGAAATTCTGTCTTGATTCAACGTTAAAAAGGTTTGAAATTGAATGGATAAAATGAAATTGCATGTTTTTTCGGTGTTTGCATGATTGAATTATGCATATAATCGACTATAATCATAAATATATACCCTAAAAATAAATCTTTAAAAAAAATTCTAAAAAAAAAAAACAAACTATAACTATTGTTTCTCATTGACCTATTTTCTTTAATATAGTTCAATGCTAATATTTTTTTCCTAATGAATTGTCGCAATAGTAAAATAAATTCTTATATATTTTAATTGAATTTTGACGGACACTATATACTTATGTAATTGATACTTATGTTATTTACAACAATTAATCCTATATCAAATCTACCGACAAATTATGAATAAAAATTAAAAGCTGATTTTTTTTTTATATTTTATTATTATTATTATTTTAATTTTGAAGATTTTATTAGTAGAAGAGCACAAGAAGAAGGCGCGTAGAAACCTCATTTCTGCAACGACCGTAAACTGTATACAAAAAAAAAAAAAACGGGAGCCAATTCTAGCTTTTCAAAACCCAATTCAATTCCCCACACCTTTTTTTGAAACGGTGATTTCTCTCGCACTGAACCTGCATGATGCCTCCATTTCCCGCCGCAATTCCGAGCAGTTTGCGGTGATAATCACTGGATGTTCTTCATACTCAACTCGTTTAAGTTCTGGAAATTTGAATTCTTGTATAGTTAGTTACTGATCCTGCCCTAACACGGATTTCATGAGCTGAAAGGTGGAATTTGAACGAGGAAGATGGATGATTGGGAGTTAAGCGAGGAGGAATTGGACTCCCTAGAAAGAAACGCCATAAAGCAATTGGCCGAGCGCAATCGGTCTTGTGCTGCTGCCACAACTAGTAGCAGTAGGCCTACCGTCTCTTCTCTGCCTGCGAATGTGCCGTCTTCTCGTTCCCCAGCCAAGCCTTCCTTTCTCCCGCGTCCTCCTCTCAGCAGTGATAAGGTTGCTTTTTCTTTTCCTACTTTGCATAAATTGTTTCGTCATTGTATGCGATTGGATTCAGATTTTTTGTGGCAAAAGTTAAGTTAAAGAATGAAGCCGAAACCTGTTTCTGTGAAAACCTCTTCTGGTTTGGTCATGTATTAATATGTTCTTTAATCAAGAACGTCGTGTGCCGCTTTTCATGTTTTGTTTCTTATGTGAATGTCAAAAGGAAAAGCTAAATACTTTGATGACTTGGCTTCACTTTCACTTTCTTTTAGTAGCAATGCTTACATACTTTCTTCAATCACATTGCATTTGCCAAAATCATGAGATCAATCAGTCCTTGTAATTGAATGCCTTACGCAGCAAATTATATTGTCAAACCCTGTAAGTCGTGCTCACACCATTATCTTGCACCTTCTGGTGCTAAACCATTGCAGCAAATTGATACCTCAAAGCAAACCAGAACATTGCCTTCATCAGTTGCGCCAAATATAAACAGTGAGTTATTTTTATTTTCTTCTATTTAACTTTTAGCTTTTGTTTATATTTCTGATGTTGCTTTCTTTTTTTTCTTTTTTCCTGTCCTTTCCTTCAATTAAAGATAGCCCTTCAAAGCCACAGCAAGCGAAGGTCACGGTCAAATATTTTCTACATGCCACTGGTAACATAGCTGCAAAATTTCCTTATGACAAGGTATGCTGTTCATTATGACTTGAGATCTAATTGGATGTAGATGTCCATTTTTAACTTACCATCATTCTTGTATGTAGTTACTTGTCGAAGCTATCCGCAATATTCCAAGAGCCAGTTGGAATGCAACAGAAAGGTAGGGCCGCTTCTCATGAACTTCCCCTACCTTTGTTTTTTGTTCTACCCTTGAACTTTGCTGTGAAATGTTTGGATTATATTTCTTGCAGACTGTGGATGTTCCCTTTGTCATCATTACCCACTGCAGAGAGTGTTCTTCGTGATCTCCCTGGCTCAAATGTTGAGGTGATTTCTGAGGATTTGGGCATTCAAAAATGTTAAATATTCATGTTCACCTGAAGGTTCAAACATGCCTTCTCATGTATGTCTTCTCTAATGAAAATTATGCTGTCATGATGGAAATATCAAAGCAACCCCCCGAAGCTAATGATGCATGTTAACTAAAGGCATAAATGGTTAGCTTGTTAATATTATTTTCGTATTTATATTCCAGATAGAGAACTTAGATCCTCTGGTAAAGCGTGCTATTGCTGCTGCAACTGCACTTCCAGATCTTCAAGGTAAATTTCCTTCGATAAATTTCTATCATCATCTGGATACATCCCATATTAGTATTCTTGATGATGGATCGGCTAATCATTTAGAAGTTTAGCTATTAATTAAGACAATTCTAGCGAGAGAATTCTCTTCTTGTCTTGCTGAGCCTTGTAAGGAATTTTAGCTTTTTAAGAACAAAAGTAATCACGAGTTGTACTCTTCATTTCCTGGTTTCGTTCCTTATGGATCCCCACTAACCTTGCTAACGAGTTTTTATGTCTATAAATGTTCCATGAGGAATCACATTTATCTTACCCGAATTCGACTTATATTTTTTATGTTTTGGTTGGGACTATACTTCTGTTCTTGTGGGTTATCGTGCCATATACAAGTGTGCTCATCAAATATTTTTAACAGACAAATATGACAAGATTCCCAGTTCTATCGAATCAAAGCTCTTACCTTTTCAACGTGAAGGTATCAAGTAAGTAAGAGTAGCTCTCTTAAAATTGTTTACCCTCACATTCAGTTCAGGACTGCAAAGCTTTTGCATTAATCTTTTGTGACACCATACTATCAGTTCCAACTTCCAACTGAATCTCATTTAATTATTGGTAATTTGTACAATCTCAGGTTCATATTGCAGCATGGGGTGCGGGTTCTTTTGGCTGATGAAATGGGGCTAGGAAAGACTCTTCAGGTAGTGGGAATGTTCCTAAGTTCGTGCTTCATTCCTTGTATGATTCTCTTAATCCGGGTCTTGCTGTAAAGACAGATTTGTGCGGGTGTATTATTGAAGACGAACCATGAGTTTATGTATTTAAGGTCAAGGTCAGCAGCTTAGTAAACAAGAACTTCGACACATCAGAGTCTCTGACAAAGTTGGGATCTAGCGTTGCTCTCTCAGTTTTCTGTCTTAGTATCTTCTTTAGACTAACTGGTTACTTGTGTTTAAGTAGCAACATTTAGAGCTTGTGATGCCTTTTGGATTTCATCAGATTGACATGGGAAAGACCTATTTTTATTTTTTGCTGCACAAGCTTCCTGTGTTAAAGTTTTTGTAGAGCTGTGGAACTGTTCATTTGCATACTCGCTTTCCTTGAAGTATGGTGCTCTCTACTTGTTATTTTCTTTGAGTTACAAAAAACTTCAAGATAAAATCTCTAAATTTGTAGTGACACATAAGTGCTCCATGGCCAATTTTCAATAAGAACTGTTCGAGACTTGTTAAGCGACTACCTTTTCAAGATCAAACATTGGTTTGAAGATTAAAATAGCTAATATGTTTTAACCATTTCATTACACCATATGAAGATAATAATTTAGTTTTGCATAAAATCAGCTAATTGCACTTACATTGCCCCGTATGTAGTAATCTGATCACACCTACAGGCCATTGCAGTAACCTCTTGTATACGTGAAGCATGGCCTGTTCTCATTCTGACTCCATCTTCTTTACGTCTCCATTGGGCTTCTGTAAGTGATATGGTATATGTCTTCGCATAACAATTATTGAGCATTTGCAGTATCTTTTGATGGTTTACTGCAGACGATTCAACAATGGCTGAATATTGCACCATCGGATATATTGGTATGGCTTCCCTCAGTGCCCTACATGTTCCTATGTATAAATTTTTTTATTCCTTTGTTAATACTACCTTTTCGTAGTAGATTTATGAATTTCGCCTAAATACTTTTAATATACATACATGTGTGTGTTCTCATGCTTCTTGGTTTATAGTTATAGAAATAACTTCATTTTACATGTGTGTGAGTCTCCACATTGATAATATAGCTGTCAGTTCCTATGTTATAGAGCGGCTCTATACTTTCTTTAATCTCTATCCTGGCATATGGCCAAGTCTTCAAATAAAAAGTTGTTTCTTTGATGCACTATAGAAAAAACCTCCCCTCAAGGAAACATTTCAAATACCAGTGTCAAACGAGTCTCCACATTGATAATATAGCTGTCAGTTCCTATGTTATAGAGCGGCTCTATACTTTCTTTAATCTTTATCCTGGCATATGACCAAGTCTTCAAATAAAAAGTTGTTTCTTTGATGCACTATAGACAAAACCTCCCCTCAAGGAAACATTTCAAATACCAGTGTCAAACGAGTCTCCACATTGATAATATAGCTGTTAGTTCCTATGTTATAGAGCGGCTCTATACTTTCTTTAATCTTCCGGATTCGTTTACCTTTGCCCATGAGGTAGTGCATTCGTTCGAATCCGTCACTGGACTTATTCCGTTTATTCTGGAATATGACCAATTCTTCATATAAAAAGTTGTTTCTTTGATGCACTATAGAAAAAACCTCAAGATCATGTTCTTGAGGTATTGTGAATTTATGAAGTATGTCCTCAGACATTCGGACTAACCGTCGTAAGCGTAGATCGTGACAGTATATTCCTTTGGTTATGTAATAACAACCATTTATGTTTTAGCCTGACAAAGTCATGAACAGGTGGTCTTGTCTCAGTCAAATGGTTCAAACAGAGGTGGATTTAACATAGTTCCCTCAAATGCTAAGAGGCCTTTTGATCTTGATGGTGTCTTCAATATCGTATCCTATGATGTTGTACCTAAGTTACAAGAAAAACTTTTGGCCTCAGCTTTCAAGGTAATAGTTTGATTCCCTGTATTACTTTCTAGTGATATATATATATATATATATATATATTACATTTTAAATTTTTTATCAGACAAACACAACACACTCACACACACACGCACTTGGGGTGACTCGAACCCCTGACCTCTTGGATCGGAGGGGAAGCGTCTTATCAATTGAGCTGCGCTTCGTTGTCTTTTCTAGTGATAGATATTTAAAGTCATGATCTCGGTGCAAACTTGTTTCAGATCTGGCAAGTATCTATATAATATAAGAGGTTGCAGTACTTCATCTTTCAAGGGGAACACATAATTAGCAGCAATGTATCATTAAGTTCGTGTTTATGTGTATCTCTGGAGTGTCAAGACACTGTGCTGCATGCCTTTAACTTTAAGCTTAGAGCTTCAAGTAGGAATTAGATGTTTAAACTTGGGATGGTTGGAACGCAGTCGTTTGCAATAATTTGTTTTATCTGTGAATAACCCAGATGGATTCTCTTTGATGCATGAATACCTGGATGCTGCTCATATCTATTAATTTTTATTTTATTTTATTTTTTTGAGAAGGTAAATCATTTTTATTCTTGAAAATGCGTAGTTTGAATAACACATTATAGTATTTATTCATTCAATATCCATTTTTAAGATATCAGTAGTGTGTGATAAAATTGTATGGTATATTTTAAGGATTATTGCTAATGGTAATGGCTCTATGGAGTTTTGACCAGTCATGATCTGCTCTTTCAGGTTGTGATTGCAGATGAATCACACTTCCTGAAGAATGGCCAAGCAAAACGGACAAGCTCCTCCCTTCCCATATTGCAGGTTATTTTATTTTCTGCTTATGTGGAAATTTCGCACCCGTTATGATTAAATATGTGAATAGCATCATGGACTATAAATTTAAACCCTTGGCTATCCGCAAAATGGTATTGTTGTTTCTTGGAATTTCTCTGTACCACTTTGTAAAGATAATAGCATAAAAGGGAGATTTGTTATATTTGTTGTTAAGTCCTCATATTTCTGGTTACCTTTTCTCCTGACAATGCTTGCTCATTATGATCGATGTTAATTCTCTCTCTCTCTCATGTTGCTGTGCTGAGAATCTTCAGAAAGCCCAGTACAAAATCTTGCTCAGTGGAACTCCAGTTTTATCGAGACCAATTGAACTGTTCAAACAGGTATATTAGTAGGCATACCCTTTAGGAGTTAAACCTATATTATGCTTCAAATTGACTCTTGGCACCCTGACCTTACAGTTGGAAGCTCTGTATCCTGATGTGTATAAAAATGTACATGAATATGGTAACCGTTACTGCAAGGGTGTAAGTGAAAATTCCTATGAGAAATTTATCATTCTTTCTAAACATATATTTGATGGGGACCTTATAGACTCAATATTTTATTAGGGTATATTTGGAGTCTATCAAGGTGCAAGTAATCTTGAAGAGCTTCACAATTTGATGAAGGCCACATTAATGATTTGAAGGCTTAAGAAGATGTACTCTCTGAGCTTCCGGTGAAACGCAGGCAACAAGTATGTTACTTTTTCAACAATGATAATGCTATTCATTGTCCACATTTTATGATATTGAAATTGATGTATCATGTATGTTGAGGCAAAGTTCTGAAAAGCATATAGAGGAGATGAATTTATGTCCTCAAATCCATCACCATGTCCAGATAGTTGGTCACATGAAGTCCCATTAGTTAGAAAAATAAAATAGAATTTCACATGCTTCAACAATTTGGATAGTAGGTAAAGTTCAAAGCTGACTCTAAAAGATGAATCCAGTTCCAACTCCTCCCAATGAGAGCAGTGAGTATGCTATATGAATTTTAAAGCTTTCTATTGAATTTGACTCTGGGATTGGACAGCATAATCTTAGTTTTTTTATTGGATTTTTTTTGTTAAATCGATATATCTCATATTGGGATCTAAAATTTCTGGTTTGTATGACTTTTAGAACGTTTGGATTACTATTCCTTATTTTTGTGCTCTTCATTTTGATCCAGCTTAGTATTTTAATGTGTAATTTTTGTTTTTCCATCTACTGATTCCAAACTTTATTCATTTTGGATTTTAAACCACGGTTCTGTAAGTTTGGAGTCTAATGTTGTGGCCAAATGGACAAACCAAAATGAAAAGTTGTTTGAAATACTTGAAAGATGTTGTACAAGTTAATCAGGCTACTTGCTTCAGGTTGCTTGTCTTGTTGTCCACTCTGTTCTGTTCTAATTATATTACTGCTCTCCACTCGCCCCATTTTGAAATCGATGACAAGTTTTTGGGGAATAGATCAGTCGAGTGCTAATTGTTTAGAAAAAGGCTACTACTTTTGTCTGTTTTATTTCTTACAGGTCTTCTTGGAGTTGGAGGAGAAGGAAATGAGACAAATTAATGCACTAATGCGTGAGGTAATTTAATTTCCTGTGCCTTTATGTTCCTAGATATGTCCTTCTGTTTCCGTCTTATCTTATCCTGCTCTTTCTACTATTTAAGAAAAGGAAAGGCTTCTTTTTGAAAAGAAATTCTTTCTTTTAATACCAAACTGCATTTTGTAAATGCTTATTCTGGATGCTCAAACTATGTTTCATGTCTCTACAATGTATTAGATTATTGGAATTATCCTATTAATGATTGTTATTTTTTCCAGTTGGAGATTGTGAAACGGAAAATCAAATCATGCCAGTCTAAGGAAGAAGCTGAATCATTGAAGTTCACTGAGCAAAATCTTATTAATAAGGTATATTTGTGAGAAAACCGCAGATATTCCTTCTCTATTGTGATTAGAGGCTATTTAGTGCAAAGACCTTTTTGACCCTCCAGCCCCCTATTGTTCTAAAGTTTTCTCCTAACTGAAAGTACCTGCAACTAGCATTACATAAAAATGCCTTTTCCTACTCTTGTATCAGGTGAAGAAAAAAGTTTCTCTAATTGTTTTTATATGGCCAATACCAGTAGGCATAAAATCTCTTAAGAAAGTTAATAATTCATTGTCAGTAAATGATATTCGATCTCCAACCTTGCTACATGGATATTGAAGCTTGTCTGCAGCATCACAATTGGCAAAAATGTATAGTGAACAATATTGAAAATAAGTTCAGATGGACATTCGCATTTGATTGGGGAGTTCGGGTGTTGCAGTTAAAGTAGACAAATGAAAAGTATCTTTCCCCTCCTGCCCAATCCCCAGGTTGTGTCAGCTATTGTACTCCCTCAGGCACATCCAAATGCCAGCAAGGTTAATAAGTTCCTCAGATCCCAAACAAAAACGATGGCTTTTGTGCCATCGGTCTTAACGATGGTACAAGCCTATAAACTGAGAACATCTCTGAAACATGTTCCTCTTTGATATGATGTAATCTTCTAGGGCAGCTACTAGTAATTGCGTTTCACATGTGATGGTCCTTTTATTTTATTGTTGTCTACAACCTGGATCATGCCTGTTGGATGATTGGGCATAGTATTAGCAGTTGTATAATTTTGAGGAAATGGTAGCAGATATAAACTATAAGCTCTTGCTTGCAAGTTCAAGCTGAATAATTTTTGTGCTGAATTTTAGTAATAACATATATTCAAGTTTTGATTAGCTTTGTTTCACCATGTTGGTACATTAGTGGAGTAAATGACTCCAAGAACCTTTGATTTATTTGATTAAACGCGCTCCAGATTTACACTGAATCTGCTGAAGTCAAGATTCCAGCTGTTCTTGACTACCTGGGAACCTTAATTGAGGTATGATGCAATCAACTATGTCTTCCCATATTTTTCTTCCCTCTCTTGCTGAAAATGCATTGATAAAAAACTGAATGGAGAAGCTGATGCAGTCGTTAATGGTTGGCTCGATTTTCTAATATCAGCCCTTCTCAACATGGGTAGAGGTGACCGTCATAACATTGACATGATATTTTCTTCATTATGTTTGGTAGTGTAAGCAGCATAATTTGTTCTAGTTTATAGCAGGCTTTGCTTGAGACTTTTGAATGAACAAACGTGTTTAGTAGAATATTATTTCCTATAATACTGAATATTGTTGTAATTTTACTGGAAGCTGGTTTGAGGTTTATAACAGGGGCCAAATGTATAGCAAGTTACCATCTGAAAGAATAGGTTATAAACTGCTGAGTACGGACTAGATGTAAATAAGATAATGTGTTGGTCCATTTTGGAGCCGGGTTTATCATAAAGTGCATCATTGCTTGTTAAGTCTCAAGTGTAATACCCTTTTTGAATTCGGAATAATATTTGCAGATTAGGGTGTGCTTTGAATCCTGTATGGATTACTCCTGAATCTTCTGGTTGTATTATGAGACTAGGACTGCTTGTTATGTTTCCATCTGTACATTTCTATGAGTAATTCTTTCAATGGTTGTTTATCCTTGATCTTCCATTTGTGTAATCCCAGAGTTTGATATCACACGTGTTATCTAGTTGTTCCTCCTTTAATTTTTGTAATAGTTTATAATGCAAGCATTCCATATTTCTAACATTTCCACTCCTCTTCATGTTTACCTTATTTGTCTGATAATTTATACAGGGAGGTTGTAAGTTTCTAATATTTGCTCACCATCATCCAATGATTGATGCAATACACAAATTTCTTCTGGTAAGATCCTAGTTTCTTATTTTAGAATGTTACGCACATGCTCAAGTGATATCATATTTCAGAAGGAAAAGGTTGAATGCATAAGGATTGATGGCGGGACACCAGCAGCATCAAGACAAGCTTTAGTGACAGAATTTCAGGAAAAAGATTCAGTGAAGGCTGCAGTGGTATTGCTTCTGTTTTATTTTGGTTTTTTGTTATATTACTATTTTGCTCTTTTCCTTATTATATGGTTATATTGTCAGTTGTCGATCAAAGCTGGAGGTGTTGGCATAACATTAACTGCTGCAAGCACAGTGGTATTTGCAGAACTATCTTGGACTCCTGGAGACATCTTTCAAGCTGAAGATCGTGCTCACAGGATTGGTCAGGTAGGTTTGCTGGGTCATTGGAGGTTGAAAGCTAGCTCTGTAATATTGCATTCATTGGCTTTTGCAGTAGGAATCATGTTGGTTAAATATTATTGAGCAATTGAAGTATAATTTTTGAGGTCTCCATGTTTCAAGCAAATTGGTTGAGCAATTGGTTTAAAGCAGTATCAAATGCATACTGGCGGCTGCGGATCATTTGATTGGACTTAAGTTTGGAATGGGCACACTTGATAATATGAGTCATTTGAAAAATAAGCACATAATTTGGAGTTCAAACATTTGGGTGATCATAGGTCCTCTGTAACTGTCACCGTTCCGCTTATGTTTGAAAGATCTGATGAGAAATATCTTTTCAGGTTTCTTCAGTCAATGTATACTACCTGCTAGCAAATGACACGGTGGATGATATAATATGGTACTTCTTTCTGTTCTCCCATTCTTATTGAATCACCCGAGCATACTTAGTCGTTGAAATCTTTCCTCGTGCTGATTTCCAGTTATTGACGGGAGACTGCTGTTTTTAACTTTGCTCACTTGTTCCAGGGATGTTATTCAGAACAAACTGGACAATCTTGGGCAGGTACTTGCCCTTTCAAATTATCTTTTGATCTTCTCGTATTCTTTGCCAATGGCTCCAGATCTGTTTTTCATGAATTGCAAGATAGCAGCAATATATCCTATTCCCCTAGAACATGGCATAATTTAGCTTATACTTCTTAACTAAATCACTCGTTCAAACTGTGACATATATTTCTTCAATGCTGTACATGCAACATAAGCTGATTGTTTGCTCTTGTCTAAATAGATGCTTGATGGTCACGAAAATTCTCTAGAAGTTTCTGTAAACCGACATGGATATAGCCCTTTAAAAGCTTCCGATAGTCGAATGAGAGGCAGCCCCTTGAAAGCTAAAGTTAGTCAACCAGGAAGCAGTCCGATGAAGCAGACGAAGCTAGACTTCTTCCTCAAGCGCTGTAATAACTCCGGGGATGAGGATGATGAACGCAAACACAAACAACCTAGGAGCTGAAATCCTAGTAAAATATGTGAGTCTCTTTTTGTGCAGAGATCAATTACTAACGGATTTATAGGTCATTTACATTGAAATGCTTAACTATTAAGAGGAAGCCTTGAGTGCTTAAAACTGATGTTTGTAATGTCTAATCATTGCAAATTCTTGGTTTATACTTTAAATTATTAGTTTTCTTATTTCTTATGTTCCTCTCTCTCCTTCACAGTTGGGATTGGACGTCACCGTTGTTATGCAACGTGTTTCAATGAAGGTCTTTTTTTTCAGTTCATTCTGTTATTTCTTTTTTCCTTGTTTTTCGTTTGGGTTTGTAAGGGTGGAATTGGAATTTTGTTTTGACACAGAAGTTCTTAACGAATGCAACAATCATCTATGTTTTCAAAAGAGAAAAAAGACACAGAACCAACGTTCAAACGAAAAACGAACATTTCAACTACTTCCTTTTATGATCGGCGCACACTAATATTCATATTCATATTGAAAAGGGGCTCCTTGGCCGCTTTGCTGTTCTAGTTTCTACAGCCAATAGCGAGGGGTTGCCCTACATTCTATTCCCCCTTTTCTCGATTTGATTTTTTTTTTTTCCCGGATTTTCTCAGTTATGCGAATGCTAATACCAATTTCTTTTTTGCTATAATTAGTGGTGGTTTTGAAGTATTTGATTTCCTCACTAATTATGAAGAATGCTTAACTCACTGCCGCCATTGTCAAATTACATTATTTTTTCTTGGCTGAAGCTGTGTTTTCCTTGCCATGCTTAGAGAAATGAACTATAAATTACAAGTTTTAAAGATTTGGAGTAAAGAAGATATTTACTGCGATGCGTTTCTTTATTCGTATTACTATAAATTAAGGTTCTTTTTGCCAATTTGGGCATTTTCAGGAGCATTATTGATTTTTCGAATGAATTCGACAGATTGTAGGCAAGATTAAACGATCCATCTATCGAATGTGAATGGAGTCCCCGTAGGTCGGTTTTCCTTTAGTTCTTCTTTCATAGCATTGCATTTTCAGATATGTTGATATGGATTTAGGCTAGACACTAAGTACAGATATGTTATGACAACTTTTCTTTTTCTTTTTTGGATATGTTGATGCGATTTAGGTGACTGTTGTCAATTTATGCATGAATCTATATGTGCTGATTACTGCCATGGATATGCAAGAAGCTGATGTTTTTGCACAGTACATATCAAGCTTCTTCCATATCTATGGCATGAATCTGCTCATCACCACAAATATCGCTCATTCGAGGGGGTCATACACAGTGATCATTTCCGATGACAATATTAGAAGATGCCGAGCAGAGAATCAACCATGTGTCACAGTACAAGCTTCTCAATTGCTATTTTTTCCCTATAGCATAGATTGACATTTTTCCATTCATATTAGTTGTCATGTTAATTCACATTTTCTTTTTTGTAGAGTGTCCATAGCACATTTGTCTTGGCTTACTATGGAATTTATTTATTTTTGTTATGAGTTGAATGATTTTACAAACCATTACAGATCGTTTTAAACCCAGTTAGCACGTAGATGAAATCATGAGAAGGAAATAAAAAGGTTGAAATATGCTTCAAGATTTTCTGTTATTCATGTGAGCTTTTTGAAGCAGTAATCATTCAAGTATTTCCGGAGAAAGAAAAATATGTTAAAAGGAGATAGCTGGATCCTACAAAGGACCTCTATTACCAAAGAATTCAAGGTCTTACAAAACAATACTTAACTTGGGATCAATTGTCCAATTTTTGAACAAGAAACTATGAAGAAAATCGGATTTTTCTTCCTTTAATCTCTTATGTTATTCTCATGAGATTCTAGCTTTCCTTCTTAATAGCACCTTATTTGTTCATTTTCATAACACCTAAACTACACAAATCCAAACAGTATTAGCAAATCTGATCATCTTCAAAGTACAAAGAATACCTAAATTATCGAGAAAATGTTCCTTCACACCATTATTGAGGTATTGCACCGTTATGGCCATAATATGAGTGAGCACCGAGGAAATCGTGCATTATTCTTCATGACACGAGTGTTAATAATTTTGGTGAGTGTAAAGTGGAGTAGTGGTCCCAAATTTAATGAATAAATAAATGGATAATAAGTATCTTACAACGGATCTATTACAAAAGAATTCAAGATCTTACAAAACATAATTAGGGATCAAGAGTCTAAACTTTGAACGAAGAACTAGGAAGCAGATCGGATTTCGTCAAGCACTGATTCCACAATTGTCCTTTTATCTCTTATATCAATCTATTAAGATCTTTTTCAATGATCACCTTATTTGTTCATTTCCACAATACCTAAACCACACAAATTCAAATACAGTAGTATTAGAGCATTGGCAGCAGCGACCGCGGAGCGCGGTCTCTGCCGCTGCGACCGCGGTCCCGCTGCCCAAAGTGGCACTGGAGCCCATGCCGGTTGCGGACCCTCGGTCCCTCCCGAGACCATTTCAAATGCAACGGTCCCTCCACGTCTCGCACTCCCATTGGTCAACGGTCGTTGACCGTTTAACCCAAAACTTATTTTATTTATTTATTTATTTATTTTATGTTTATATTTTTATCTATATATACCCTCTCTCCCAAATTCATTTCCCACACCACTTTCATCATCAACTTCTTTCACAATTCAACTAAATTTCTCTCTATTTCACACTATTTTGCCATGGATCCCACCGACTTGGCTACTTGGCTCGGATCGAATTACCAAGATTCGATCCAAAATAATCCAAATTCTTCCGCTTCAAGCCGTCCCATCACACACCCTGACGAAGGTGAGTGGGAAGACAAAATTATCCGACTCCGACGAAGCGCGATTCCAGACTGCTGACGATATGAGCACGTACGAGATAATCACCAAAGATACGTCTGGAATGACTCCCGAGGTCAAAGCCGCTCATCTCGACTATGTGAGGTGGCTCCGGGCAAAGATCGGCATGCCTCCGCCACCCGAAGATTAATTTTTTTTTTACCTATGTATTTTATTTATTTATTATTTTTATATTTTTATTATATTGTAATTTTTCAAAGGTACAATACAATCAAATTTTAAAATGTCTCGTATTAATTTAAATTATCTAAACATTAATTCAAAATAAAAAATAAATTAAACAATAAAAGTAGGAGAGACCACCAATTTTTGGATTTCTCCAGTGCAGCCAAATGTGGAGATCTCAAAAAAACAATTAAATAATAATATTTATAAGTGGAGACATCCATTTTGGAGGTCTTCACTGTGAATGCTCTTAGCAAATTTGATCATCTTCAAAGTACAAAGAATACCTAAATATTGAGAAAATGCTCATTCACACCATTATGTATGAGCATGACTGAGGTATACTATTGCACCATTATGGGTGACCACCGAGAAAATCGTGCATTATTTTTCATGGCAAGAGTGTTAATAATAATGGTGAGCGTAAACTGTAAAGTGGAGTAGTGGTCCCAAATTTAATGAATAAAATCAATGGATAATAAGTTAATAGTATAAAATTAAAGTGGTGAGCATACTTAATATGCACACGGATGACATGGTAACACTATAAATAAAAGAAACTTTTTAAATATATACATAAAATACTAAACTTTGCCATAAAAATTAACCTACTAAAAAAAGTCAACTATAAATGAAAAAAAAATATGTGATGTGGCATTGCACATCAAGAGATATGAGAAGTTTTCTAGTAAATAGATAAGGGTGACTAGGTTGAGTATTATGAAGTTATTTCATAAAAATGAAAAATTGTAAATATATATATAATAAAATAAAATAAATTGAACGTCTCAAAACGAAATTAATTCGCGGACTTTGGAACCGGGGAAGATTTAGAAGAAAAAATTGCATAATTAGGTTATAATTTTTAAGGTTTAGTTTTTTTATATTAGGGTTTAGTTTTTTATAGTAGGTTTAATTATTTTTGGTAGAGTTTTTATTAATTTCTTTATATATTCCAATGTCACGTTATCCGTGAGCACATTAAGCATGCCCATAATGGGCATTGGAGCATAACTCTGAGGTTATAATAGACTATTTGCAGTTATAATAGATTAATAGACCTTCTCTTGGAATATTTATGTAACTAACACGAAATAATGAAATATTGCGATAACGCCGAAAAGCGCTAAAATAAACGGGAACTCCATCGCCGGTGGATACCGCCACCACTACCACCGCCGCCGTGCCATTGAGCTTCGGTGCATTCATACAAGCGAACATTCGGGTTCTTCTCCCATTCTCCGTATGATTTTTCGTAATTCGTTCTGATATCTTCTTATTTTCATTTCAATCTGCTTTCATAAGTCCGTGCGTTCATTGCTTTGATCTTAAGTGTTCTTGTAGAAGTGTTAAACTCATTAATTATCTGCCTTAGACCGAGAATTGCTGAGAAAATAATGATTTTTTATATGCTACAATTACAATCTAATGAGTCAGAAGCGTGCCCTTTTTGCGGTATAAAAAATTTATTGAGCTTATATATGATAATACTTTTGTCATGCCTCCGTGTTTACTTTTCCGTGCTTCTCGATTCTTTTTTCATTGAGTAATAAGCTATAAATCGCTTGATGAATTGTTAAGATTTGTTTAGACTCCATTCTACGTATCTATATTTGGAGTTGCCATTGATATTGGTAAACCTGAGCATGATAGTCGAGGATAGATTTAATGGGACGCATTCTTTGTTCCCGGTGTAAATTGTGGATCTTTTTGCCAATTAGTGCGTTTTGAGGAGCAGTAGTAGATATTATGAATAGCTATTGTTTTGGTGTTATTGTTTCCTCCTGTAAGTTAACTTTTTGTATTTGTGCATTTATTGTTCAAATTTGGTCCTCGGCTTGATGATAATACTGTTCCACTTTGCCCTGGACATCATGGATTAGTGATGCGATGCAATAATTTAGAATCTTTACACTAATTTCCCCAAACGCTGCTATCTTTCATTGAGCTTTTGCACCGAGGACAGATCTATAGCACATGCTCTGTACGATTTGAACACATTAAAGCTTCTGTCATGCTTGTAGTATATAATTCAATATCAGTTGATCTTGATTTTGTAGTGGGTAGGGGCTGGACAGCACGTTTCATTTTTGTGGTGGCATTCAGTTGTCATGGATAAATATCACTATTTGCCTCGTATCTTTTTAAGAAACTATGGCTGATAATAATTGGTAATTTCTTCACTGGAACTTTCAATTGAAATTTGTTGGAACACTGATATGGATGATTGATTTATATGATTCACTTATGTCCTCATGCTCAATATGCGTTTTACTTTCTGGACGGCAGTTTGATGCTTGAAATTATTGTACATTGATCATAGCATCTTTTTTTGAATTCGACAGATTGTAGGCAAGGTGATCCAAGCCATTTATGGAAGGTGAATGGAGTCCCGTAAGTTGGTTTTCCTTTATTCTTCTTTCATAGCATTGCAGTTTAAGATATATTGATATGCATTTGGCCAATGCTGGAAAATCGGTCCAAGTTATGTCTAGGCGCTGGACCCCTCATGTGTCAAAGCCAAACTCCCTGGTCACCTTTAGCTGCTACCCACTTATCATAGACGATCTCCAATTTCATACAGTTCAACAATCTCTTATCCTATTTCCTTGTACCAACTGATTACCGTTATGCAGTGACAACTTTTCTTTTCTTAGCTGGATATGTTAATGCAGTGTCTTGTCTCTTTTCCTGTAAAAAGTTTCACTTTCATTTCTTGCCAATAGAGGTGACTGTTAATTTATGAATGAATCTATTCTTTTATTCTTCTACAAGAAATACATCTGACCCAAGGCCTCTCTCTTTCTCTTGGAATCGACTTCTTGCTTTTTGTTTGTACATCCCATTTTAAACTATTCAATTTTCTTACTTAATTTTTTTTGGTTTTGTAGTTCATGCAGTATGATTCCATGATTGTCCCTTCTCTGTTAAAGTGGAATAGACACTGAATCTGTTTTATTAAATGTTTTCTACTAATGCGTTGAATTATTTTGATACTCAACTGACGGGCTGTTTATTTTTCAAAAGGCCCAAGAGGGAGAGGGACTTCTGCCATTTGTGCATATCAGACAAAATGATTTTTGGGGCAGAAAGTATGTCTTCATTCTTTACATTCCTCGCTCACTTTTCTCAGATTTGCATTCGGTAAATTTTCCAGGATATGTTCTCATATACTTTGATTTAATATCTGTTATATCATAAAATTTTATTTCTTTTCAGAATACACGTCTTTTGAAGCATCTTATGAGTTTTTCTATCATCATTACCTGAGCTAGACTTCCCATCATATAACGTATTAGTCTGTCTTTGTATTTTTGATGCAGAGTAGCATTTCCAGAAGATCCCATAGTGTAATTAAAATTGGGAAGAATGAGTTATACTTTCCATCACGTGATTTAATGAAGTATGGTGTGCTTAGAAGATCTAAATGATATTAGAATACGAATAGGAAGCTATCTGCTACTGTGAGAGAATGTGGACTTTTTCCATTTGACACTTTTCTGCCATTCAGACATTCCTGCTTCTCCTTGTGTTTTTGAAATGCTTCATCACTCTTTGGCTAAAAGTGTACCCCTGGATCAAGTCATGTTTTTGGTCATTATGTATATTATGCCAACATTAGACCAAGATACTTTCTGTCAAATATTCTGTCATTTTTGCTTGCATGGATTGCACTCTTTTTCTTATCAACAGTAGAGTGATTAAGTTATTTCTGAAGCTTGATGTTGTTCAAGTCAAATCACATCGTCAATGTGATCTTTTTTTATCTGAGTGGTTACCTGTAATAATTTTTTCTTGGCTTGCTTTATGGAATTTACCTTATCATTTTTAAATCTCAGGCACAAAAAACTGAAAGAAGAGGATATTTCTATTTGTGAGTGCAAGTATGACCCTTGTAATCCTGAAAGTGCATGTGGGGAAAGTTGTCTGAATTTATTAACCAGCACAGAGTGCACGTCAGGATACTGCCCTTGTGGTGAGCACTGCAGGAATCAGGTGAGAGAAAGAATAGACTAAGTACATCATTATTTCTTTCTCAAATGCATTGAATGTAAAGTAGGGGTTGTGAGGTATTCCTCAGTAATCTAATTGAGCTGCTCCATGTTACTGGTATTTATCGATACCTTAACCAGCTTGTATCTTTTCAGATCGTGATCTTTGTAAATACACCAAGATATTAAACTACCTTGACTTTCTGCATCTGTTGCAAAGATCTGCTGAATTTTTTATTGGAAAAATTTGGGGTGAAGGATGATTAGTGTGAGAGGAAGGATTACCTTTTTCATCTTGATAAGAGAGCGGTTCTTATTCTCTTTGTGTAGTTCTAAGGATTCTGTTAGACTACTTTTGATAGATACTTAGCATTGAGGATATTTGATTTAGTACATTTAGCCAGAAGGCACAAAGATTGATGAGTCGAGAGAAGAACTATATTTCTATTGATAAGTGGTTGGGTTTGCTATACTATGTAGGTCTGCAGATCTTTCATTAATTGATATTAAAAACAAATTATGGGCTCCAGGTCTGTTACTCTGTAAGGGCTAGCAATTATCAACTCGACAAGATAATGACACAAAAATAATGTGTTACTGTTTAGGCTTATCGTGTTCGTATTGACATGAAACGGAAATTGTGCCACAAGTTATCCCCTTTCGTGTTAACCTGTTAAACATGACAGAAATAAGTTGATCTTTAATATGAAGTATGGTACGAAATTAGAAAAATAAGTTTTACATTTGCACCATTTGGTCCTGCTTGGGGGATAGCGCTCAATCCTTCAAGTAAGATCTTTTCCTAAATCAACCTGCCTTTTCTGGCCTTTGGTGTTGGATGATGTGAAAGAAACCTTATTTAGAGACCGGTGTATCTGCTCGCTAGACTTTAGATTTATTTGGCATGTAAACCTTAATTTTCAACAATAGATGAAGAAATCTTTCAATAATTAACAAATCCTCAAAGCTAACCTGTCTCAACACAGGAGGTAATTTAGGTGATTCGGTTTTACCATCTTGCTCTGATAACTCTGGCTAAACTCTGTTTGCATGCTAAGTTTGCTGTCTCTGATTTTTTTCTTGATTTCTTATTGTACCCTGTCCTTGATCAGAAATTTCAGAAATGTGAGTATGCAAAAACAAAGTTATTCAAAACTGAAGGGCGTGGTTGGGGTCTTCTAGCTGATCAGCACATTAAGGTAATCCATCTGAACAAGCCTTGTAGGTATATGATGAATTATAACACATCGTACATTGAGAATATCCTTTATAGTACAATGTCATGGTGGAAATTATCTTATCTATTCTACAGTTAGGTTTGATTATAGATGTAGGTTAGCAGAACATAAGAATTCTTGATATTTTGTTACGAGCAACTTGTACATCTGCTTATGATCAGGCTGGAGAATTCATTATTGAGTACTGTGGGGAGGTAATATCATCTGAAGTAGCGAAGCGAAGATCCCATGCTTATGAAGCTCAAGGTCAGAGTATATTTGATATAAAATGTCAGCTCCTCTTAATTGGGTATTGCTGATGCCACCATCCTTCATGCATTGCAGGTCTTAAGGATGCATATATAATCTCACTTAATTCAAATTATTTTATTGATGCCACAAAGAAAGGAAGCCTTGCGAGATTTATTAATCATTCTTGGTAAGTCAAACTACGACAAGATGGCTGAACTTCTACTGTGGTTTAGCACTAGTAGACCTACTAAAGCTTGATTCTGAGATACTATATGTCAAAAAGCACTTATGTTTTGGTGAATGTGCAGTGAACCAAATTGTGAGACAAGAAAGTGGACAGTGTTGGGAGAGACGAGAGTTGGAATATTTGCAAAGGTTGATACTGCTGTTGGAACTGAACTGGCCTACGACTATAACTTCGAGTGGTATGGCGGGGTCACTGTACGGTGTCTCTGTGGGGCAGCTAACTGTTCTTTATTTCTTGGTGCCAAGTCTCAGGGATTCCAGGTAATCATATGTTTTAATAATACGATAATTAAAGTAAATGTTGACTTCTGCTGCTGTCACTCCTTTTGGTTAATTAAGTTTTAATGTGGTTTTATTGTTGTTTTCCTATGTGCTGCAGGATTATTACCATGTGTGGGAAGATGGGGATGAAAGGTGAATTTTCCTGTGCTCATCAACAATATTTGCCCGTAAATCGATAACCGAGTTTGAAAATTCTCGAATGCAGATACACAGTTGAAGATGTTCCTCTCTACGACTCGGCTGAGGATGAGCCTTTTCCTAAACCTGCTGCTACAACTGTCTCTGTCAAACATGAATCATTAGCTAATCATTCAGTTGCAGCAGAAACGATTTTAGCTTCTGAAATTAAGTTGGAGCAAGGCGCAACAGGGATATCAGCGGTAACTGAAAACAACGAAGAGATGGAATTCACTACAGAAGAAAGCAGACGAGTGTTTTCTCAAACAAATCCTATGATATCTCGTATTAGAAGCAACAGTGCATGCCGGAATTATAACATTGGTCCGAATCCTTCCTCAAAGAAAAGACCGCCGCATGCTGTAAACCAAAAAACCAAGACTTCTGGTAGGAAATACGTCAGCTTGAAACCCGTTGCTGAACTATTCGCATCAAAGAAAGCACAAGAGGAAATAAGGAGCTATGAGGTGCGTGCACTTATTATGTTGCTGTTAACTCTGCAAGAATTCTTGAAATTCAAATCCTAAATTATGATGAACTCGATCATTGCAGGAAGTTAAAAATAAAGCGACATCAGAGCTGAATTCATTGCATGATGAAATTCGTCCCGCAATAGAAGAACATGAAAGGGACAGCCAAGATAGTGTGTCTACCATTGTAGCAGAGAAGTGGATACAAGCTACCTGTTCTAAGTGGAAAGCAGAGTTCGACTTTCACTTTTCGATTATCAAGAATGTCATGTGTCCGCGGCCAAATGAGGGAGTCCCTTCTGGAGACGAAATCAAGTATTTGACAAATTAACGACTCTTTTTCAGTAAATGATGCATTTCATCATTCGATTTTCATTTTGAGTTGTTGATAGGTACGAACCTCAGATTTTGAGCGTTGTTTCGCGATTAATGCATCTCTGTTGATTCTTGATAATTTCATGTCTTGCATAATCGCATTGGTAAGTATTGATTTGATCTTTACATTGCTCGACTATGGGTTCAATACTTGATTTACATGTATTACAAGCATACAAAATGAAGTAATTATGAATTTTTTACATATATTACTGCTTATAGTTTGATCTTATATATCAAATTCGCCAAGTATATAACATAAGGCCATTTTATATCTCCTCTTTTCCCACTCGAACTTATTTGCTTATGACGGATTTGAGGGAAATATAAAGCAAAGTTTTTTTATTATTATAATCAGCAAATAAATCGAACCTAAAAGGCCAGCGAGTATGTACTGCATTTAAAAGGCCCACAAATTCCAATTCACTATAAAAGGCTGTTTAAAAACAATTTCTTTAGAAAAAAAAAAAATGAACCCACCAAACCACCCCCAAGAAAAAAAGAAAAAGAAGATGATGAAGTCTTCAATGGCTGCTTCACTTGAAACTGCGTTGCTCAATCTGTAACCCATTGCTAAGAATTATATACACAAACATATGATTATGTATGAGCTTCTTCAACTGCTTGGCAGTAGTATAGAAGTTACATATACTTTGGACAGATAATGCAATCTGCCATTTTCTTACTTTGATCTCTCTCACCTTCTTCCTTTTGCTTCTGTTGTTGGAGAAGACTGCGTGCTTCCACCAAGTGCTGCAGCTGCAGACTCTACATGAGTGAGAAGATATTCGTAGATCTTCTTTCGTATTCGATCAATAGTCTCTGTAGGTATATGAGGTGCTTCTTCTTCCTTACTTGATCCTATTTCATCCAACCAATCATTCACACTCTTGAGCTGACTCAGCATTCCGGCTATCTGACCATTATCCGACAAAGACGAGGTGTCCACGTCAGCATCCAAGAATCTCTCCACAAATCCCAAGAACCAATCTTGAGACTCCAACCTCAGTTTTTCAGAAAGCTCTGCAGCCTCATCTAGCCCATCTCCTTTAGCCCATTCTATCGGAGGCAAACTTCTTACACTCTGGCCAACATCATTTGCCTTTCGAACTGAAGCACTCTTGGAATTTATATTCTGTCGGGGTTTCGGATTCGCCTTTGGAACTGTAACTTTAGAAGAGTTTTCGAGGACTATAATTGGTTGATTACCAGTATTTGTCTTTGAACCTGGAGATGGGGTTTGCTGAGAAACTTGGGTGAGCGTGCCTGGTTTGCTGTAGACTGTGAAGGAAGATAAATTGGTGGCTAATGCAGCATTAACCCAAGAAGAAGCTTGTTTACGCCCCTCAGATGCGACCTTTAGTGCTTCTTCTGATGGAGTTTCTTCGTTATCTGAATCGTGACAGAGAGTTTTTGATAGAGAATCTGCAATGAGGTTTGCTTTGCTCAGGCGTGCATGTAGTTGTAAGAACTGCTCAACAGCAGGCTGTGGGTTGTCTTCTTTAGCTGACAAACTCAGCTCGGAGTATGTACTGCCAAGTAAAAAAAGGGGATATAAAGAGAGAATAGAATATGTATTCAGACTTGAAACTTAGTTATATTATAATTCGCAGGGTAACCAATCACATAAATGAAGATATCAAATGATAAATCAGGAGGGCCAGACATTTTACTATCTGAAAGCAAAAATTCTTTTGAAGGAGTTCTGCAAATTTCGGCAGCTGCATATGGCAATATGTGTAAATCAAATACAAGCTATGAAACACTACGGAAAGATACAAGGATTTTTATTATCCTATCCAAAATTAGCCGTGGATTATTACTTGAGTGTAGTCAACATCCCGTTCATTTCTTAATGTCACCACAGCTATATTTGCATAATGCAAAGCAATAACATTCAAACATAAGTGCTTCCTACCTGGCAGAGAAAAGGATGACACACAGAATAGCAGTGCGCATGGTAGTTCACATAATAATGATATTAAAAAAAAAAAAAATCGAATTATATGAGTAGTAAAATGTATCCTTGATTGTGTAGTAAAGAGAAATAATTAGATAGTCTAGATTAATAGTAAGATTTAGGTAATTCATAACAATATCTCAGCGGACACTTGGCTTATGATTGGTGCAAATCCTGAATAAACTTTCCAAGATTCAAAGATCACCCAATATCTTGGGGTTTAATAAAGGATCTAGCACTGTAGTCATAACTTTGAGAGCATGCAGACTTTAACTTTGTTACCAGTCGACAATGGTTTTCAATTCGGCTTACAGTACATACAAACATTAATGACACCAATATATTAGTACAAATAGCTTAATGGAGTATAACTTTTTGCTCCTTATCGGAAGAACATATTTGGAATAACTAAGCGTACTTTTCATCCGAAACATCTTCCGAAATTCAAAAGTCTATTATATTAGTGTCTATTGAGCATAAAATTTTAGAGTTTCATGTTACATCTCATACAGCTAGCTAAAGGTCTTTCTGTTAGTTCATCTCAAATTATTTGCAAAATATGTAATTTGTTATAACAAAACCATTATTAACTTGGTTGGTATGTGGTTACCGTATCCAATCCCTTCTTTTATCAGGCTCCCAATTATAAGATTCTCAAGAGAACGCACAGAGGGACTCAGCTGTACAATAGACTCCCTACTCTCAATACATGGTAGACTTGGTTTGCATACGAGGATCAAGAGAGTGCAACATTCAGCAATGATTTTTGGTTGGTGATAAATAGAAGTTATCTGCCAGAGCACAATCATCCCACTACAGAAACATAAAAGAAACCCACGTAGGCTCAACAGTTATTATGGCCAGGTGAATATAAATAAATTACTCAATGAGTCTCTGCTTACCTTTTTGAGGCTTCTACACCCATTGATGTTTTCTACACTCTGACCTAGTCAAGTTAGTAAGTAAAACCCCATGACTTAACTCTTAATTTTTCTTAAATATTGTCGGTGAAGCAGTAGCAAATAATCTCCTGATTTCTCATGAATGATACCAAGAAGCACAATAATGCAGCTAGACTTATACGGAGCTAGCTATAGGTCCTGGCTTAGAGAACATATAGCATGAGAAAGCTCCTTGCATTTGAGACCAAAAAAGTCTCCAAATTTAGGAATCAGATCATGTATAATGACTTGAAAGAAATTACAAAATCACTACAGACCATTTAAATCTCATTTAGCACGTGCATCATCTAGACACATGAATTCATGATCAAACTGCAACAGAAGCTAGATGAATAACAATAGTAGATAAAAAGTTGAAATGAGCAAGAGTTAATGCTACTTGGGTAACATGTTCCTAAATCTAAGTAAGAGTTAATGCTACTTATGTAACATGTTCCTAAATCTAAATAAGAGCAACCAGACACGATCTGGATTAGCCAACATTAAAATATTAGACAGACATGCAAGATAAGATAAAGAAGTTGCTAAATGCACATGGAGAGAATAAACTCAAGTTCTATATTTGTAAGGTTAAGTTCTAGTGGGAGCCTAATAATCATAGATACTCTTGAATCCAAAGTTCAGTAGAAAAGCTGATACATGTATGTATATAGTATTAATATTTATGAGAAATACCTTAAGCATCGAAGCAGAGTCTCAGCAATTGAAGCCTCTTGCATAGCTTCTACAGCAGCTATCTGTGCGGAATCCCTATGCTTCAAGACTTCCTGTTATTCAGGTCAGAGAGCTTTTCAATCAGAAATTGCTCAAGTATTCCAAGAGAAACTCAGAAAGAAGTCCAGTGAATAGCAAAGTAAATGAGCCAACAAGTATAATACACAGTTCAAACATTTTCTCGTGGGAGGAAAAACCTAGAAATAAGAGACCTCTAATAAGTCCCAAAAGGTTCCAATTATTCAGAGCATATTGCATTTTTCGATTTCAGTATGAAGTAATATTTGTCAATGCTGAACAACTGATAAGGCCACCTTCAACACATATAACTTATGTTCAATTCAAAGTAATATAAGACCTCATAACTCTTTCTAATAGATTATCTACAGTTGTACAAGCTATAGCACCTTTCCGAGTTTTGCAAGAGAAGATGGCAGTGAGGCCCACGAAACACTTGCATCTGTCAGTCTCCGATTACCAACAGAAACCTTGACCAAATTTCCTGGAAGTCCATTATTAGCAACTTCTCCAGATAACTTCTTTCCCACAGAAGTCCGTGCAGATGCTTTAACAATATCAGGCGCATCACCATTGATGGATGCTTTCTTGATAGATGCATTAACTTTGCTTTCCTCTCTGGTAGATTTGGAAGGCTTGCTCTCTTCTTTAGATGGCAATCTTTCGCTCACTGATTTCCGCGGCGTCTGCGCAAGGAAGAGAATAATGTGGAGAATGTGAGCAATATTTTCTGATAGATCATAATTCAATGGCATGCCATATTTGACTTGGAAGAGAGCCAAAGCAGAAGACTTTTCAAGAAAAAGTGTCAAAACGAATATATTGGCTGCATCTGCAAGATATTTTTCACATCAATGCAGATGAATCTATTTCTCTCTAAATAGTTAGGAGAATCAACAACTATTAACTGGCAGTACATTTCTCCATTAATGAAAAAGATGGTTGCGTTTAATCCCCTTAAATCTTACTATATAATACAGTGGCATCCACCTTTTCATCATCAATTAAACCTCTAAAATTCTGATGACAAGCTTCCATATCATCTTCTAGGTGCACATACTAAAGAAAAGATGCATCAAGAAAAGAGGGACAGAAACTCACAGTCACAGAGTTACTTCTTATTTCTGGCTTAAGTTCCTGCTTGTTAACTTTCAATCTGGGGCTTTCCCTACTCCTGGCATCCATATTCCCTTCCCAGCTCCTTCTCAAGGCTTTAGGCCCCAATTCAAGTCCTTGAACAATATTCTTCATGAAATTCCCACTCGACACCTTCTTCCCAGTCGAACTCGCCCCACGAATGGGGCTAGGCTTTTCCTTGGACCCCGAAACACCAGTTGCTGCCTTCTCCAACCTATCCAGCCCCTTAATCTTCGCCTGCTGCCTAACACTACTCGAAAACTTCTCAAAAGACGTCGGCAGCGAATAACAGCTAGTGGGAGACGAAGGTATCGACCTTGAACCCGAGGACTTCAATCTCCCACTAGATTCCTTCTTCACGTCTACAGACAGAGACAGCTTCGACAGCTGAGACTTGGATCGAGTCAATCCAGTAGCCTTCTTCTCTACTCTTTTATCCTCCTGAAACCGCCACTCAATCCCGACGATTTGCCATCCTTCGCTCCGAAATTGCTCAAAGACTTCGATGCTGATCTACTTTTATCCCCTGCTTTCGAAGATGGATTACCATTGTTGTTGAGGAATCCTAAAGAGTGAGTAGCAACTATATCCTCAGGCGTCCCCACGCAAGGATGGCGACCAGGGATTGGCTTCCCGCCTCTCAAAATCGGCACAGGCGAAGCAGCCTCGAGCCTCTCGACATGAATGAATTGACCCAATTGGATCTTATCGCTAAGAATCAGATCATCGTCTTCATCAGGCAAGGACACGTAAGTAGCGTGTGAAGAATCCGATACCTTGAGGTAAAACCCTTGATTCGGGAAGAGCTCGCCGGCGGCGAGCGCGGGGACGATGCTCACGACTTGAAGCAGAGACGAACGGTGCTCACCCGCGACCTTCACGTCCGTGTTCATGTGCTGCAGCAGCTTCAGCAGAACCCCAGGTACTAAAGTCGCCATTCTCACTCACTGTTTCTCCGCTACGCATCACTTCGGGAAAAATCCCAATTGCAATTACGCTTCCTTCCTTCCTTCACAACCGGAAACAATCAAATTCCAATTCCTTCAAATTAAACGGCGCATTGAAGTTTTCACACGAATCGAAGTCTGGAAACGAACAGATCAGCCAAACGAGCGGCGATTATCGAACGAACGGAAACTGGAAAAAGACCTAATTACAAGCTCCTGCTACTAAAAACAAATTGCACTAGCTTGAAGAAGGAATGAATCGAAACAGTCAAGAAGGGGGAGAAATGGGAAGTAGGAAGGAGGAGTTGAAGAGGCAAATTGGGTTTTGGATGAATTTGGAAGAAATGCGCAGAGAGGAAGGCAATGTCATTTTCTGGGAAGCCCAGAGATTGGAGAAATGAATTAAAAAGACAAACGTTAATAATAAAAATAATAAGGAAGAGATGATGGGTACAGCTGAACAAGACCAAATGAAAAGTACTATGGAAGCAGTGCGTGTATTTAATGCTCAGCAAAATCCAGATGGGTAAAAAGGGCACACCTTTTTTCTAGGAATTATTACTTCTGGTTCGGAGATGGATTCTAGTTCTAGTTCTAGTTCTAGAGAGAGAAACGGAAAGAGAGAGAGAGAGAGAGGAGTTGGCCATGACATGTGTCCAAAGTTGGGTTATCTGAACATGGGGGAGGGGTCGTGAAATGGGAAGATGATTGTTTGTAAAGAAAGATTAATAAAATTGTATATTATTGAAGCCATTGCCATTGCCATTGCCATTGCCATGCCAGAGTAAGAAAAGGAAAAGCGGACTCCATGATTGATGCAGATATTGAGGGAGGTTTTCGGCTTCAATTACACTATTCATATCAACACGCTCACTGCGTGTTTTTCTGTGTGTGGATAAATAAATAGTACTTCGTAGTATTTTATATTTACAATATATTTTTGTGAAAATGAAATCACGTATGGTAGCCCCACTTTAGCTTCAACTTGGATGCCTCGTGTTTTTGGTGATTTGTATATTCAAAACTGGACGTACATTTTAGTGCATGCATGAAATACACTCTCTCTTCTAAACAGATCTTTTATTGCATTTATGTGTCGTAACTCCTATTGCATTGTAGGATGCTCGTCAAGTGTTAGAAATATTGTACGAATTAGTATTTTTGTTATGAAATTCTTTAATTATTGCTGATTTAGAAAAATATTTTAAACACTTGACGTGCATTTGACGGTGCAACAAGATATACAACACCAAAACGCAATAGAGGATCTCAATCGCAACTCAGTCTCGATTTTTTGTATTTGGACGTCTCAATAATATAGCGTCATGTGCAAAATAGAAACAATAAAATCTCACCATACATAATAAATATCATAATATACTCTTGAATTACACAGTACTCCAATTTAAACGACTTCAATTCAAATATATTTATTATCTAGCTATACATCTAATTTGAAGAAAAAAAAAACCCTTAAAAAGTCTTTTTTTTCTTTATAATTTTATTATTTATTATTCATTTCTTAGCATACGTACATCTAAGAGAAACCGAGTTAGCAAACACATTTAATTTTGTGCAACTGTTGTTGGTGTGGGGCCTTTTTTGTAATTTTGTAATGTGGGTATTTGGTATTTTAAGTATTATATTCAAAATTCGATTTGCTCATTGAGTGTGGTGGTCCGAGCGTCGTTTTCACTTGTGGCTCCAACAAAATTAATTAAAATGAGATATAATCATATATGGATACTTTTGACTCTGTGTGTGTGTGTGAAAAAATAGACTAATTCTGGATCTTATTAATGTAAGGTGAAGCATGTTTTGTGGGAATAATTTATTGCATGGCTATGAGAATTTATCTGCAACAAAAACTGTTTTTACACGGCTCACAAAATTAATCTCAAATGTCTTAAATACTACTGAGTTGACTATGACAATTTTGATTTTTGGCTTATGATGATCATGTTATTTTAGTACTAATGCTTATGGATTTTGAAGGGTCTATCTGGTCTCTTTATATATTTGAAATCTTACACATGTTCAATAAACATGCCAAATCGGATGGAACGAAAGGTAGTATAGTACAGTTGATTTGACTCCGGCGTTTTTTTTTTTTTTTCCATATTTTCTTTGTTCTTAAAATTTATTCAACGGCTCATTCACTGGTCTCAACCCTTTAAATTAAAACTGAAAGTTGTTTTAAGAAACCTAGTAGAATTCAAGAATTTAATCACGAAATTAAAGAATATATAGCACAGGTCCTCTTCCTAATTCCTATACAGGCAAATACTATACCTAATTAACATTTTTTGTATAGCATAAATAGGTAATTAAGAGTAAAACAGGAGTTTGGTGCCTAAATTTAACAAAAAAGATAGCTATTGCACAAAACAAATCTAAAGCGCTAGCTATTCTACATTAAAAGTTAAAATCTCAGTTGAGATGCAAAATAAAATGCTTTATGTTAATGTAATTTCAAATAGAATCCCAACATAAGCAATTTTTTTAGAGGCAGCTGAGCAAATTTAAATAAATTAAAAAAAAAAAAAAAAAAAAAAGGTGTTCACATATTAAATACTAAGACGGGCTTGTCCATTTGTGGTGTGACAGGTGCATAAAATGGCTGCATGTGCATGGAGATGCCATTGTCGGTTACATATTATATGCCTAGCTATTAATATATTAGTACCATAATTTTTATACTTAAAGTAGTAGTATAATACATTATCTATCGCCAGCTCTAATTGCTTATGTAGTATTTCTATAATTACTTTTCTTGAATAAACACATTTTAATATATTTAAAGTTTTACCTTTTAAAGTTTAAACTACCCCCGGTCACAAATCCATGATCTGGTTTGATTGATATGGTGTTTAAAAAGGAATGTAATTGACTTGTGTTGTTTATCGTGAATGAAGATTGAGTCTCACATATTGTAAATGGAAATTCGATTTGGGTCTAAATTTGGTAAATGGTATAAGAGGATATTATTATATTGGGTCAATTTTCATAAATGGAAAGTATACGAATTTGGGGGAAACTCAAAATAAAATTAATTGCATGAATTTAGGGACCGAGAGAGTAATATTTTTGTCAAATCAAATCACCAAAAAATATATATATATACGGAGGTCGGGTTCCTTATTTTCCTGATCCAGTGCCACTGAACTGACCAAAAATTGTCGTAATTAATCAGCCAATTCTATCGAATCGGGACCATTATCGGTTCACACATTAGCTAGTTCCATTAGCCGGTCCAACCCATTATCAAAACATTGCATTTACCTTATCTTGTGATTGCAATAACATTTTCAAAACATGTCAAATATATACATATACACATGATGCACTCAATTTTTACAAATATACGTACAATATTATTTTGCAATTGAGATCATGCCCAATTTTTTCAGTGACAAAAGTTTTTACGCTTTTGTTCTCCAAAGCTACTTAGAAATTAGAATGAGACTTGAGATTTGGTGATGGATTTCGATCCGGCAAAATTAGGAGTGATTTTAATTGAAAAAATTTAGTAGGTTGCGCATATTATTAACAAATTTTAAAAGCCTTTCTGATGGAGAAAAAAAAAACACATTTTAAAAGTATCGTCGCATGCAACTTTAAATTAGAGTAAATGCAATGATTCCACGAAAAAAAAAACAGTAAACGTCAAATTAAAGTAAATGTGGTGATTCCACGAGAAAAAAAGAAGAAGTAAATGTGATGATTTGATATGACTAACTCTTAAAAAATGTTGGATTTTTTTTTTTTTTTTTTCCCTAATTAAAATTTTAAGCAATAATACATGGTAGAATATTCTATGTACTACGAACACAAACGTGTGGATTGTGACCATATCGAGCAGGCACCACAAAGCTATTGAGAGCCAAAGAAAATTGGAGGAAGCAAAATAAGCATATAAAATTTAGAAAGTGAGACTTTGATGTTTATGAGCAAGCACCACAAAGCTCTTGAAGGTGGCAGACGGGTTGGAAAATTAGCTTGTATATATATTTGTAAAATTATAGATATTATGCTATAAGAGCATCTCCAACGGTTTCCACTATTTTCCTGCAGCACTAATACTAAAATAGTGCAAAAACAATAACTCATCTCCAACAGTTTACACCAAAATACAGCAGAAAATGAATATTCCAGAATATTCATTTTTTTTTTTAATAAAATGAAAAATCAGATAAAATTGTATCAATAATAGAAATTTAAACTCATTAAATTAAGATGTGAAATAAGTAGATATTATAAATAAATAAAATTAAAATTCTAATATTCTTATAAAATAATAAAAAAATAGGAATAAAAATTAAATACAACAAAACATACTAAATAAAATACAAAGTAAAAAAACAAAACAAAAAGAAAAAAAAATAAAAATACAATGAATTGTAGTAGAAATAAAAATTAAATACAACAAAACATATTAAAAGAAATAATATTAAAGCTTTCAGCGCATATCAAATTTGAATTGTAAATATTATAGAAGTACAAATTTAATTAGATTAAAACATGATAAACAAAATAAAATAACAAAGTAAAAAAAAAAAGACACAAAATGACAAAAATAGGGGAATGCTGCAAAGCTACAGTATTACGCCATATATAGCGCAATACTGTGCTTCCCACAAAAATGTCGCTAATATACCGTCAATGGTTGGAGCAAAATCCCTCAGCAAAATAGCGCTGAGCGCTATTATCCTGCACCGTTGGAGTTGCTCTAACTTATAGATATCATGTTTAAAATTATACTTCCTCCCTCTTAGTTATAAAGGGTCATTTTATTATTTTAGTAGATTCAGATGAATAAAAAATGACCATTTATAAGTGGGATGGTGGGAGTAGTAGATTTTGATGTTTATGTAAAAGACTATTAAGTTTGTGAAATTTAAACTATTACTTAGCATATTATATATTTTAACCTTTTATATAGTTTGTAGTATAGGACATATTGTAAAAATAGTAAGAAAATTATGCATTATAGTTCTAATCTACCTAGTCTCCGCCTAGACTCTGGCTTAACCGCCTAAACGATAATCCCCCAACCATCCTACTAGCATCTAACAACTTTTGAAACAGTGACCAGTGTTAAAATCCTGACCAAATGCTAGTTTTTATGCTGATAGATAGGTGCAAAACTTACATTGATGAGTTCCCTAGTACCAGCATAAATTAAGTCAAAGCAAGTGTACAACTCAAATTATAAGTTTCCCCTACCATTACAACAAATATTATCAAAGCTTAATTTTGTCACGATACATAGCAACAAATTAAAAGGATAATATTAGCTAAACATGGTCGGTTCTCGATAGCGCCTTTAAATTTCATATTTAATTGTTTCCAAAAAAAAAGTCTCATTGTTAGCTAAAATTCAATGTTTAGATTTGGGCCTTAGCGTGTTGGTCCCGTTGGCTATGTTGGGCTGACTATCTATTTAATTAATCTATACTTTATTATAAAAAGTGTCTTGTTTACAAAATTTATATTACTTATTTTGCCCTTAAATATAATCATTAGTATATTAGTATTACTATTTTTATAAAAAATTACTCCCTTCGTCTCAAGTATTCCGACACTTTTTTTTCGGCACGGAACTTAAGACATGAGTGTTTAGTGTGTAAAGTGTAATGTGTGTAAGGATGTGATATGGTTTATGTATTTAGACATATTTTTAAACTAGAGCATCATAGATGCATAAAAACATATCCATGTTTGATCTTAAATGAAAGATCGTATCAAGACCTTTAATTTGGTATAAAAATCAAAAAAATCGAATAACAAACAAGAAAGTTATGATAGTTTAAACTTTTAGGATTTAAATTATATTGAGATACGTGCTGAGAGGTGAGTGGATGATGAGAATTAATTAGATAATGTTAAGTGTAATAAGGGAGTATTAATTAGCTAATTATTTCCCAAAATGAAAATGTGTCAGAATATTTGAGACGATCCAATAAAGAAAGAGTGTGGAATACTTGAGACGGAGGGAGTATTAGTGTACAATTACACTTAGTTTCTTTCCGAGTATATCTATATAATCATTAGTACTATATATTATTATTACTACTAATTATTAGTATACAATTACACTTAGTTTCTTTCCGGAACTAATTCTAGAATAATATTATTATTAAGTAGATATGCATTATTTATATATTATGAATTTTATTTTTAATTAAATAATAGTATTATCCTACTATAATCCTGCTTCCGAATTTTTATTTAATAGACTCACTTTTTTTCATTTTAAAAGACGTTTAATGTATGAAGAATTTAAGAACTTGGCCGTGGTTTACGATTCACTTTTCCGGTAATCTCCTTTATACATAGGCAGCTTTCTTATTTATTTCTACGAGCAAACTTTATATATTTATTTCGTAATTTCATGTAAGACAATCAGAAAAGGCCAAGAAAAAATGGTATCTATATTTTAGTATTGGTCAAATGTGTTTTAATATTTTTTATATTGCAATTTTTTTTGAAAATATGTAATAATTTAGTTTAATAGTATTGTAGTATTTGTTTATTTATTATTGTACGATAATGAGTTTTATATATGAGGCAAAAAATAAAATACCCAAAAACACATTATAAAATCAATTTTGCATTGGAATATAAAAAACACAAATTTTACCCATATTTTGATGGGGTGAACAATAATACCCTTGCCCCACTCTCTTTCCTTCCTCTCTCCCAACCCAGCCCAACCCAACCTAGCCCAGGCCCAGCCCCAGCCCGACCCTACCCGGCAGCACGACCCGACCTGCCCGGCCCGATCAGCCCGGCTCGGCCCAAAAAAATCTCCATTTTTTTTCCTACTGAAATGTGCAAGTACACCATACGTTTTTGATCATTTAGTATTGTTTACCCGGTAAGTGGTAAACAATAATGTCTATGTGTAACTGTATTACGCAGTACGTTTTATATTCTATGAGTATTGTTTACCGGTAAGTGGTAAATGGTAAATGGATAATATCAAATTGTAACTGATTACGCATTACGTTTATATTAAGTTAATACTGTTTACCGGGAAGGTCGGGCCGATGGGTCGGGCTGGGATGGGCTGGGCTAGGCTACTACCAACCCTAAGGGGGAAGGAGGGATATTTTTGTCCTCCAAACCAAAATATGGGTAAAATTTGATTAAATTATATTCCAAAGCAAAAATTGATTTTACAATGTGAAAGTGGGCAAAAAGGTGTATTATATCTTTATATATTTAGTTCATTTTTTATTTTATTGTTTGTAGGAACTTTCCATCTTAAATTTGGATATAATTGAAGTATGAGCACTCTCGTGATGTAATGCACATGTCAAACTCCTTTTTAGGTATTTGTTTTATTTAATTATTACAAAGAAATTTATATCTATATAATATTATTTAAAATACAACTACTTTAAGTATCATGCGTGTATTTATGGTTTTTTAATTAATTGTGTGTTTGAAATATTAAAGCTACAGAGGTATATCGGCAAAGAAGACTATTACAAAGGAAAAGGAAACATAAACGAAATTCATTAGATTTGAATAGTAAGCAGTGCAATATCTTAAAATGAATGTTGATTAACACGTATTTTATGTGTATTTTGCGTGTGTTTAAGTCTCGATTCATGTGCTTAAAGGTTAGAAATGCTAAGGTTTCTTAACTTATAGCATACATTCTACTTTTCTCGTTTCTTTTCGGTTTTCGAGCCATTTTTGTTAGAATTGGAAAGAGCATTCATGTGGCTAAGGATCGGAGGCTAGAAATGAGGAAGAATCGAGCTTAATTAGGGTGAAACCTAGGGTTAAGAATGTGAAATTTGAATTTATAAAGTTAGGTTTTCACTAGTTCAAGTTCGTTTATGTTTTTCTCGTTCTCTCGAGTCTCTTTGTGTCTTTTTTCAGGTTTATGAAAAACTCATTTGGCAATTTTGATCATTCCATATTGAAGAGGAGTTCGTTAGGAAGCCGTAGCAAAAAGCGGATCGAGAATCGGAGTTCGGACGAGAGAGAACGAGCGAAAACGAAAACATTGCGCAAGAGAGGACGGATGGGCGGCAAACCGGCGACCCAAACCGGCGGTCCATTGGGCCGCCGGTTCACCGTACCCAGGCCGCCGAACACCACAGAGAGGCTGGCGGTTCAGACCGGCAGTCCACTGGACCGCCGGTGCCCCGGCCATGGACCGCCGGTTGCGCGAAAATGCCCCCGGTTCGCACCGTTTCGCCCCGGTTCGTCCCATTTCGTACCGGTTCAACCCAAACACGATTTTCAATGTATTTAACCCCAAATTCTTCCCTTTTTGATGTAACTTTTATACATTTTAATATCCTAGAACCCTAGTTACATTTCTCTCTTTTCCTTTTTTGGTAAATTCAAGATTTGTGGAGCTATACTCATTGGAATTGCAATTCAATACCAGTTTCTTCTTCCTTATTAAATTCTCTTTCTTTTAAGCATGATTTCAATTACTTTTTATGGTTTATTTTCCTTAATTATGTCTAGCTAGTTCTCTTTGTGGTTTCAATTATATGTAGATTAGGATTAAGTGATTGGGTTTAGGCTTTAATTATGAATTTACCTTCTAATCTCATGTTCATTTCTCTTGGGGCTATGTTTTATTATGTAATTGTGATTGATCACCATAGTTGCATACCAAGTGTTTGATCTAATGCTTAGGAGGCTTAGATTAGATGCTAGGATCAAGAGATTTGCATGCTAGAATATAGTAGGGTTAAGGAACTCCATGCGCTATTGGGAGTTAATGAATTGCTTGATGTCTTAGTCGGAATTAGGCCTTTCATTAATCTACTTGTCTTCATTGCAATGGGAATTGAGCGAACCATAGTTAGGAGGTTTCCCACATGAAATTGGATTAAATTGGTTAATTCTAGTTAGAGTTCTAATCACCCACCACTTGAGCCTAATCGAAGTATAATTGGAATCACGTTTATTTCCTATTGGTTTTATATCCTTTGCTTATTTGTTGCTTGTTTAGTTAAGTTTGAAGTTGATAATTACTTTTTTGGTGTCATTAGTTCATTAAAAACACAAAAACATGCTTGTCGGTAGCTTGGATAGTAGTTAAATAGCTAGATTACTAGTTGAAATTCTCACGTCATAGCATTCCTTGTGGTTCGACTCGATTACTAAATCGATTATTATTGCATCTCCCTTACACCTAAAGTGAGGGCGGATCAATTTTTGGTGCCGTTGCCGGGGAATGCTTAGTTTGAATTTCAATAGTCGATTTGGTTATTGAGTTACTAATTCAAGCATTTATTTCTTTTGATTTTTGTTTTGTAGGTTTATGCACACAAGGTCCAAGGGAAGACTTGTTCAACCTTTGATCTTGCATTTTGAAAGAAGACATAGAAGACGGAATTTTATTGAAGAGGAAGCTATGGAAGGCAATAATCAAAACGTGGAAGCTCTTATGAGAGAGATGGAAGAATTTCGTGCTTGGAAGGAAGATCAAGAGAGGAGAGCTAATGAGGCACAACAACCTCCACTAAACCAAATGTTCGAGCCTCCTACTCAACAATTTTAAGGAGGTGAATGGGGAACGATAAATGCTAACAACTTTGAGTTGAAATCCGGGCTTATTCAAATGATAAAGAGTGAGCAATTTGGGGGATCACCTATGGAAGACCCAAACACTCACCTTAGCACATTCTTAGATATGTGTGACACCGTGAAGCTCAATGGTGTCTCCAACGATGCAATTAAGATGAGGATGTTTGGCTTTTCATTGAGAGATCGAGCCAAAGATTGGTATAAGAGTTTGAATAAGGCAGATATTCACACATGGGATGAGCTATGCAAGGCGTTTCTCAACAAATACTTTCCTCCGTCCAAGGCGCAAAAGCTTATATCCGAAATATCGCACTTTTCTCAACAAGGCGATGAATCATTGTTTGAAGCTTGGGAACATTATAGGGAGCTCTTGAGGAAGTGTCCCCAACATGGTTTCAATGAGGGTCAACAAATCACTAATTTTTATAGTGGTTTGACGCCTCACACAAGGAGCATAGTGGACGCGACTTCCGGAGGATGTTTGGTGAACCGGAATGCAAGGGAAGCTTTGAGGATAATCAAAGAAATGGTGGCTAATAGCTATCAATGGCCAATGGAAATGGCTCATCCGAGGAAAGTTTCTTCTATTGTTGATGAGAAATATGAAGTCATGGCAAAGGAATTGGCTACTATGAAGAAGAAGTATGATGAAGCACAAGCTCAACTCAAAGTTGTTCAATCTCAAGAGATGTTAGAATCCGAGGTGATTGAGGATGTAAATTTTGTGAATCAAAGGAGTTATGGGAACTATAGGCAAGGGTTTCAAGGAAACGCTCAAGGGAACTATCAAGGAGGCCATTCTTATGGAACTCAAGGAGAGAACTTCGCCTATCATCCCAACAATCGTCCTCATCCCAACTTATCCTATGATAATCCAAATAATGCCCAAAATCCACCACCGGGATTCTCTACTTCTCAAGGGAATGTTGAAGAGCAAAGGAAGACACCTTCTTCTATGGAGCAATTGCTTCAACAACTTGTTGCAAATCAAGGACAAATGGCTACTCAACAAAATAACATGGTCAACCAACAAACTCAAATGGCGAATCAACAAAGAACTTTTATCCAACAAACCGGACAAAAGGTGACTACCTTGGAGAATAATATAACTTCATTGTCTAAACAAGTGAAGATGTTGGAAGGGCAACTACGTCAAATGGCAAATCATGCTACCACTCAACATACTCCGGGCAAGTTTCCAAGTAATACGGAAGTGAACCCTAAAGGATGCAATGCTATCATGTTGAGAAGTGGAAAAGGGTATGAGAACCATGTCGCATCCGGAAGTGGGAAGGAAGAAGTTCTTGTTGAAGAAATTCCTTATGAAGAAGAAACCTCAAAATATGAAGAGAAATCATCAAAAGAGGTTCAAGCTTCATGTGCAAAGGATGAAGGTTCAAAGAAAGTCACTCTTCAAGAAAGATTTCAAGAGGATGATTTGGTAGAGGCACCTATTCCTACCAAAGATGTAATCACTAGAGCTCCTTTCCCTCATCATTTGGCCAAGGCAAAGGTGGATGAGAAGATGAAGAGATTTTTAGAGATTTTCAACAAGGTACATCTCAACATACCTCTACTTGATGCATTGAGGGATATGCCTAATTATGCTAAGTTTTTGAAAGAGGCCGTTGCCAACAAAAGGAAGTTTGGTCAATTTGAGACTATAAACTTGTCGGAGGAATGTAGTGCAATCTTGCAAAAGAAGGACATGCCTTCAAAGCAAAAGGATCCCGAAAGTTTCACAATAGCTTGTTTGATTGGTGGTTCAAAATTTGGAAATGTTTTGTGTGATTTGGGAGCTAGTATAAATCTAATGCCTCTATCCATTTTTAAGAGATTGGAAATAGGTAACATCAAACCTATAGCCATAGCTCTCCAAATGGCGGATAGATCTATCACTTATGCAAATGGAGTAGTAGAGGATGTCCTTGTGAAAGTTGAAGATTTCATATTCCCGGTCGACTTTGTGGTTCTAGATATGCCAGAGGACAAGAACATGCCTCTCATCCTTGGTCGACCATTTCTTGCAACGGGATGGACTCTTATTGATGTACAAGAGGGAAATCTCACTTTTAGAGTCAATGATGAATCCCTCACCCTTTCCATATTTGATGCTATGAAGAAGGTCGATGATTCTCAAGTCGAAGAATGTAAGATGATCATTACCTTGCCTACATCTATGGCTAAGGATCCGGTGGAACATGTCATCACCAATTCTATCTATACCTATTTCGACTTGGAGGATGCTTGTGATGATCTCCTTGAATCACTTGCACGGATGGATGCCAACCAAGGCTCTCCAAAAGATAAAGTGAAGTACCTTGATATCAACAAACCGGGGGAAGTTGGAAGTTCAACTCAAGAGAAATCATCTCCAAATACTCCTCATTCAAGCCATGAGTTGAAAACTCTTCCGGATCACTTAAGGTATGTTTTTCTTGGTGATAAAGACTCATTTTCGGTTATCATATCAAAACATCTTTCTACATCCGAAGTTGATAAATTGTTGAGGGTGCTTAGAAGGTATAAGAATGTGATTGGTTGGACCATTGATGATATAAAGGGGATTTGTCCATCGGTGTGTATGCATAGAATATTGATAGAAGATGGTTTTCGTCCTAAGGTTCAACCTCAAAGGAGATTAAACCCCATGTTGCAAGAAGTTATTCGAAAAGAGGTCTTGAAGTTGTTAGATGCGGGGATGATATATGCAATCTCCGACAGTGAATGGGTTAGTCCAACACAAGTTGTCCCAAAGAAGGGTGGAATGACCGTGATCACCAATGAGAAGAATGAGATGATTGCTACAAGATTGGGCACCGGATGGCGTGTTTGCATCGACTATAGGGCGTTGAATGCAGCCACAAGGAAGGATCATTTTCCTCTTCCTTTTATCGACCAAATGTTGGATAGATTGGCCGGGTACGAGTATTATTGCTTCCTTGATGGGTATTCGGGGTACAATCAAATCATGATAGCCCCCGAAGACCAACACAAGACAGCGTTTACTTGTCCTTATGGAGTGTTTACATTTTGGAGGATGCATTTTGGTTTGTGCAACGCCCCGGCTACATTTCAAAGGTGCATGATGTCGATTTTTGATGGTCTTATTGAAAACATAATGGAAGTGTTTATGGATGACTTTTCGGTGTTTGGCTTGAGTTTTGATGCATGCCTAAACAACCTCTCTATTGTGTTGCAAAGATGTGAAGAGAAGTCTTTAGTACTCAATTAGGAAAAGTGTCACTTCATGGTCAAGGATGGAATTGTGCTCCTATGATGGATTGGAAGTGGATAGAGCTAAGATCATTGCCATTGAGAAGCTACCTCCACCAACCAATGTGAAATCCATTCGGAGTTTTCTTGGTCATGCCGGGTTTTATCGAAGATTCATAAGGGATTTCTCGAAGATCACAAAACCTCTATGTTCTCTTTTGGAGAAGGATGCTAAATTTGAGTTTGATGACAAGTGTTTGAAAGCATTTGAGACTCTAAAGAAGGCTTTGATATCAACTCCCGTCTTGATTACCCCATGTTGGAGTGACCTTTTCATATTGATGTGTGATGCTAGTGATTGGGCGTTGGGAGTTGTGTTAGGCCAAATCTGGGACAAGGTATTCCGAGTTATTCATTATGCTAGTAAGACCTTGGATCCGGCCCAAAGAAACTACACAACCACGGAACGGGAATTCTTGGCTATTGTCTTTGCATTTGATAAGTTTCGAGCTTATCTTGTTGGAAACAAAACCGTTGTGTATTCGGATCACACGGCTATTCGTCAACTCATGGCCAAGAAGGATGCTAAACCTCGCCTTATTCGTTGGATTCTTCTTCTACAAGAGTTCGATATTGAGATTCGTGATCAAAAAGGTTGTGAGAATGTCATAGCGGATCATCTATCTCGTCTTGAAGATCCAATTGAAGGTGATGATGGCAAGTGGGAAATTGGTGAGTGTTTTCCTGATGAAAAGCTCTTTTGTTTAACTATCTTTGCTTTGAAGATTCATAAATGTTGGTTTGCGGATTATGCAAATTACTTGGTTCTTCATGAGTTACCTCCAAATCTCACTACGGATTACGCTAAGAAGAAGTTTCTTCATGAAGTGAATTTCTATTATTGGAGTGATCCTCATTTGTGGAGAAGATGTGCCGATGGTGTGATTCGGAGATGCGTCATGGAGATTGATTGGCAAAAGATCATCAAGGAGTGCCACAATGGACCAAGTGGTGGACATTTCGGAGCAAATAGAACGGCCATGAAGATTTATCAAAGTGGTTTTTATTGGCCTTCGATATTTAAGGATTGTCAAGCATATGTCAAGACGTGTGATCGTTGCCAAAGGATAGGAAACATCTCTAAGAGAGATGAGATGCCTCAAAATGTGATGATTGAGGTAGAGTTGTTCGATGTGTGGGGAATTGACTTTATGGACCCTTTTCCAACTTCGTGTGGATTTTCCTATATTCTCCTAGCCGTCGAGTATGTGTCGAGATGGGTCGAGGCCATTCCAACCTCGACAAATGATGCAAAAGTGGTGATCAAGTTTCTCAAGAAGAACATCTTGACTCGGTTTGGCACTCCGAGAGCATTGCTTAGCGATGGGGGGTCCCATTTTAACAACAAATGGCTAGGAAATGTGCTTGCCAAGTATGGAGTGAAGCACAAGATCACTTCACCCTATCATCCTCAAGCCAATGGTCAAGCCGAGCTTGCAAACCGGGAAATAAAGCAAATCTTGGAGAAAACGGTGACCACTAGGAAGGATTGGGCCAACAAACTCAATGATGCATTGTGGGCTTATAGGACGGCGTACAAGACTCCCATTGGTATGTCATCTTTTCAACTTGTATTTGGGAAGTCTTGTCATTTACCTTTGAAAATCGAGCATCAAGCATATTGGGCTACTCGAGCCATCAACTTTGATTGATTTCAAAGGAGCCGGATATAGTCGCATTGATCATCTTGTTGAGTTGGAGGAATGGAGAAATGAGGCTTATGAGAATTCTAGAATTTATAATGAAAGAGCAAAGAAATTCCATGATATGGGCATTCGAAGGAAGGAACTTGGTCCGGGAGATGAGGTGTTGCTCTTTAATTCTAGACTTCGTCTTTTTCTGGGAAAACTCAAGTCTCGATGGACCGGGCCTTATGTGATCTACAAGGCTAACAAAAATGGCACCTTTGAGCTCTTGAAGGAAGATGGTTCCAAATTTGTTGCCAATGGTCATCGTCTCAAGCCTTACTTCAAGCCGGAGAGGACTCGTGAGGAGTCGGTTTTCTACCTCAACGACCCTTGATTTTGGAGGTAATGTCGAGCTAACGACATTAAACAAAGCGCTAGTTGAGAGGCACCTCAACACGTATCCTTTCCTTTTCGTTTTCTTTAGTTTTTATTTCATTTTCGATTTTTTTGAGTCGTTTGTTTCATTTTTCGTTTCATTTCGAAAAAACCCGTAAAAAATAGAAAAATTAAAAATTAAAAAATTAGAAAAGTATAAAAATATGTTTAGGGGGTCTCGATTGAGGGTCGGGAATTGGCCCCTCCGGTTGGAAGGGCCGAAAAATGGCCCGAAAGAATTGTGGCTCGGGAGCAACCGGAGGCCCACACCGGCGGTCCAATGGGTCGCCGGTTTTGGAGCTGTGGGTCGCCGGAGCCTCTGTCTTGTTCGGCGGTCCACACCAGCGGTCCAGTGGGCCGCCGGTCATGGCACCTGGACCGCCGGTCACCCTTGCTTCCCCCCTATTTCTATTTTTCTTTTATTTTGCTAGATGATAACCTCACACCACTTTCTCACTCTAAAACTCATCTCATTTCTCTCTCAATCTTCATTTTTCTTGCTTCAATTACTGTCAAATCACATGGAATCAAGCTAAATCCTTCCATAGGTCCATTACCCATCACAAAACCCACATTTTAAACCAAAAATTTCACATTTTTAGCCACATTAGCTTGAAAAACGAAAATTCATTTTTCTTTGTGGAAGTTTGAATTTCTTCTACATTCTTGAAGATAATGAGGTAATGAGATTCATATCCTTGCTTTTGTGAGTTTCTACTTGGTTTCTATGAATTGATTTGCTTGATTTATTTAGTAAATTCATGAATTAAGTAGAAATTCTTGCTAGGGTTTTTCTTGAAATCTTGAAGAATTCTTGAATGAAAAATGTGATATTTGGCATGAATTGGAATTCTTGGTTATTCTTTTTAGGAAGCATGATAGAGATAATCTTGGGCATGAATTTTATTATAAATCTTGTCTCTTTATGCATTGGAGAAAATTTGGTATGAATTTGGATATTCTTGAATTTATTGTGGGATTAACAAATGAATGCATATACATGATGGATTCTTGGATAGAAAAGTCATTCCTTGAGTGTTCATTGTTTGAAGAGGTGATGATTTCATAAATTTTTGAGTTTGAAATATGAGAATTCATTGTTTAAGTCTCTTGAGTTGATTTTCAATATGAATGAATGAATTGAGATGAATCTTCTTTGGACTTATGGGGCTTGCATGATTAAATGCTTGATTTGGTTTGAAGTTTCACTTCTTGAATGTATAAAAGCCAAAGTGGGGGGTAATGGATAGATGATGTGTGATTGTTATTTGATGGTTCATGGTTTAAATTGTTGAATCTTACTTGGTTTTTCTCATTTCTTTAGGAATCAAGGAGCTAAAGGAAAAGAAAAGGCTCCTAAGGCCTTGGTTACCTATTCACATAAGAGAAAGAAAGATGGCTCCTCCTCATCTCGACCATCGTCTACTACATCAAGCAACAATCCAAAGATCCCGGAATCTTATAATTTACACTTGAGCAACAATGAGGAAAGGGCCGCTTTCGCAAGTCTTGTTACGAAGAAAATTGAGGTCACAAGATTCCCTTCCAAGGAAGTTTTGGAATCCCTCGGTCTCTATGATAATGTGAAGGAGCTTTTCGATAACATTGGTTGGGGAAGCCTTATAGATGGTGAGAATCAAGATAGGCGGACTTATGAGAAGATTGTTTTAGAGATGCTAAGCACATTTGATGGAGAATTCATGCGCATCAACAAATCAATCAAATTTCAACTCTTTGGAGAGAAGCACACGATGAGCTACCTACACATTGATAATGCTTTCAACTTCTCTCATGGTGGTGATCGCATAGTGGATAGAGATTTCAATGTACAAGCCATTTGGCGTACCCTTGTTCCAAATGCGGTGGAAGGATTTAAGGCGGGATTCTCAAAGTCAAATGAGGTTAGGAATCCGGTGTTGAGAATGGTATTGAAGATTATAGCACACACCGTCATGGCAAGGAGTGAGAACACATCGGTGAGAAATGATGATTTGTTTATCTTACATGCTATGCTTACCAAGAAAAGCATAAGTTTTTGTGATTTCTTTCTCAACCAAGTGAAGAAGCATGCCAAAGGTGAAGTTGGAAAATGCAATATTGGAGGCATGCTCACTCCAATCGCAAGGAAGATTCGGCCTAATCTCAATGGCTACACTCCTATGAGAGGTGATTTTCTCATCGACTTTGTCAAGCTTCGATGCTTAAGATTCCTTCACTCAAGCTCCCCGCCTTACTACTTCCGCATTTCCAAGGATTAAAATTATCCCCTACCAAATGCTATGAGCATTTTGGTCACGGATTTTCATGAGAGGATGAATTGGTATATGGATACCCATGAGCACACCCGGATTATGAGAGAAAAGATCTTTAACCAAGGTGAAGGAATTGAATATTCCCTTAATGGAAGAAGTGTTGAAAGAGACCGAGGGGATGATGAAGATGAAGAAATGGAGGAGGAGAATTTTGACAATGAGCAAGGTTCAAGTGAACCACTATATGATGAAAAATTCGATGCTCTTGAGGATTGAATGTCCAACATGGAAGGTGGATTCAAGAATTTAGAGGCCCAAGTCACGGTGATGAGGCAAGAGGTGACCTCCATGCGGCTTACTCAACTAGAAGAAGCATAAAGGAGCGAGAGAATAGAAGCACTCCTTGAGAGCTTTCGGGAGTATCACATTGGCCAAGGCGTCACTTGGCCAAGGCCACCCCCGCAATAGCTTGGAGAAGTTGTAAGTGTAATTTAAATTCATTATATATCTTTCCCTTCAAACTAATTTTAGAATTTATTTTCTAAAATAAGTTTGGGGGAGGGGGGTAGGATAATGAATTTAAATTACTTATCTCTTATGCTTGTCAATTCTTTTGATTATGCTTTCCTTTTGCTCCTTTGTTTTTGCTTCTTTGCTCCTTTGCTTCTTGTGTTGGGTGTTGTCTCTCTTGATTGGTTTGAAAGTGTGATTTGATATCACTCTTGTGGTTTGATTGTGTCTACTTGATTGAGATATGTTTGCTTGGATTGTGGAAGAAAATGTTTGGTTGTTGATTGTGGGAGATGAATTTGTTTGGTGATGAGTTTGAGTGGTGGGATATTTTGAAGGATCTTGTGTTATTCGATGAATTTGTTTGATGGTTTTTGAATTTGTTTGAAAGTTTGTGTTTTATTTTATGCATTTGGGGATGAATTAGGGTTAAATGAATATTTTTCATGAGTTTGTGGTTTTGAATGCGAAATTTTTAAGAAAGGAAAAATTTTAAGTGAATGAATGTTTGCATGCTTGAGTGTGAAATGATCGTGTTGATTTGCTCTAGTGTTTTCAAGTGAGATGCCGATGATTGATGAAAATGATGAAATATTTTGAAGTTTTTCGAGTCAAAGTCAAGCATGATTAGATTACTTCACTTGAATGGCATGAAGGATTGATCTTAGGCACTTAGGCTCTAGACAAAAAACTTGAGAGGATTTTGAGCCTAAAATTATGCACTTTATATAGTGATATCCTTTCTTGAGAGCTTGATCTTGCATTGCATACTCTTTACTAGAACTTGCCTTGATACTCTTGTTAGAAGTACTACATGTTTGTATGATTAGGAGATGATCTTAGGCCATCATTGCATAACCTATTTTCCCTAAACACTAACCTATCTTTCATTACCATTGTCGTCCCATTTTGAGCCTTGAATATATCCTTTTCTTTTTGAACCGGATGATAGGGGGTGAAGGATGGTTAAGGGAACCTTGGTGAAGTTGAAAAGTCATGAAAAATGGGTAGTGATGGTGAAGGGTGATCCGCCCTCACTTTAGGTGTAAGGGAGATGCAATAATAATCGAATAGTAATC